>CM067170.1:82077176-82106724 GCA_034093135.1 Erigeron breviscapus | reverse complement strand
AATAATCTTAAGCCTTCTAGAAAACTTTCTATTGGGTCTAACCATGTTTTCTTCATCAAATGCTCTCTTTTTTTTTTCTTTGGTCTTCCAACAGGAGTGTGATGAACTGGAGGGGTTAGTGTAGTTGGAACTTGAGACCTTGGCCAAAATGTTGAACTAGTAACTGGTCCAATTGTGTGGGAGTACACTTGTCTCCAAGTAGCTAGCCAATAACACTTATTAACCTAAGTTTCAATAATACCTGGTCTCATGCCATTTTACCCATATCAAAGTGTGCAGCCACAGCATGCTTACATGGGATTCTTGTTAATTCCCATCTTCTATAACTACATACTCTCTCCTAAACATCCACTACACATTAATCATTCTATGGACCACTCACTTGATACTTAACCACCCCCCCACTATATATGACAGTATATTTTGAAGCCTCTTCCTTATTAATTTCTAACAACTTTGTGGCTGTTGGTGTCAATGGTCCAAGACACTTATCAATTTCTTTTTGTACCAAAGTAATCCTTTTCATCATGTATTCTCTAATAAAATCTAGACAACCAATAATTGGACTCTCCCTAGCTTTAAGTAACCTTCTATTAAAAACCTCACACAAATTATTCAAAAGAATGTCAGATTGTGCCCTCCCTGTTACAAATAATGGTAAAAAGTTATCTAAAATATGGTTAAATGCTACTGAAAAGGGACTCAAATATCATGCAATGTGTTACATGTGAAGTGGGACCTTGACCAATGACTTGGAGGGATTTGTGACAGCCATTCAAAGCATGGTTGGCTCAAGTTGTTCATTTCCTCCATCGCTCTTTCAAATTGTACCACTGTTGTAGAACTTGCAGCCTTCCATAAACAGTCCTTGTATGCTTTCCCTCTCGATCTAGACTTCATGTTCTTATAGATATGTTTCAAACAATATCTATGCTCAGCAACTAGGAATAGTCTAGCCCACCAATCTCATCTCCATGTGCTTGAACATCTGCATCCACTGCTGATTGATTATTACAACCCATGTACTCAACTTGAGGATCAACATTCAAATGATACTGCTTCATGTACCTCATCAACTATATAGTCACTATCATCCTGATCCATAAGACCCTTCCCTTTATCCTTCACAGTCTTATTCTCATTATCATCATTCACATTGAGATTCTCATCATTCCCCTGATCAAATATAATGTCATTTAGGTCCACATCTAAATAATCTTCATTAACTTTTTCAGTCCTATCATTGGTTCTTGCCACTCTAACATTAACCTACTTGAAATACCACTTCTAGTCTTACCCTTTGCTACTATTTGTTCATCTTCACTACTAATTTCTTCAATTGTCACTTTCCCCTGTTTAAGTTTCTCTAAATCTAGTTTCAACTTTGAGAAGCCATGTTCAATATATATCTCAACCTCATTCACTCATGAACATCTAAATTACCATTGGGTAATAAATAATGATAATACATTATTTGTCCAACCTTGTAACCTAACTCCAGCATAATGGCATCTAATTCCAATACTGAAAATAGGTCCACATCCACAAAATCAACATAACTTACCTTGCCATTAACGTATCTCCTATCCTCTATCTCAGTGAACGCTCCTCCAAGGTGTATTTTCAAAGCACACAACCCAGGTTCTTTACCTATATGTAAAAAAAATTAGGGTTTTTATATTCACAGTCCATATCGTCAAATACATAAAAAAATAATACAAATCTATTATTAAAGTTTGAAAATTTAAAAAAAATATTTATTTTCTAATTGTTAATGCTTACCATATATCCTAGCATAATCGGCTCCTGTCACTACGATGTTTTCATCACGAATCTTCCAATCTACGAGAACCATTTTACTTCAGCCAACAAGAAACATACGATTTTGATGATGGATTTAGGTTTTTTTCATTTTTGAGAGGGAAAATTAGTGAGAGAAACAAGAGAGAGAGATAATATTGTAAAATGGACTGAAATCGAAAAGAAAGATGTAAATGGTGGTAGTTGGAGTGTATCGTGCAAAAGGACATTTTTGCCCATGGAGTGCGTGTCACGTGACATGCCAATAAAACGGACGTTGGTGTCGAGAACCAAAGTGTTGATGAAAACCGTAATTAATGAAACGTGGGGATGAAACCTGCAAGTTATGGCAAACCACAGGGACGATTTTTGTAATTTACTCTTTTTTTTTTAATAAACTAGTAACACCAGTGTTGAGAACATCGGAATACTGACCTTGCATAAATCGGTCAAGCGCCGCCTCTATAACACCGTTCTCGATATACGTGGCTTGTCTATCTGCCCCGGTGGTTATGTGGGAGTTAAGACTGGTATTGTAGAAACAAGCTAGTCGTCTTTTTTTGGATAACACCATATTGTTAAGTTTTAAATATATGGAAAAACATGAAAGGAGTTGAAAAGGAAGAAAGGAAAAAGAATAAAGTAATGTTATTTGTATTGTTTAGTTGGATGAAAAGTGAAAGAAAGAAAATGATTCCTTATAAATCACCTTAACTTTGAAAGGAAAAAAAAAAGACAAAAACTACCTATTAGTTCGCCTCCTTATCATCTCCTTTCATTTCCTTTCTTTGGTTTCCTTTCTATTTCTTTTCTTTTTCTTTAATAAAAAGCTTAAGAATATAAGGTAAGGGTGGTGTTGGGGTTAACAAGTTTCAAAGAGTATGTATATAATGTCAAAGTGTGAAATATGTAGTTACATTTATATATACAGTGCATTCAAAGCTGCTTAAATAAAAAAAATTGGTAGTTAGGTAGAGATTATTTTTTGTTATTGAATACAAAGTGAGTTGTAAGTATACATAAATTCTAACTTTTCATTTATTTCATGTCATACTTACAAGACTTCATTACATTATTTTTTTCCTTTTCATTTCTTTTCTTTTTCTTTAATAAAAATCTTAAAATATAAGGTAAGGGTGGTGTTGGGGTTAACAAGTTTCAAAGAGTATGTATATAATGTCAAAGTGTGAAATATGTAGTTACATTTACATATGCAGTGCATTCAAAGCTGCTTAAATAAAAAAAATTGGTAGGTGATATTAATTTTTGTTATTGAATGCAAAGTGAGCTATAAGTATACATAAATTCTAACTTTTCATTTATTTCATGTCATACTTACAAGACTTCATTGAACATTATTTTTTTCCTTTCTATTTCTTTTCTTTTTCTTTAATAAAAAGCTTAAGAATATAAGGTAAGGGTGGTGTTGGGGTTAACAAGTTTCAAAGAGTATGTATATAATGTCAAAGTGTGAAATATGTAGTTACATTTACATATGCAGTGCATTCAAAGCTGCTTAAATAAAAAAAATTGGTAGGTGATATTAATTTTTGTTATTGAATGCAAAGTGAGCTATAAGTATACATAAATTCTAACTTTTCATTTATTTCATGTCATACTTACAAGACTTCATTGAACATTTTATTTAATTTCACTTAATACAACCTACTCACTTTTTCAAGAGAATTGACCTTAAGAATAAAAAAAAAAACAAGCCACGTATATCAAGAACGGTGTTATAGAGACCGGACTTTGTTAATTTGGACAAGGCGTGTGTTTTCAACACAGGTCTTCCTAGTTTAACAAGTATTTTGAGAGAAATTTCTAAAAACACCATATACCTCTAAAATATCCCATCCATACAAAATAGTTCAGTAACATTACACGACTTTTTTCTTTATGTAATCTTATATTATACTACTAGATAATTGCCCGCGTAATACGCGGAGAACATTTATAACTGATGCCATGTTAAATCTTTATAATATCGTAAGTTGACAAATATCTAATCGGGTAGGAATTGAACCACTTAGAAACATGAAGTTAGACTGGTGGTTGTTGAGATTCTGGTTAACAGTGACCGGACAGTTAAAAATGGATACATCATCTATTAGAGGTCTCGCTAAGTTAGGTTTCCGTTTGTATGGATGTCTTTCATGCATCATAATATGTCTGCATTTTCATTGTGCTTGTGCTTTAACGTTTTGCTCAAATAATTAATTATTTATTAAATTTACTTAACAATTTAACTATCAATCTATACATGCGCTAATCTAACTTAAAATTATGCATAATATCTTTGCGGTTTTTATACAATTATTCTTTTGATACATAATTGTGATATCTTACTATAGATACCGTTTTCTTAGTTCTTATTTAACCTAAAATTTATTGAGTAATTTATTGAAAAGTTTTGTTAATCTGATAGACAAGAAATGAATAGATATAGCGTCAATTTTTCTTTTATAGGTCAACGTTAACATCTTCCACGATTTCTACTCACATTTTTTATTCTACTCTACTTATTTTGAGGTGAGTTTCATAGCCCCAATTTATATGTTTACTTTTTGGGGTGAGATACATGCTATTTGTTTTTATGATGAATGCAAGTAAACTAAAACTTTGCATACATGGTTAATTCTAAGTAACTGTTGACTTTCTCTCTCTAAGTCCTCAATTATCATGAAACGTTAATTATTAGATATAAACGTGAATATGTGGGATATCGCTATTTGGGGTTGACACCTTGGCAGCACCAACTTCCTTTAGTAGGTCAAACGAATGCATTACATATTTGAAAACTCAAGGGTACTTCAGAGGCACATTATTTGTTGTCAAGTTTCGTTTAACGAGCTTAGAACTTGGTGTATGCATTATCTTTCTTGCATTTTTATATGACAATAGCTACTTGATATTGTGGTAAGGCAATAATCACTCAAAATTTTTGTGGTTCATGAACTTAACTATTTCTATATGAAAAGCTATGAAATTCACCAACTTTATGCTAACACTCTTTAGCATGTATTTCAGAAAAATACATGATCTATTTCTATATGAAAACCTATGAAATTCACCAAGCTCATTATTTAAATTTGCTGCATAGAACATAATCAAACTTACTTATGTAATTCTCTACAACACTCTTACTTATCTACAGAAAAATACACATTCTGATCTTGGATAATTTCGACATCAAATTTATGAACAAGCAGAAGGCATTGTCTTACTACCCCAGCTCCACAGTTGGCCATCATCAGCAATCACTGTAGTGAAGAAACCACCACACGCAGCAGAAATAACAGGAAGCGGTAATGCTCACTTTGGAAGGTATACCGAGTCCACCAACTTCATTTGGACCACGACCAGGACCAAGCCCAAGTCTGCCTTCCCCTTCATCTCGTCCCCAAATATATAGTTGACCTAGATTGACCATGCACAAAGCAAAATAGATATGTTAGTGCAATGAACTTAATAAAATAAATAAATTATAACCTTTTACAGTAAAATTCAAGCCACGAACTATCGTTATATTACAACTTCTTTATTAAAACTATATGATCACCTGCTTCAGTGATTGCAGCAGTGTGTGTGCCACTAGTTGCAATTTGACTAATCTTTCCCTCCCAGTTGCCTTCTACTCTTTTTGGAGACAGCTCTCTAGTATAAACAGAATGGCCAAGAGCACCAAACCCTCCATAACCCCTGTAAACTTCATTATAAATTGCAAAAAAAGGATCATTTAATGGAAACACAAACATAACAAATCTATGTCAGAGACTAAAAAATTCAATATGTAATCCCCTATCACAAATTTGTTTTGATGGTTAGTATGCATTTGATGGCCGAGTCTATGGCTTAGTTTGACGAGTTTGACTGAGAAGTGAGTATTGGGTAAACATTTCGTACATATTGCAGGTCAGAATAACAGAGGAGAACAAGAATAAAAAAGGAAGAATAGAGAAGTAAAAGAAGTGCCTGGAAAGTTGGAAGCATTGCTAGGCAAACTAATACACAGGTTTTAGAAATGTACGCTTTGAAAATGCATTAACCGACGCCTTGGCTGAAAGTGGTAGAAGTGTACGCCTTATGAAAAACGCGGACCAGGTACACCTGATGCTATTACATGAACCCCTCATGCGCTACAGGACTGAAAGCACACATTTTTTAACGAAGTCTAGAAGTGTTTATTTAAAGCGACAAAACTTTCTAGGTTGAAAGAACCCATAATCTAATGCTTATATGATTCATGGAAAACTTCAAGAATGAAGTATTTCATAAGCTTTGTAACCTAAAAATGCAAGGTGAGCATCGAGAAGAGGATTTTCTTACAACTATCTTTTTGCTTGATTTATGTTCCAAGATGTTGTTATTTATCTTGGGTTCACAATTTCACATAAGATGCCAACTTCGCTTTACGAGCTGCAAGGATTCTAGCATAACTTACTATTCCATTTTATGTTAAGCTAAAGTTTCATTGTTTAACCAATTTCCATCGTTTGCATCTCCATCTCCATCACTTCATGAATTGTATCACATATGGCTACAAATGGAAAGACCTAAACTAAATAACCATAAGCATTTTAATGTTTGACTTCTGATGTTTCTTTTTGCATTTGTATCCCCAACCAAATCAAAGATTTACGAAACTTATGTGAAACCAATAGAAATAACTCAATAAGTATACCTTAATGCTACTCCATTGACTGAACTGATCTTACTTTTCTAAGCATCATTCATCAGCACATTTTTTATCACCTGATTTATTCTCCGCAACTAATTAGTCTGCAAATCTAGGATTCTCCCAACTCAACTATAAGCGCACGAACTTTACTCACTGGTTAGAAAATCCCATTTTTAAAAGTGTAAACAACAAATCAGAACTTAATACATTTCTCTTTTGCAGAAGGAGCTTCATGAGCACTATGTGTAGCTAGATGGGCACAGAACACTAGATCTACCAGAGCATGATAATGACATAATTCAACTGAAACAACTAAGCTGTATGTTGCACATTTGAGGACTATTTTCAATTTTTGAAGGACTGGGATAAAAATGATGCTCTAAAGTCACTATAATATACCCATGTCCCTGCACAGTGAAGCTACAAAAATGCACTGATGAAAGAGAACAGAATAAAAATGTAACACCCCAACAAGGCGGAATCATGAGGGTTACATACTAAGCACAACACGACATGGAAATTAAGTTGAGACAAGTCTAAATGCATTAGAAGGATTGGACAATCCATTACAATTCAATGAATTACATGTACCGGAATCATACAAAAATGCATAAGGAGCACGCCCATCAAACGTTTACAAAAGAATAGTTCAAAAGATGGTAAATGATCCTAAGCATAACCCATGAGCGGGAACTATGAATCACGGATTCACAATATAGCCCAAATCCAATCCTAGCATGCAAACAATCAAGAAATCATCCAATACGTCTTGGTTAACCTGTTCACCTGAAAAGTGTACTAAAACATGTCAACATAAAGTTGGTGAGTTCGTAGGTTTAAGTAAAGAAAATCAAGTGTCGGGATATCAACCGTTATCGATAAGTGAGGATTAGAATACCTAATCACGTCAAAGTCAATACAATAAACGTCACGTCACAATAATCGTCAATATATATATATATATAAACGTCATAATATGGGCTCAAAAACCCTTATCCCGAGTATGATCATGCCGGGTGTGGATTCATCAATCCACCGTCACGTCAATACATAATAATATATATACGTCATACGTCAAGTATAACATCGTCATAATGTGGCCATGATCATACCGGGCGTGGATTCGTCAATCCACTGTCACGTCATACCATAAATATAATATACGTCTTACGTCACATATAAACGTTTAATAACACGTATCGCAAGCAATCCATTAGATATTCTACGTCTCATCTCATATCACAAACAAATCGTATCAACCGACAAACATTTAACGATAAGTACACTTTCCACCCCAAAATAGAATAAACGTAGGGGCTACGAAACTCACCTTTGCCTTGTATCGTCAAGTTATAATTAAATTGTAAGTATTCGATGAGCTACAATTGTCCGAATTCTTCAACGATCATGACCTATCATTATATATATACGACATATGTATTAATATAGTACGTATACTCATTTCCATTTTCATATATAATTATTTATGTATATATATATATACACATATATATACACATATTGATTTAAGTTTGCTTGACATTAACCAAGTTTAAGGTTCTTCCCCGACATTCATACGCTTTCCCTGAACTGAATACGACACCACAGGGGACAAGTAAGGACCCCACAAACGGCTAGACTCGATGCAAGAAGAAAGAAAGAAAGCTAGGAATAAAATCTGGAAAACAAGCAATCCACACCACCGTAAGGTACGGTGGTGTTGGCGTATGGTACGGTGGAACAAATTTGGCTAGCGTAAAGTACGGTGGAAACCGGCGTAAGGTACGGTGGAACAAATTTGGTCGGCGTAAAGTACGGTGGAAACCGGCGTAAGGTACGGTGGCCTGGATAACTGGTTTTTGGCGTCTGGAACTCGAATAAGTGGCGTAAACAGAAAGAAAATGGCGTAAGGTTCATTTGAAGGAAATAGGCCACCGTAAGCTACGGCCTGCTGACCGTAACAGGCGCCACTAGGTTTTTGGCCAGCGTAACTTACGCCCAACTGGACGTACCAGACGCCATTCCCGAATCAAGCAAAAATCTGGGTTTGGTTCAAGAAGCTTGCACGACCCATTTGACTCAAAAACTCATTTTTGGTTTACAATTCGGTTTATAAACCCAGACGTGTGGTTATGCATTCTTAACCATAATTGAGCATAATTAGATGTATCCTAACTTCCAAAACCGATTCTTAACTTAATTCACAAGTTCCCATTCATTTTTGATTAAATCTTGACACAGTTGACTTTTTAGTCAACTTTGACCTACAAGCCACAAAACCCTGATTCGTGTTATGGGATCGACTTGATGGTAATTCAGAGATGTTTTAGGCTTCAGTAATCTAGATGGACGTTAACAAATCCAACCCTCCTCCCGAGACGATCCAAAATCATCGATTTTATAATTTATTTGTTTTTGACCTAATTTCATAAATACATAAACCCTAATTTTCGTTTTTAATTGATTCAACCCGAATTTTGACCAAGGGTTGTTTAAATTAGACTAGGAACATGTATACAAGTATAACCCACACTAAGAACTCGACTTATTACATCAAACAAGTGAAAAACCCGATTTTTGACCCATATGTTCATGTGTAACCCTATCTCTGCAATCGTTCTTTACGTCCAAACTTTTTCCTACAAGTGCGTGGTTGGGTTCTATCGAATAAAGAACAAACGACAATCATCCCCCAAGTTGACAACTTATCCCTCTATTGACCTTGTGGGACGGGAGATTAAGGCCTGTTTGTTAGGGGGAGTAAGGACCAGCAACAAATATTTGACCCATGAACGATTTGACATTGGAAAAAAAAATTCTGATTTTTGACCCAAGGATTATTGAATATGATTAAAAACCTGATTGTAAACATAAAATGATTGTGTTAAGACGAATTTGACTTACCAAAACTCCACCGAAGATAAAAATCCAAAATTAAGCTATATCTCAAGATTTCTTGCACTTTGACTTTCCAATTTTTGATATGATGATTGAATGATGATGAGGGTGACAAATCTTGAACAAATCTAGCTCAAACACATTTAATGATGTAGTAAATTTAGAGAGAGAGATGAATATGGATGCAAGAGTTGGTGTTCTTGCATTCAATGGTGAGAGAGAAAAAGAGATGAAGTGAAATGGATGGATGAGATGAGGGAAGAGTGTGATTGGTGAGTCTTGGATAGGGTTGGGTCATTGGGTGGTCCATGAGTCAATTGCGTCGACCCGTGGATCACCCGAATACATTTCTAGACAATTAAACGTCACGTTACGACACGAAATCGACTTAATACGATAATATAATCTCAACTAGTATTATTCGTCATAAAATCATCAAATAAGCATTAAATCGTCTTAAGAAAATAAATTAGTTGGTCACATTGCACGTATAAATCAACGGGTCATAAATAATTTAGTCACGTTTACTCATGTTAATTACACGTCAAACTAGTCAAAATTCACAAATGTTACATCATTCCCCCGTTAAAGGAATTTCGTGTCGAAATTCTATTCTAACTAGACTCGGTAAATAAATGGTGGTACTTGGCCTTCATAGAGTATACATGCATAATTATTATGCATGTATCTCAGTCCCCGAAATAAATCATATAAAAGAATTAAAAAGGGGAATATGGAAACTCACTTTAGCTGATGGTAGAAGGTATATGTCACAAATAACCTTCCTGAATTCATTAACCTAAAGCATAGAGAGTATAATTCATTTAATAATTATACTAATGTTTTATTTGTTTTATATTTATCATTCAATTGTGGTTATCATATCTTTGAATTACAGTTTCAGTCCCTGATGTCTTGGAAATTAACAGTTCTGCAATATATACAGTTTAATGTTATAGATAACCTCATTTTATAGTTATTTTAAAGAGTCATCAGTTTATTAAGAAACTGACGGACAAAGGACTAAAACTGTAAACAGTTTAACGGTTTAGGACTGAAACTGTCAGAAACTTTAACGGTGTTTAACGGTCGTCAGAAAATGGACTTGTTTTGTAATGGTTTTTATAACAATCGTTAATAACAGTTAAGTATATATTTATATATATACTTGATTTATATAACCTTTATATATATATATATATACTCCTATTCTCCTTAGATAAACTCTTAATCCTTTAATATTTTCCTTGTTCTTCATAATATATCCGCTCCAAAAATAAAAAAAAAATATATATATATATTAATAATATATATATTTTTTTTTATTTTGGAGCGGATATATTATGAAGAACAAGGAAAATATTAAAGGATTAAGAGTTTATCTAAGGAGAATAGGAGAGTAATTTAGTAAGCCATAAAAATTGAGAGAAAACTTATATATACTTAATTTATATAAATCTTTTATATATATATATATTCTATATATATACGTAGGTATATATATATATATTTAAAAGATGATGATCAAACTTACGGGTATATATATGATCGAGAAGAAGATAGTGGCTCGTGGAAGGTGATGAAGTCATGGGGTGGTTGTACGTGGTGGTTGTTAATGGTGAAGGTGGTGGTCGTATGAAGATGATGATGAATAGTAACAATGGTGATGGTGGTTTCCTAGCAGCAACAACTTTTGATGGTGGTTGGTTCGGTTAACAGCACCAACAGTAGTAGTTCAAAGATGATGGTGTTGTCACAAGGGTGGTGGTGTTTGGCCGTGGTGGTGATGATGAAGAGTGCAGCGGGATAGTAGTAACAACTGAGCAGGAGCAGGAGCAGAGTAATACAGGAGTAGTAGTAGCTCAAGCAGCAGCATCAAGCAACGAGTTTATGAAGATGCACCGAGTTTACTTGAAGAAACCATGCATCGTACTTATATTCAAGAATTGAAGCACCGAACTTAAATGAGGAGCATGCACCGAGTTTATGATTCAGGCAGCGAACGAGTAGCAGTAACTACAACAAGGTAGTAGCAGTGGTTCGTGGTGGTTGTTGTATTTCTGGGAAGATGATGGACGAGAGAGAGGATTCGATGATGCTCAAGAATATATAGCAATAACTATATCTATATCTATACGTTATATAAACATATATATATATATTATATATATAATATACATATATATATATATAACCATACAATGGTGGAGTGGTGAGTTATATGGTGGTGTGATCGAGAGAAAAGAAGAGAGCCGTGAGGAGTGTTGAGAGAACGGAGAAGGTGGCCAGGTGTTGGTGATCATATATCTCATATCTATTCGTTTATATATATATATATATATATATGTGTGTGTGTGTGTGTGTGTGTTTGTGAAGAAGGAGAGAAAATGAGAAATGTGTACTGAGTGTGTGTGTGCCGTGAGTGTGTGTGTTCCTATATATATAATATATACTAGTCTATGATGATTGATTGCTTAATTAGCCATGAGAACAACAACGTATATATATAATATTATATTCTTATGTTATATTTTGCTTGTGAATTTGATTAGGAGATGACAAAAGAAACCTGCCAAAATCCTTTGGTTGCTTTCCCGTGAGGTAGCAGTAGCAAATAAGAATCTTGATCATTTCTATATATATAATCTGTATTATATGTTATATTATATATATGTGCATGTTGTAATATTAAAGGGGAGGGGGGGGCTGGTTTGGAAGAAGACAAGAATACTATAATATTAATATATATTAATAAATTAGATAGATATTTATAGAATTAAACCATCGTTTGTCAGATGTTTAATTCGTGATTTAATCTAAATAATTGTCGTTAAATTGTCAAAATTTAAATATGATCTTTTTAAAGCTTTAGACATAATACCTTAAGATTTGGTATCCTTTACTTTAAATTAAATATCTCCTATTATTCCAATTATTTTAGTTGTTCATAAAGTATTATATTAAATAGACCAATTTCTATTTAATATAAAGCTTAATACTTAATATTTCTTAATATTTTTAGATTAAATCTTAATTAAGAAAGGATTTAAAAATTTTGTTTATCCGAAAATTGACGATTGTCACACTTTCCCTGAACTGAATACGACACCACAGGGGACAAGTAAGGACCCCACAAACGGCTAGACTTGATGCAAGAAGAAAGAAAGAAAACAAGGAATAAAATCTGGAAAACAAGCAATCCACACCACCGTAAGGTATGGTGGTGTTGGCGTATGGTACGGTGGAACAAATTTGGCCGGCGTAAAGTACGGTGGAACAAATTTGGCCGGCGTAAAGTACAATGGAAACCAGCGTAAGGTACGGTGGCCTGGATAACTGGTTTTTGGCGTCTGGAACTCGAATAAGTGGCGTAAACAGAAAGAAAATGGCGTAAGGTTCATTTGAAGGAAATAGGCCACCGTAAGCTACGGCCTGCTGACCGTAACAGGCGCCACTAGGTTTTTGGCCAGCGTAACTTACGCCCAACTGGACGTACCAGACGCCATTCCCGAATCAAGCAAAAATCTGGGTTTGGTTCAAGAAGCTTGCACGACCCATTTGACTCAAAAACTCATTTTTGGTTTACAATTCGGTTTATAACGACCCCAGACGTGTGGTTATGCATTCTTAACCATAATTGAGCATAATTAGATGTATCCTAACTTCCAAAACCGATTCTTAACTTAATTCACAAGTTCCAATTCGTTTTTGATTAAATCTTGACACAGTTGACTTTTTAGTCAACTTTGACCTACAAGCCACAAAACCCTGATTCGTGTTATGGGATCGACTTGATGGTAATTCAGAGATGTTTTAGGCTTCAGTAATCTAGATGGACGTTAACAAATCCAACCCTCCTCCCGAGACGATCCAAAATCATCGATTTTATAATTTATTTGTTTTTGACCTAATTTCATAAATACATAAACCCTAATTTTCGTTTTTAATTGATTCAACCCGAATTTTGACCAAGGGTTGTTTAAATTAGACTAGGAACATGTTTATAAGCATAACCCACACTAAGAATTCGACTTATTACATCAAACAAGTGAAAAACCCGGTTTTTGACCCATATGTTCATGTGTAACCCTAATTCGACCCATATGCAAGTTGACTCGATTTTTGACCCAAGGATTATTGAATATGATTAAAAACCTGATTGTAAACATAAAATGATTGTGTTAAGACGAATTTGACTTACCAAAACTCCACCGAAGATAAAAATCCGAAATTAAGCTATATCTCAAGATTTCTTGCACTTTGACTTTCCAATTTTTGATATGATGATTGAATGATGATGAGGGTGACAAATCTTGAACAAATCTAGCTCAAACACATTTAATGATGTAGTAAATTTAGAGAGAGAGATGAATATGGATGCAAGAGTTGGTGTTCTTGCATTCAATGGTGAGAGAGAAAGAGATGAAGTGAAATGGATGGATGAGATGAGGGAAGAGTGTGATTGGTGAGTCTTGGATAGGGTTGGGTCATTGGGTGGTCCATGAGTCAATTGGGTCGACCCGTGGATCACCCGAATACATTTCTAGACAATTAAACGTCACGTTACGACACGAAATCGACTTAATACGATAATATAATCTCAACTAGTACTATTCGTCATAAAATCATCAAATAAGCATTAAATCGTCTTAAGTAAATTAATTAGTTGGTCACATTGCACGTATAAATCAACGGGTCATAAATAATTTAGTCACGTTTACTCATGTTAATTACACGTCAAACTAGTCAAAATTCACAAATGTTACAAAAAAGGCTTTCTTCAATTTCTCCAAAATCCAAATGAAGCAAACCAAGAGAAGAAAGTGATTCAAGCAAGGGCACATTCTGATCCTATCCTACTGTCAAAAAGTGGTCCATAGCAAAGACGAATTCTACAAATTAGTAGTCTATACACAAATTCATCGACTCAGTAACAAAGTTCAATCACAAAAGCAGCATATAAGAGATAACAATGTTCCGCAATAGCAACATGACATTTAATTCTGTATGACAAAAACATGCGTATAACAATTCATCAGTCATTCATAAAGCACAAGGAGCAGGTGTATTTGCTAAAATGAACCAACTGCAGAAACTTTATGATTTGAAACAATAAAAAGGCAACATCACATGGCGGGTACTTTCATTCCTATTCTCCCTACTGTGTAATAATGCTTGGATTATAGATAATGATGAAACGTATCACATACTCACTCACACAAATGCACTACGGTACTACACCATACCACTTCATATCTACCAATTGACCACCCCATTTCTCTCCCCCCCACCCCCAGGTTAATATAAACAACAAATATGATACAAAGTATAGAATTGGTGTTACAAGTATGAAATAACCCTAGATTTAATGTGCAATAAAAGGTTTCTGGACTCTTTGATTCGACAGTGAAAAACACTACTACGGAGTTTACTGATATTAACTCGAGGATTCTTAATCTTCTATTTTTACAACCGTAGATCCAAATAGCAAATTCTACTAGGATTGAGTGAATACTCTGTGCAGAGCTTATGGTGTATAAAGTAACAAATATTTTATGAAGAGAACCTTGCCAACAACTCCCAGGTAGAGAAAAGGGCAGTCAAGAGTTTAAGCATCATGAATATGCATAGAGACGTTAGGATGTCTGGAGTTAAGAAACCAATTCATCCAGCAAGTCAAGAGCATACTAGTGTCTGTTCATGGTAATACTAGCATCAGTGCGAATGATTTTAATGACAACGGAGTCAAATTTGGTGTTCCCAGATCTTTGATACATAATTAGCCATCCTTAAGAAATTTGCTAGAATGAACTTTGAAAGATTGAACCTTCCAAAAATAATATCGTCAACATAACAATTTAAGTCTTTACCTATGTCTACTTGTTAAAGTGCAAATAGGAACTTTTTTGACTTTAAAGCCTTGGGGATGGCCATATACACCTTGTAATTGCCATATCCATGCAGACAGAAGTTGTTGATGTTAAGATAATGAAATTGCCAATCAGAATCAAGGCACAAACTTTAATCATTTTTGGAAACAAAAGCAAACCGTTTCTATGTAATCAGTCCTTCCCTTTTTGTGTGAATCCCATTAGAGATACTATCGCCTTAAATCGTTTGATAGAACCAACTTTTTTACACAAAACTCGATACACCCAAGGCCCAATTACAACATATTGGAATATTATTGTAAGGTAGATCATAGAGTACCAACATGTGATTAGCTACCAAAGCTTATATATAATTCTCTATTGCCCCAACCCATCAATCGCCATTGTTTAAAGGTGTGTGATCCAATCACATTATCACCCATCAATCGCCATAGTTTAAAGGTGTGTGATCCAATCACATTATAAATGAAACAAACAACTTTGGATAGTAGAAGATAGATGATACTAAAGTTGGTACATGATGAAATTTATGTACAAGAGGAATTTTGGTGGAAAATCGATGGGAATTGAGGCAAAAGAGAACGAACGAAATAAAAGCTTTAAAAGCTGTGACAAGTGGGAAAATCTACAACCTAATAAGATACCAATAGGTTATAATTTTGTGTGTGGGATTAAAGATAAAGTTGACGCCTTAATGGTTCCATTGGATAGATAAAGGCTATACTTAATGCCAATGAGCTTTCACAAAAAAAAAAAAAAAGTGAACTAATCAAGTGAAACCTAGATCTAGTTGACAAAACTGTTAGTATCCAAGCCTTGAAAATGTTTCCAAATTTCAAGAGACACAACTACACATGCATTAACTTGACATCGCCAACACCTCACATGCAGATCCCTCATTCAAGAGATCCATACGAGTATACGACCATTCCTTAAGGTTGCCAAAGCTTTTAATTCTTTTAACAGGGTATGTGGACTATAAACAATTAAACATCCAGTGGTTTGTCATGTTTGCGTCTTTCATCATGGCTAATGCACTCATTTGAAGTTTTGTCCAGCAGTCCCTCAAACACAAATCTTGGATTGAAAATCTATTTTAATGGTGAAACAATATAATATGATCACGCATTATTGGAAAAAATGGGTGTCTTGAACTCCAAATTAGAAACTACCCAACTGAATCTTAAGAACCCCCTGCATATTCACGATGGTCATACTTGAATGACTTCTCTCTAAAAATGAATATTGTCAAGCTTCTCTACCATGCTATTAGTGAACGTAATCCATTTTATGCAACTCAAAGTCTTAGCAAATTAGAGAATTTCCCCACTAGAAATCATATGAAAGCCCTCCTAAGAACAATGACTTGCATCAAGATGGTCACCTGCAAGGTCTCTTCCTTCTCACCTTTAATGATACTTAACTAACATCATCTTATATTGTAACCGACACTAAAAGCACAGGTCGCTCTGTTTCTAGGACACAAATCTTTTTTGGCCTCTTCTCTCATATCTTGTCAAGATCTTAACTAAGCCCGAATATCGAGCAATTGCAGACACTACTTGCAATATCACATTGTTGAAAGCCTAAAATGTCATCTCAAGGATCCCAATCTTCCTAATTGTTAAAGAGATTCCACTATATGGATCAATTTCACTCTCCATAACTTCTATAACTACCAATTTTTACATTTCATCTCAAGTTCTCAACTTTCTCTCTAACTCAATTACATTCTTGATTCATTACAAAACTAAAACTGTATTTACTGCAATAACTACCAAGTATAACTCAACGACAACATACAAATTCACTTTTCATATCTATTCATTCAATTAGGCCATATATTATGATATAATAAACAAAAAACAAAGATTTTGAAAAAAACAACTGACCATGAGAAAACATCACCAACCGAATCAACCGCAACAGAATGTAGTCCACCAAGAGCAACATTCTTCACATTTCTTAAATTCACATTAACCGTTGACCGAAAAACAGTGTTTTCATGAACAAACCCTAGTCTACCCCAGAATGAAACAGCCCACACGCAACGCCGATTTCTAACCGGTCATCGTCGTTTTCGTTACGACACGAAGAAATGAGGCGGAAAGAGTTTTGTGAGAGAATGAGTGATGAAATGGGTGATGGGTATATTTGGGAAGGAAAATGATTAATTACTAAATAGACTAAAATCCTCCTAATCATGAGATGATGACATGTAGAAAAATCAGGACAAGATTAGGAAAGATAATTAGTGGATAACACATGTCACTTTCTTATAGTTTTAGGAGGATTTTTAGGGTATTCTTTAGGAAGATTTATCATTTTCCATTTGGGAATCTACTTTCACAGTACCTAGTTAGCCGGACGACCCACACCCCAATGAAAGTAGCTGCAGTGTGACGGTTTTATCGGTGGTGGTGTATAATATCGGGAGTTAAAAATGGGATCAGACCAAAAAAAAAAGGTGATTAGTGCCACACAGCTTATTCACAGACTCACGGTTCAATATTGTTCATATTGTATGTAGGTTTTTCTTTTTTAATAAACTAGTAGTTGAGAACATCGGAACACTGACCTTGTACAAATCAGCCAAGTGCTACCTTTATGACACCGTTCTTGATATACGTGGCTTGTCTATCTGCCCCGGTGGTTGTGTAGGAGTAGAAACCAGCTAGTCGTCGTCTTTTTCTTGTTAAGGGTGGTGTTGGGATCAGCAAGTTTCAAAGAGTATGTATATAATGTCAAAGTGTGAAATATGTAGTTACATTTACATACATAGTGCATTCAAAGCTGCTTAAATAAAAAAAATTGTTAGTTGATGCACATGTAAGAATTGATTTTTGTTATTGAATGCAAATGATTTTTGTTATTGAATGCAAAGTGAGTTGTAAGTATACATAATTTTAACCTTTCATTTATTTCATGACACAATTACAAGACTTCATTGAAGATTTCATTCAATTTCATTTATTACAACCTACTCATTTTTTCAGTATTGATAACGAAATAAAGAGAACCGGCCTTAAGAATAATAAGACGAGCCACGTATATCAAAATCGGTGTTATAGAGACCGGACTTTGCTAATTTGGACAAGGCAAATGTTATCAACACATATTGAGTTTTTTTGTTCATGCATTAGTAGACTACCAAACGAACATAATTGACCTTTGCTAAACAGCTTGTGAACTATTCCACAAATGTTTAATTCGTTTGCAACCTTATTACAATTTATGGATCAATTGTGAATTTGTGATCGTAAATGCTTTAGGGTGAGAGATAATTTCTATAGAGGATGAGGTTCCTTGTACTCCTACATCCTCACTGCTAACTTTAGCTATGTTTAAGAGGTTCGTAGTTATACTCTACGAGTTATTCTTCATATATTCAAACTATCATACTTTAACCGGTCTGGCCATGTTTTTTTTATGACGAATAAAATGTTGAGGCTCGCTTCTCCCCGTTGGGCTACAGTTTGGTTACCAGATATTTACTTGTTGACTCCGGCCAACTTTGGTAGTTTTACTTGATCTTACTTCATTTTCACTCATGAATCAGTAAAACGACGAAAACCACATGAAAACCATACAGTTATATGATACTCGGTTGATAAAACACCAAAACATACCTGATCTTTTAGACCCAACAGCCCATATGCCATCATACGTCGTTAAATAGGACTAAAATATATAAAGTTTATGTTTCTGCATATGCAATAACCATTCCATAAAGTGGTAAAAGATATATCAAAACAAAAATTTAGAATTGGAGTAAAAAATACTCGGTAAAGAAGGTTGTTGAGTCTGAGCACTCAACAACCGCTCTTTACTGAAAGCAGTTCATTATTAAAACAAATCCATAAAAGTAGACAAAAATATTATCAAAACTTCATAACGATTTCGTCAGCTTAATCTGGGAAAATACTCCCATAAGAGTAGTGATACTGCACACTTAGCCGCCGCCTGATCCATACTTCTTGCCAAAGATAAGCAGCTGCAACTTGTCATAACCAGAGAGCACACCAGCACCAGCAACGGCTCGGAGAATATTGGCACCAGCACCCTTGAACAGAGACTTAGCCCCCTCGTTCCTCAAGATTTTAGTGAATGCATCCATTGAACTCTTGTACTTAACTTTCTGACCAGATGTCATCATCATTCTTCTTCGTACAGTGTCGATTGGATATGATGCAAGTCCAGCACCATTTGTGATCACCCAACCAAGCGCAAAACTCGCAAAGAAACTATCCTGAATTATGAACCCAAAGACAACACACAATCGTTAATACATGATGATTTTTACCATTTACTCGTATATTATATTTTGACTCATATTCAATTCGGGTTAAAATGGGTCAGATCAAATAAGTTACTTTAGAAACAACTTAAAATATATTCCCATCATATTTATTATTAAAATGATATCGTTTTATAATCTTTTCAGAGAAGACTAATCATTAATGAAAAGTAAAAAATTTGGACAAAATGTGTTTCTTTTCAACCCCACACGACCCGTTTCAACCTGTACAATAACTTCCCAAGATTACCCAACCCATCCGTTTTGCCAACTCGGATTAAAACACACAGTTTTTATAGAAGACATGACAAACCACACAAATGACTAGTTACCTGCATATTTCCTACAAGAACCACAGGCTTCAAAGAATCATATAATCCAAAGTACAAACCACGATAGACGATAATTCCAACACATGAAATGTTAAAGCCACGATAAAGCCCAGCAATACCATCACTGGCCAATGTCTTCTTGTAGACATCAACCAAACCGTTGAATTCTCTTTGTCCTCCTTGTTTTGCAGCCTTAGCATCATTTGCCAAACGGGTTCTGGCATAATCTAGTGAATAAACAAAAAAGAGAGACGAAGCACCAGCAGCACCTCCAGATGCCAAGTTACCGGCAAACCATTTCCAGTAGCCATCTCTATCTTTCTTAAAGTTGAAAAGCTTCTTGAAGTAATCTTTGAATGCAAAATTCAAAGCCTAAATTCGCAAGAAACGTATAAAACATGTATCAAAATTCAAAACACTAAAATCTGAAGTTTAAAATAATCTTATATCAGTTCCATAGTTTGCTTATTAACCTGTGTTGGGAAGTAACGGATGACATTAGCAGTGTTTCCACGCCACAATGAAACTAAACCTTCGTCTTTGATGGTTCGACCAAAACAGTCACCAATTCCTTTGTACGGCTCAGACAACCGACCAGCCTTGATCATCTCATCCTGGTTCTGGATCAAGAGCTTAATACGTTCAATTGGGGCTGCAGCCGTCTTTGATACAGCTGCAGAAACTCCACCCATGAGAAAATCAATAGCAAACCCTGCAAACCCTTTTTCGGATGGGGCTTGAACCCAAATAGGAGATGGTTTGGACATTAAAGGAAGTTGGGTTTGTGGCTGCATTGAGTAGTTAAAAGCTGCATTTGTATAGTTTTTGTTATGAAAACGTATATGATACATATTTTGTTGTTGTAAACCATTGTCACGAGCATGGAAGTGTGTCATGCTTGATGCAAGAAGACTCCCAGCTAGCTTCTGGGATACGCTTGGATGTTGCGCTTGATCAATCATGACTAGTAACTAAAAGAACATGAAATCGTTTAGTTATCTAGTAGATAAAAAGATGCAAGTAATCTGCCTAAATTTTCAATAAAGATAACAATGGAAAAATGGAGACCTCCATTTGACATTACTGCAAACCTAATCAACCAAATCAAGTTCATTGTCAAACCACCCAACTATATGATTTTGATTGGCTTCTACAACAATTTGGCTTGATTTTTTTAAAAAGGTTCAGATAAAACGATTCACGAATTATATATAAAAACAACCAAAGGCAAAGGGTTTTGAAACTTTGTCCTGCTAAAACATTAACGTCTCTTGATCATGTATAATAAATAATGAATGTGATAACATGTAGACGGCTAAGTTTGGCCAAAACGGATGGCTTGGCGCTACAAACATTATGGCAACAAACAGAAGCCCAAACCGGTAGGTTTAATCAGTATCAGTAAAACCATGCAAATTTCTAATTACTATATCTCATTTCACAAACATTATTTTCTATAGTAAGTTTTGGCTTTAAAAGAAAGACTGATTTTCTTTAATCCGAATGTAAGAATGCTTGGTAATGACATAGGTAACAAGAAATATTATACGAGTAGTTTCTTTTTTTCTTCAAGAAAATGGTACCAATGATCTAAAATAAAATAAAAAACATAAAAACCTGAGTTTCAAATCTGTCTGGTGCAAATCAGGCTAGACTGTTACAAATATGACAATTAACATACGTTACATGCATATACATTGTAATTTGTAGACACATGAGAAAAACAAAATTGTTAAGAAATTTTTAAGACATGAATATAAGATCACATATCATACATCGCAATGTGTTACCAGCTTAGGATCACGCCACAAATTTATTTTAGCAAACTATAAGCGCAAAACAAAAATCGTAAATTCAATCAAAATCGAGGGTGACGAATTGAAAGGCATTTAAACAAAGAATGCACGTAAAAGGCCGTTAAAGGGCTATAAAAACAACTAAATTCCAAAATGGTTCAACATTAAAATTTACCTAGAGATTATGATGAAAATGAAAGTACAGAGAGAAGAGTGGTGGGAATAAGCCTTTTTAGAGAGAAAGGGAAAGGCTTAGAAAAATTCAAGGAGAAAGGTGTTCATGTTTACAAAAAAATATGCATGAAAATATGGCTTAGCGTTAAACTCGCCTTTTGACTGTCATTTTGATTTAGTTTGAATTGTTTTTCTAGGATTCACATTAAAATTTGTGTAGCAATTTGGTTTAATTCATTAAATTAACTAAATTTGATGTGTATACAATATATTAAAAAGCTCATCTACTTGGAATTTAGATTATTAACTAGTTTAGGTTGCATCTGGTTTTTTTCTTTCGAAGGCAGCAACGGATTAATGGCTAACACCCTCCACACGGATGCGCCCACGCCGGTTCGACTCCTGACATTCTAAAGGGTTTGCTCCCCATGTGTTAGATGAGTATAGTATTGATAAGGCCCCCTCACCACATTTGCATGTGGCAGGATTCGAACCTGAGACCCCCAGAAGGAAATTACATTATGAAAAACCCCTGACCATTGAGCTAACACCAAATGGCTAGGTTGCATCTAGTTGAGATCAAGTTTGTTTAGCTGAATACACTTAGGTGAATTTTATAAGGCGACCTCCTCCACTAAAATTCTTAATCAATAAGGATTAATCACACAAGTTGGTACCACCGTCTTCTTGTTACAACCTTACACAACCAACTTTTTTTAACGGCAAACTTAGAGTCCATTTTCATATACTCAGTTCCAATTTTAAAGGAAAGATCTCAAATCTCCAAATGCAAGTTTTTAATCATCAATTTTATATAGCCAACTCGACCAAAATGTAAACGCATCAAATCTTATTATTTTTTATAACAAATCTGTTGGTTTTTGTCTTTATATTAAAACTTAACACAATAGGTCAAAACTTGAGATCCCTTATAGGTATTGCCTGTTTGGTTTTAAATTAATAATCCATTTACAATAAGTGAAGAAAAGTTACAAAAGTTCTACCAAAGGAAACGTCAATTAAACACACTTGTGATATCCAATAATGTCGAGAAAGAAACTCAAACAACCTGCAACGTGGCAAAATCCGAACGTTGGAACAGAAGGTGACGTGACGGAATCTGAGTGGTACGTGGCGGTGATTTACTGTTCATTTCGTTCAATATTAATAATTAAGAAAGAGTAATATTAATTTACATATGTATGATTTCCTAATTAATGATACCAGACCTTCGAGTAGTGTTTGTAGGCTTAATATTCATAACTAATTCGAACATAATATATCAATCAAATTTCAAGAAATCCCATGAACCTAAAGATCAAATCCCTCACTTGAATCAAATCCTTGCCTGTCAAAGCCTTGCAATATTCGGTACAAAATGAAAATGCTACCTCTCTTGCAACTCGCCGCGCCAATATTACATGGAGTGGCACTATTTTCTCATATTCGTAATAATCTTCGAACAAATCAGACTCCACATATCGAACGTTTGATATATTCTTTGGAATACTAATTGGAGCCGAATGTTTCTTCTTTTTGTGTTTGGTCTTTAACTTATGATGTTGCAATTCAATGTGACTTCTTCTTTTTGTGTTTGGTCTTTAACTTATGATGTTGCAATTCAATGTGACTTCTTTTATGCTTTGTGGTTCTACATCCGCAAAAGTCACTTCCGACTCATCAAATTCTTCATCCATTGTTTTGTGTATCATACAAAACACACGGTTTTTTTAAGTACTAAGATGACAAAGGAATGGAACTTATATATATATAGCAAACGAATAAAATAATTTAATTGGTTTGTGAGGGCAACAAAATGAATCGTAGAAGGCACATCATTTCATTACCATTATGTTTGATTACTTGTGGAGAGAGGCGACTCAACTTGATCTGAGGATGGCGAGTTTTTATTCCAGGTTTTCAGATTAATATAATTGTTTGGTACTTTATGCCAAGTTTATTTTTGTAGTTTTCATATTAGATGCAAAATCTTTACTCAATTTTTTAAATTAGTTGGGAATATGATAAATCACTTTAAACTGATAGAGTGGTTCATATAATCTTTCATGTGACATTGTTGATCGTATATAACTTTTTTCATAAGTTTAGCTTTGACAAACTTCTTTCCATTGAAGCAAGTGTCATTCGTTTAACAAACCTTATAATAAGAATCAAACCAGTTGATTTATGTATTACTCATAAACATAACTATAATGCATCTGTCACACCCCGCCCCAGGTGGAAACACGAGGTGCGACAACGGAAAGAATGGTAATAAACCACAACATTTATTTATAGAACAAAAGTCGTACAAGCCGTTCATCGAGAAACTTTCTCGGTAAAAAGATGCTATCTAGAGTACATTACATAAGTTTAACAGAAAGGGAAAAGAAAAAAAAACATAGTATTAATCCTAAGTCTTTATGAGAGCTTGACTTTATTGTTGCTGACCTGAAAAGCATGTAAGTTTAAAAATGTCAACTACAAAAGTAGTTGGTGAGATCACATGATATTTTGAATATGTTTAATTCATAAAATATGTTTAGTTTAAAACACAGCAGTACAAAGTAATAAGCTACATGTAATTGTATAAGTCTACGAGCAATGGTATATATGTTGTTCAATGCCGTAAGCTCACTACTAAACCGCTTTGACCGTTAAACGCCCCTCGACCCTATACTCTATCGTTAGTATGGTAAGGAGGTATTATGCACTCACCAGATTCGGTGGGTGAGTGAGGATTGGTCTACCCTAAATAGCGCTATCCATAAATACCTACGGTCCAATCACGATTCGGGTGATTGAATTAATTAGTAGTGCATGGGACTTCGAACGATAGCACTTAGGCACAACATAACAATCGAGTTCGTCAATGAGTTCAAGTATAGTTTATCGGTTCATAATATGTAAATTCCAAATTAGTTCAAGATTATACTAAAACAAGTTTCATTTAGATTTATTTAAAATGCGTTTAAACATGCTTTCAGCCCCGAAGTAAAATATTTTAAAACAGAATAGGGGACTATGAACTCACCTTGTAATAACGTCTAATGGATTAACGAGTAATCCGAAAGATCACTTTCTACGAACAAGAACAAGAAGTTTGAACATCACTTAAGATCAAAGTAACTTTACTAGTATGAACACCAACACCCTTAACCTTGAATTCCCTATTTTTGCTTTGAAACACTTGATAATCTTGTTAATAAGGGCTGTTTTCTAGCCTTCCAGCCGTGACAACCAAAGGTGCAAGAGGAGTTTTTAGAATGTTTAATATGAAGGAAGAATAGGTGTGATTTGGAAATGAAAAATGAGGTTCTATTTATAGCCAAAAGTTGTAGTGAATGAGTGGTGGTGCTGTTGTCGTGGGCTTCAAGGAAAGATGGTATCACCAACTTGTAAGCTACTAAGATTTTGTGGTGAAATTTGGTGATGACACGAAGGTGTTAAGGAGGTGATTAAGCTACTTGTGTTGATTTGTAGATGTCTTAAAGCTGTCGACATTCATCAAAGAAAAGTCAAGGATTTCACTTGTTGATATTTACAAATAGATGATGATTGAGCTGCTTGTAAGCTCCTTGTCAACATCAAGGAAGAAAGGAGGTGCTTAAAGGGTGAATAAGCTAGTTTTTGTTGGATCCTTGTCTACGGTTGGAAGAAGAAAGAAAGAGACAAGTTTTGTTGAAATATTTTTACCATCTTTGTTTATTAATGTTTGTAAGTATCATTAAATGGATCATAATCAAGGTATAATAAGCTAAGCAAGTTTGTAATGTTAAGTAGCTAGGACAAATCATTTTTATTTATATTAAATAGGGGGAATTTGTTAGGTCCAGTATTACTGGACTCGCTCCAGACTTGAAGACTGGAGCGACGCTGAAACCAGTTTTACTGGACCCACTCCAGAGATGCAGACTGGAGCGGCACTGAAGATTTGTCCAGAAATAATAGAAGACCAGTGAGCTGTTTACTTGTACAGGAAATCTGGATTCCTCCAGATTAGCTCACTGGACTTCACTCCAGTCAAGATCGTTTCTACTGAAGACATTCTTACTGAAGTCAAAGACTGAAGTATGAAGAAAGAAGACTGACAAGCAGTGGAGCCCACTGACAGTCTTACCAGATCTCCTGACTGGAGCCTTATCAGTGTTCTAGACCTTACAAGTCTGAACACTGATTACGAGGAATTGACTTTATGCCTTTACACACTTTTACACGGACAACCCACTTGTCTATTGATAAAAGTACAATACGTGTGTAAAGGTGGTTGGTTAAAAGGATGACAAGTCACATCAACATGACTTTATCCTTGTACTTTAACCAATGCATTTAAGGAATTAAAGTAGTTGCCTTAAATGCATGCAACCATATTTGTACGGCATAATAAATTCACTGTTGAATTTATTTGCCTATAAATACAAAGTCACATACCTCGTACAAATTACTTTTTTTGCAATTTGGTGAACTTGCTAAAATATTCTCGATCAAAATAGTTATACTTCACAACTTTAAGTATATCGATCCAAGGAGATTATTTAGCAAGTATAGATCACTTGTAATTCAAAGATTGTTTAGATAATTACATACTTGTAATATCTAGGTTCCGCAACAATCTTATATTTTGTTTATCATCAATAAAGAAAATACACTTGAAAATTACATTTGTGTTCCATCATTTATTTACTTGTTTAAATATTGCTTTAAGTCTTTATTACTTTATTTATATTCTTGCATTTGTATTTAAAGTAATACTAGTCCAATCTAGTTCATACTTGACTTGTTATTTTACACTCGTGGGTTAAACCATCGTTTGAGGGACTTCACATTTGGTATCAGAGAAGAAGGCTAAATATTGCCTAGATCTGTTTCACGATGGCCAACCCAGAAAATACACAAGGTAATCCTGAACCTAATTTTAATGAACCACCACCCGTTAATAATAATCCTCCACCTCCTCCTCCTCCTGCTTCTCCACATGTACATGTGCACTACTCGAATAATCCTGTTCCCAAATTCAATGGGAGCAGTGATGAATTTGGTACGTGGAAAGCTAGGATGATATTACATGTTACTGGTATTGAAAGGAATATCATGAAAATTTTAAATGAAGGACCCTATGTGCCTAGACTTCCTATCAATGCACTCCTTGACCCAACTGGATCAAGAAGTGGAAGGGAAAAGAGGAGGAACACTGGTCCGAAGAGGAGAGGAGATTGGTAAATCTTGATACCATCCTTAAAAACATGATCCTCGGGGCTGTTCCAGAAACCCTAATTCCCACACTAGTTTCTCTATCCCAGTGCTAAAACCATGTGGGATGAACTGGTGAACCAGTATGAAGGAGGTGATGACACTGTTGTTACCAGAAAGGTCTCCCTAAACAAAAATATGAGTCATTTTTTGCTCTCCCCAATGAGTCTCTAACTGGTACTTACACCAGATTTATGAGCATTATAAACCAGTTAAGAGGACTGGGGGTTGAGAAAGACAAGGATATACTTTTGGAAAATTTTGTGATATTCTTCCCTAAATGGTCTCACATGTCTTGAGACAAGGTAAAACCTTGCACACCCATACTCTGTCAACATTGTATGGAGCCTTCAGATTCACTGAAGAGAATCAAGCCCAGAGGATTGAGGCTGAAAAAGATTCTTTTAATCATGCTTCCAGTAGTTCCACAGTGGTCACTAATACTGTACCACCTTGTGCGGCATTAATATCTTCTGAGAATGTATTTTCTATGAAGAAGATGATGTCTGAACTAATGGATCCTGGAGTCTGTAATGATATCTCTCCAGACTGTGATGAAACTGACAGTGATGACCTGGTTGCAATGATAGCTAAAACGTTTAATCGTTTTAAAGCAAGAGCAAATAGGCCCACTGGACAACATGCACCCAGTTCCTCTACTGACAAGACCAATCTGACATGCTTTAAGTGTGGCAGAAAAGGTCATTTCATGAGGAGTGCAAGTCCAGTCAGTTTGTCTCTCAGTCTGGTCCATCTGCTTCTTATAACAACCCTGATGATAGCTATAAGTCCAAGTACAAAAAGCTTAAGGCTCAAATTGCTCTCATGTCTCAACCGATAGAAAATAACAATTGCATGATTGCAACCACTGAAGAAGCATGGGTTCCCTCTGATGATTCATCGGTTGATGAAGAAGAGGAAAGAGACTATTGTTTTATGGCTCTGGCAGACCAAGAGCATCTGGTGAAGGATGATGTCACATCTGGTCGATGAGTGGACATTGTAATTAAAAAGGTTAGTGAGTACGATAATGAAACCGATCCTGAATTAAAATTGGACATTGCTGAAGCTCTAAATTCTGATTTAATTTTTGTGGAAACTGTTAGATTTGACAATCTTAATGGCTTAGAAACAGATTCCTCTGAAATCGCTGCTTTAAAATAAAAATTAAAAGAACTTCAAGATATTGAACTGGCATTTCAAGCACTAGTTTTGGTAACTGAACAACTGGTTCAAGAAAAACATGACCTGGAAATGATTTTGCAAAAAGAAAAACAGGTCATTAAATCATGGCTAGAAACAAGAAAGCCATATGATGCTGGAATAAACCAATTTCCATCCCAAAAACGTGCTTATCTGGATGGAAATACTCATATTGCAGCATTAATACCAGTTATTGACCGGTTACCAGAGGAGGTTAGACCAAGTACCATTTACGATGAACCTTACACCCCAAAAACTTGTATTATCCCAGCTCAACTTCCAGAGGTTAAGACTGGAGCATCCCAGATGACTGCTCCAGTTAAAAAGGTCATTCAGAATAAACCTTTGCCTCAGACTACTTCTAAAGAACCCAGGTTCAAAGAAAAAGACATTCCCTTCCTAACCTAAAGTCCAGTCAACTGGAAGGCTCAGGTGTCATCTGAAGAATCTATTTTGTTAAGGAGAGAGCCAGTTTCAACTACTGGCTCGTCAAATTCAAAGTTGTAATGCAAGATTAAACAACTTTGAGGGTACTTCATCTGGCCCTAAACAAAATCCCAAACCTTTTTCTAAGAAAGATAAAAATATTCAGTTGAGAAAAAGAAAAAGGTTTCAAAACTATCAACCCAGTGGTCTTTTCAACTAAGACTACTGTTGAAGAAAGTGAACTCAACCAGATACCCCAGGGACCATAAGCCATTGTTGCATTAATTCATATTGTCATTTGTTTCTTGTTATCCATATCTGGATCGTAAACTAAACTTGTCCATCAAGATTAGTTGTACTTGCCAGTCGGGGTTAGTCATTCGTCTTTATATTTGGGACTCACACCAATGGTAGTTGAGCCACAGTAATTAACCACGCTATAATAATTATGTAAATCACGATTAGGAAAGGGCTCAACATTTTTGATATAAGGTTTCGGGTTTTGGTTAGATTCTGAAAAAAGGAAAATGTTAAGTTGATATGGTATGGAGAAATGCTATGGTGTTATTATACAGTTTAAAAATGAGCCGTTTTTAACGGACAAATATGGAAAGAGAAATGAATTTGAATTCTGCATAGTGCCCTAGTCAGACTTACTGTGTCTAGACAAATCATCTATGCTATACTATAGGTATACGAGTTGTTGGTTATTAAGTATGTACAAGTTGTAGAATGTTTATATATGCTATCTCTAAATGTTAATCCTGTCGAGGATTGTGTACAAGTTCATCCTACTCTGT
>CM067170.1:82045587-82076176 GCA_034093135.1 Erigeron breviscapus | reverse complement strand
GTGGATATCGAGCACTAGTTGTTTGTCTCAGACTTGATGAAGATAGTTTTTATGAGTACTTTCGACAATAAATGAGAGAAGAGTTACACAATCGATATGATATCTACTATAACATTTTTTTGTCGATATAAATTCATTGTATCATGACTTGTGTTTCTTTGGCTCGCCTTGTCCAGATGAACACCGGATGAAAATGCCCGATGCGGGTGTTATGATTGCTAATAAGCTTGGTGTGATCGTTCATTCTTTAGACAAGAGAGACAAAACGACATTTTTCCTGTTGTAGAATGGTCTAGAAGATATTCAACATCACAAAGCTATCACAATTGCCCTTGGAAATAGAGTTAATTGCATTTTTGGTCCCTGTGGTTTGTATGTTTTGGCAGGTTCAGGACCTTTTCAGGTTTCATTGCATTTTTGGTCCCTATTTCGGAAACCTTTTGCAAATTTGGTACAAATTAACGGTGGTCGTTAAATGAAGCCGTTAAGTGCTGTTAGAATTTAAAATGGTGTTTAATTGTAAATTTCAAAAAGTGTAAGAGGTATTTGTGTCAACAGTGTTAGTAATTTTTTTTCTCCTATTGTAACAGTTTATTCTTTTTATTGCTTTTATATCCTTTTCTTTTATTTAAAAATAATAATTTTTTCCCTTGCGCTTCTTTGTGCGTTCATTTGGAGCTACCGAGCTCTCTTGTGTTGTAGACTATACGAAGGAGGTTTGGGTATTACAATTGAAAAACTTATGGAACTCACCAACTTTATGTTGACATATTTTAGCATGTATTCTCAGGTAACTAGATGATACTCTGTGCATGGGACCACTTTCCGCTGCATACTACATGAAGGACCACGACCTACCCTCAGACTTTAGTAAAGACTCATCAATTTGCTAAAGACTCTCTATCTACTGTTTAATATTGAATAAATGTTTTGAAAACAATTTATTTCATAAATTGTAATATAAAATTGTGAACAATGCTTTTATATAAATGTATTTTAAAACGACAACGTTTTGTGTCGTTCAGTATATCTTGTGTTGTGAATCCATGTACGTCATATTCCGTCTAGGGCGGGGTGTGACAGTTTGGGGTTTTGCTTTTATTCAAGATTATAATGTTTGTAAAATACTTACATTATGATGATGATTTTAGATGGTGGTACTTCTTGGTACAAGGCATGAACAAGTTGCTTTTAACGAGTTGTTGCTATGTACAGGATTAGGTCAAAGGGGTCGCATCGTGGAAAGTTTCGTGATGACGAATCTTGAAAAATTTTCTAAGTACAAAATTGTTCTTACGAAGATAGTGTTAACTTCGTTTGGAATTGTTCTTCAGAAAATTGAACTTATTTTCGTCACATCTAATTTCGTTTTATTTGGTTTTAACGAAGATAAACTCTATCTTCGTTCCAGTTGATTTTATGAAGGTTAACTTCGTTCTAACATATTTTCAACCAACCTTCTCACCGACCCGTTTTGACCCATTTTACACCATCTATCTATATATACACTTAATTCGTTTTCTCTTTTTCATTGCCAGAATTATTAAAGAAAAACGAATTTAAGCTGCATAAACCCCTATATCTTCATCAATCAAATTACTTGATTTCACTTGATTCTCTGCTTGTTGTTTCGATTTTTGTTGAAATAAGTGATTCAGGTATACTATCTAGCATCGTCATTCACAAATCCCCAATTCTTGATTCTTGTTTTTGCCCAATTTTTACATGAACTCAATCAGTTTTATATATATTTTAGGTTCTAGGGTTTAATTTCGTTTTTGATTTTAATCCATTGGATCTTTAATTCGTCTGTAAAATCGAAGTGGGTATGCTTCTTTTAAGTGCTACAAATGTTTTTGTAATTAATTTTGGGCAAATCAAGTGTTCATCAATGTTTTAAGAATCAAATATTTGATTTTGAAACAGACTGTCGTTCAGAATGGCTACGAAGTTAGCTTTCGTTTATTTCTACGAACTTAGGTTCTCAAACAGGACTTACGAACTTAGACTCTTCTTTCAACTAACGAAGTTAGAAGTTCTTATGACAAACGAACTTAGTTATGCTTCAACGCTATCTTCGTTTATTGTTACCCAACGAACTTATCACCTATTTTCGTTTATTGTTACCTAACGAACTTAAAGTCTATCTTCGTACAATCTTAACTAACGAACTTAAAGAGTAATTTCGTACAGTCTCAACTTATGAAATTATTGATTAAGTTCATCTAAGCCTGCAATTCATTTCTTGTGCTAATTCTATAATTGTTTTAAATTATGATTTGTTTTGCAGAAATGGCTCTTGCTCCACGTCAGTTCTTTAAGAAGCACAATCTGGCCTTAAATCTTGATCCAGATCAGCATAATTGTGAACGCTATCATGAGATGTTTGATTTTATTGCTCGTTCTAGGCTTTCTTTTGCATTCTGTGATTCACCTAGACTTATTAGGCAGTATATTGATGCCTTCTGGAGGACTGCTCATCAGGTCATCGTTAATGGTCGTAGTTTTGTTCGGGCAACTGTCGAAGGAATCACTTTTGATTTAATGCTGCGATGCTTCGTGAAATTCTGCATTTGGGTGAAGAATCAGACGAAGCAGTAGAATTAGCTTATGATTTTGACCTTATTCGTAGGTGTTTTCAACGAATGGGATATGTTGGTCAAATAAAGCTTCCTTTTGACAAAAGTGGATTTCAAGGACGTTGGAGATATCTTGCTTACGCTTTGTTGGTAAGTCTGAGCAATCGTAAGGCTGGATTTGATCAGCTTTCTACTCAGATTTCTTCGCAGATGGTTGCCTTGGTCTATAATCGACCTTATCCTTTTTCAACATACTTCTATCATGAGTTTATTGGTCAAATCAATGCCAAAGCGAAAAATAGATTTCTCTTATATCCTCGCTTTGTTATGGCAATCGTTAGACATTTTGTCCGAACTTGGTATTTGATCAAGGTCCTCGCTATGCACCACATGCTTGGCCTTTACGTCTATTTGCTGATCTAGAAGCCAACACTCGAAATGTGGCTGGTCTTAATGATCCACCACTTTTTGGTCATTTGATTAATCCAAACTATCGATCCCGTTTTGAGGATGATATGTTAGTGGATGATGATGACGATTCTGATCATGAGGACGAAGAGAGTTCTGATAATGGTTCTGATGGTGATTCTGATTCTGATGACTCTGGGCATGGGAATGATGGTGGTGATGATGTAGTTGAAGCAGACACAGATGAATATGATAGTGTCGCTGCTGATTCTAGTAATGAGCATCGAACTAAGATGGCTCATGATGTTCCTGCTGATTCAGGAAGTGATCATTCATATCACTTTTCTCAAGAAGGTGTACCTGGTGCTTTACGCCGAGAGCGTCGGAGTAAGGCATGTCATTCTTCTCCTGTTCTTTCTTATACGGATCAATCCGTTCATGATGAACATGATTCTCAAGTTAATCAGGATGATGGTGCTGAACAAGAAGCTGTACTTGATTATCAAGAAGAATTGGAACATAGAGATATGGCATCAAGTCCAATTCATGAAGATACAAGTACTGTTGGACCTAAGAGGACACTGGATGCTCCTCTTACTTATACCAGAGCTAAACATGCACGACTTACTAAGGTTAATTCAGTATCTACAGCTGCTGCTGCTATTCCTGCTGTCTCTACAGCACCGTTTGATACTGTTGCCGGTAGTGTAATGTTGCGTCCATTGTTGCCTCCTGCCATACCAATTTTGCCCAGATTGCCTACTTTTCCTCCTATTCCTTCAGATTACTCCCTAGTTAGGCGTATAGATGTTCTTCAGACTCGTGTTGATACGTTAGAGTCTGATCTTACGAATGTTCGAGGTACTTTGACCTTTTTAATAAACTGGGTCAAGAATCAAGGGGGAGATGTTCCTGAAGAAGTTTGCAGATTATCAGCAGTTCAGCCAAGACGTCAGAATGAAGATGATGATGCTGATAATGCTGGTAATAGGAGTGATTCTCGCCCAGTTTCTGACAAAGGAAAAGGTGTTGAGACTCAGGGGGAGACAGGAAGAGATACTTCCCAGACTGGTACTTCTGGTGCGGGTGGATCAAGTGCTCCTCGAGAGGCTGAAGTTATTGAAGCACTTGACTCAGATGATACAGATGATGCAGAATTATTCTTTGATGGTGATGAACTTGAGGAAGGTGAGTTTGTTCTTGAACCGGATATAAACATATTCAAGAAGCCTTATGGGTTTGATGATGTTTGGGACTCAACTTCTGAAGATCCATTCTTAGAAGAAAGAAAAGAGTTAGAGATTAAGAGGAAGAAGTTAAGGAAAGAATGCTTCAAGCTTCAATTAGTAGCTCAGCTAAAGTTTTAAACTTTGTGGTATATGCTAAGATTGATGATGCATTGATTCCTTTCCACTGGGAAATTAACTTGACAAGACCATTTAATCCAAACGATTATCCAGTTCCTCTCAGAGAAGATGATCCACTACAAGAGATTGATCGACTTGTGCCTGGACAAAGAATTAATGAATATATAGTCACATGGGATACTATGAAACCCATCATGTATTGGACTCACATCTCAGATAAAGATGCTGTAAAATATAAGACAATAATCTGGAGTTGGTTCTATGATGAAGAATTGAAGTTGTTCGTTCTTAAAAGACCAGAAGGTTGTCAGTATCTAGCATGGCGTGAGAGACATTTCAGAAGTTTGTGTGAAGAAGACTTACATGAACTCGGAAATAACAGGATTATCAATCCAAGTGGTTATGGTCTTGCTGATGTGGTTGGTAAGAATCTTTATGAAGATTTCAAGTTGAGATCGAATATGAAAGACTCTGAGAAACCAAAGTTTCATATTGAACAAGACGAAAGAAGAAGGTGGTTAAGCCAGATAAAAGCGTTGAGTATATTCAACTGATATCAAGTGTATGATCAAAGTCCCTGCCAAGAAGTGGGCACAAGGTGTCTTGGATAAGATGGACAATTGGGAGATTGATCGGAATTCTGGTGAAGCCAAGATGTATGCAGACTCGAAGAAGAAGATGTTGTTGAGAAGGATGTATGATCCAATGCAGTTGGTTAACTTCTCAAGAAATGATCAGAGAAAATTATACGATACTGAATGTTCATTTTTACCATTTTGGAAGAATGAAGAAGATCGATATCGTAAGATTCTTCAAGTCTGTTTACACGAAAATATCCATGCAAATAGCAAACGATTGTTATTTGATGGATGATGAAGACTTTTTGAAGACTGAAGAAATCGAAGATGCTGCTGTCAAGGGGGAGTTTGTTGATGCATGTTGTTGTGACAACAGCAACTTAGATTTGATTAGTCTTTTAGATTAAGACATTATGTTATTTTATGTCTTATTCATATATGTGTAATTGATAGATTATGGACTTCGTGTTTTGGTAATGATCGATTACATGTTTTGGTGTTATATATATGTTTATATATGATGTTTGTTATGTATGTTATACAAGTACAAACATAATATATGTTAGGTTTCTTGTACATGAAGTACTTGGAAAATAACTAAGCATAGATGTTGATGGTATTTAGTACTAACGAAGATAACCTTCGTTAGGAACTAACGAAGATAATCTTCGTTATATGGGCTGGACTGCTAAGTTCGTCAGAACAAAGCCCAGCAAGCCCAATATCGATCAGAAACATATATAAATGAATGGAAACCCTAAATTGAGGCAATCCGTTCAACTCTCATACACCTAAGGCGACTAAGTTCGTTTCCAATATATTGAAAACGAAAATAGATCATATAAGGCTGGTTATATACATATAATTAGCAATATATTCGATAACTAATCAAACTAGTTATCTCGTGAGGATTCCGCACTCACGACATAACAATAGACGATCTCGAGAGTGATCTGCAGCTATCGAGGGACTCACAATACGATAATATAATCTCAACTAGTATTATTCGTCATAAAATCATCAAATAAGCATTAAATCGTCTTAAGAAAATAAATTAGTTGGTCACATTGCACGTATAAATCAACGGGTCATAAATAATTTAGTCACGTTTACTCATGTTAATTACACGTCAAACTAGTCAAAATTCACAAATGTTACATCATTCCCCCGTTAAAGGAATTTCGTGCCGAAATTCTATTCTAACTAGACTCGGTAAATAAATGGTGGTACTTGGCCTTCATAGAGTCTTCCCGTTCCCAAGTAAATTCGGGCCCACGTCTCGCTTGCCATCTCACTTTAACAAGTGTATACCGGGTATTCTTTAGCTTTCTAGTTTGCCGGTCTAGAATCTCTATCGGCTCTTCCACAAATTTCAACGTTTTATCGACATGAATTTCTTCAAGAGGCACGTGAAGTGTTGGATCGGCCAAACACTTCCGGAGATTACAAATATGGAAGACATTATGAACTCCACTCAAATCTTGAGGGAGCTCCAATCGATACGCCACCGGGCCAATTCGTTCAAGGATTTTAAATGGGCCAATATATCTCGGGCCCAACTTGCCACGTTTCACAAACCGAACCACGCCTTTCCACGGGGATACTTTAAGCAACACATAATCACCGACTTCAAACTTAAGAGGTCGTCGTCTAACGTTTGCATACTTTAGTTGTCGTTCCGGGCCACTCTCAACTTTTCTTTGATTTGAGAAATCACCTTGGTCATTTCAATAACAATTTCGGGTCCAATGAGTTGGCTTTCACCAATCTCCGCCCAAGCTAAAGGTGACATACATACTCTCCCATATAAAGCTCTAAACGGCGCCATTTGAATGCTAGCATGGTAGCTATTATTATAGGAGAATTTAACTAACGGTAGATGCACATCCCAATTGCCACCAAAATCGATGGTACAAGCTCGTAACATGTCTTCAAGCGTTTGAATCGTCCTTTCACTTTGACCATCGGTTTGAGGGGGAACGCCGTACTCATATCAAGTTGAGTACCCATTGCTTTTGGAACGCCTTCCAAAACTTTGAAGTAAATCGGGCATCCCGATCGGTTATTATGGAAATCGGCACTCCATGCTTGGATATCACTTCTTTGATGTACAAGCGTGCCATGGTGTCAAATTTATCATCCTCCCGGATGGCTAAGAAGTGAGCCGACTTAGTCAACCGGTCAATTATCACCCAAATGGTGTCCCGACCACTACTCGTTCTAGGTAACTTCGTGATGAAGTCCATGGCAATGTTCTCCCATTTCCACTCCGGCATTACCGGTTGAACTAGCAACCCGGGTGGTTTCTTGTGGTCGGCTTTAACTTGCAAACACGTGATGCATTCACTTATATATCTTGCAATGTCCTTCTTCATTCCCAGCCACCAATACAAGTCTCTTAACCAAAATACATCTTGTCGGAACCCGGATGAACCGAGTAGGCCGACTTATGAGCTTCATTCATCAATTTCAATCGCCATCCGCCAAGAACGGGAATCCACAATCGTTCAACAAAGTACAAACCGTCATCATTCTTTCTATCAAATTGTTCTTCTAAGCCGTGTAATGCTTCATTGATGAAGTTTTCCGGCCTAGTTGCCAACCTTTGTGCTTCAATGATGGAGTCACGAACACTCCTTTGCACGACAAGGCTCATGGCTTTAATTCGTCTTGGCTTTATACGTTCTTTTCGACTTAAGGCATCGGCTACCACATTTGCTTTACCCGGGTGATACCGGATAACGCAATCATAATCACTAAAAAGCTCAAGCCATCTTCGTTGCCTCATATTCAATTCACTTTGGTCAAATATGTGTTGAAGGCTTTTGTGATCGGTATAGATCACACTCTTGGTGCCATACAAGTAATGCCTCCAACATTTCAAAGCAAACACAACCGCTCCCAACTCCAAGTCATGAGTCGGGTAATTCTTCTCATGCACCTTCAATTGCCTAGATGCATAAGCAATCACCTTACCCCGTTGCATTAAGACACAACCCAATCCTTGCCCGGATGCATCACAATAAACAACAAAATCATCGGCTCCATCGGGCAAGCTTAAATGGGTGCATCACACAACTTGTCTTTCAAATTGGAATGCTTGTTCTTGTTTTTCGCCCCAATCAAACCTTCTTTCCCGTTGAGTCAACAAGGTCAAAGGTTGGGCGATCTTGGAAAAGTTTTCAATGAATCGTCTATAATAACCCGCCAAACCAAGAAATTGGCGAATCTCGGTTGGCGTTTCGGGTCGTCTCCAATTTTTCACCGCTTCAATCTTACTTGGGTCCACATGGATTCCTTCCTTGCTCACCACGTGACCAAGAAAATGGACCTCTTCAAGCCAAAATTCACATTTGGAGAACTTGGCATACAACTTTTCTTCCCGAAGAAACTCTAAGACTTTCTTCAAATGTTCGGCGTGATCTTCTTTAGTCTTGGAGTAGATAAGGATGTCATCAATGAAGACGATGACAAACTCATCCAAGTAGGGCCGACACACCCGGTTCATCAAGTCCATGAACACCGCCGGTGCATTGGTCAACCCAAAAGGCATAACCGTGAATTCAAAGTGCCCATAACGTGTACGAAAGGCCATCTTGGGGATATCATCTTCATGGACACGTAGTTGGTGGTAACTCGATCGCAAATCAATCTTGGAAAAGAAACGAGCACCTTGGAGTTGGTCAAATAAATCATCAATTCTTGGAAGGGGATAACGATTCTTCATCGTGAGTTTGTTTAGTTCTCGATAATCGATACACATATGGAAAGAGCCGTCTTTCTTTTTGACAAATAAAACCGGTGCACCCCACGGTGATTGACTAGGGCGGATAAACCCTTTTCTTGAGTTCTTCTTTGAGTTGGGCGGCCAACTCTTGCATTTCGGTTATGGCTAAGCGATAGGGTGCTTTGGCCACGGGAGAAGCATTTGGAATGAGATCAATACGGAAATCGAGTTCACGAGATGGAGGCAAACCCGGTAGGTCATCCGGGAATACATCCATGAATCTATTAACCACGGGCACGGCTTTTATTTCGACTTTTGTGACGTTGACATTATATATTTTTCCTTCCCACGGCTCGGTCGTCTCGCCTTGAACCACCAACTCTTCACCATTTTCTAACGGAATTCTCACCACCCTACTACCACAATCTATAACCGCATTCATTGCCGACATCCAATCCATACCCACAATCACATCAAAACTACCGATATCGAAAGGAACTAAATCTATAAGGAATGGGTAGTCACATAACTCTAAAGTACAATCACGAACAACATGGTCAATTTTCGTTAACCCGCCATTTACCATTTCAAGTTCAAAGTAATACGACAAAGGACTAAGGCTAGCATCAATCAACGGTAGGAAATCATTGGAAACAAGACTAAAATCGGCCCCGGAATCAAATAATACGGTGGCATATTGATTGTTGAGGAGAAATGTACCTGCAACGACGTTAGGATCAACACGAGCCTCGGCCGCATTCACGGCAAAAGCTCGTCCACGGGGAGCAAGTTGTTGTTGTGGAGCTTGATGTTGTTGGCCTTGATTTCCCCGGTTTTGATTGGGACCGGCAATTTGAAGTTGATTAGGATGCACGGTCACTTGAACTTGTTGGCCAATAAGATTAGGGCACCGGTTACGGTAGTGATCTTGGCTACCACATTCATAACAAGTACCCGGAGCCATCGGGGGACGTCTTGCATTTAGAGGAGCAACATTCAAAGGAGCAACTCGACGGTTAGTAGGACAAAATTTTGAAGTGTGACCCGGTTGTTTACAATGAAAGCAAGCATCACACCTCACATTAGCCCAATGATGGCGGTTACACATAGGGCACAAAGGACTAGTCCCCGCATAACCACCTTTTGGGGGCTCAACCGCCGGCACAACCGCCGCATAAACTTTCCCACCACGACTAGGGCGCTTATGGTCACGCCTTTAATCTTTCTTGGTGCCACTCGACTCGGCAACATCTTTTCTCTTGCTATCATTCTTGACTAGTTCACCACCCTTCACAAGCTCCATGGTGACACTAGCGGTTCGGGTAATGGCTTCATTGATGGTTAATGGCATGGTGGGATGAGAGACAAGCACTCTCACTTTATGAGGCAAACCGACAACATATTTCTCCACCTTCTTATCTTCGGGTCTTACAAGATGAGGGATGAGTCTAGAAAGTTGATTGAACCGACGGGTATAACCCACATGATCGGCTCATTTCATGGAGAGGCTTGTGAATTCTTCTTGTAGGTTCCTCATCTCATACGGTGGACAATACTTGGCAACAATCATTTGCTTGAAGTTTTCCCAAGGTATGGAATTTGCAAGATCAATCCCCAAATTATCCACCTCCACATTCCACCACTCTAGAGGATCACCTCCTAGCATGCCGGTGGCGTGAGAAACTCTTTGATCTTGAGTACACCCACTCCTAGGAATAACGGCTTCAATCTTTTCTAGCCACTCCAAACAACCGGTGGCTCCACCTTCTCCCTTCCATTCCGGAGCTCCACAAGCCTTAAAGTCTTTGAAAACAACCTTGGCGGTAAGCATTATTGTTTCTTTGTTGAACATAAGTTTCTCCCCCTCCATTCACTCCACCATTAGCATCACATTCTCATTTTCATTTTCATTATGAACCGCTTCATCTTCCGGTTCTTCTTGTTCATTTCTAGCTTCCATGGCCGCCGAGATTCGGGCCACTAGATCCGGCATGAGATCATTTAAGGCTTGAGTGATAACCTCGGTTGATACTCGAGGATTTGCACCACCCCGTCCACCACGACCTCCACGGCCTCCTCTACCACCACGACCACCTCTACCACCACGTCCACCTACAACTTCTTCTTGATCATCTTGGTCACGGCGATTTCTCACGACTCTCCTTGGTCTAACCATTGTCCTGAGCACACGTGTTAGGTTAGTAGGTTAGTTCTCACTATTCACACACACGAGATATCCGAAAGAAATCATCACATAATAAGCATTTCATATCTAGGGTTTTCCCTAGACCGTCTAACATGCATATCTCTACGGGGATATTATCATGGCAAAAATCTAAGGCTTTCATCGATGCAATTCATAATCAACATCACAATCACAAGCCAATTAACGCAAATATATAAAGGGGTCAAGTCACTAACAAGGCGGGTAAAGCATAGTCTGAATCTTAACTTCAACATTCCATACATTAAAGGTGTATGTATACAGTGTTCCAGGCTTCCCTCCACACCGTTAATATATTGAATGGATGTCAGACGGTTCCGTTATGCCCTCTAAGTATTGGCCGGGTATGTATACAGGGTGTACCAGCGGCTAACCCTCCACCAAACCAACACTCATTAAGCATACCGGGTTACTTACTATACTTCATCCACAATGGCAATCCACGAGGTCATTAACTTTATATGCCATAGGGTAACCATAAATTTTGATCAGGCGCCTCTAGGGTTACCGAGTGTCATACTCCGTTAATGCCATCATTTCACTTTGCTAGGGTCAAATAATCCAAGAATTTACAAGAATATACGTCAACGTCAATTCGACAAGTCATGGTGATATCCCGACACAACCACATACGTCAATCAAGTCATCACATAATCAATCAAGTCACAAGTCATGAAACCTACGAAGTCCGTTTAAACAAGTTTTATGCGTCATACAATTCACGTTGCACACAAAATTTCCTATCATGCATGCTAATATGAAATGTGGGTGCAATGGCTATAGGTTAGGTCAATCCACCTAACTCTCTACAACCACGGCTCTGATACCATTCTGTAACACCCCAACAAGGCGGAATCATGAGGGTTACATACTAGATCTACCAGAGCATGATAATGACATAATTCAACTGAAACAACTAAGCTGTATGTTGCACATTTGAGGACTATTTTCAATTTTTGAAGGACTGGGATAAAAATGATGCTCTAAAGTCACTATAATATACCCATGTCCCTGCACAGTGAAGCTACAAAAATGCACTGATGAAAGAGAACAGAATAAAAATGTAACACCCCAACAAGGCGGAATCATGAGGGTTACATACTAAGCACAGCACGACATGGAAATTAAGTAGAGACAATCTAAATGCATTAAAAGGATTGGACAATCCATACAATTCAATCAATTACAAATACCGAATCATACAAAAATGCATAAGGAGCACGACCATCAAACGTTTACAAAAGAGAGTACAAAAGATGGCATATGATCCTAAGCATAACCCATAAGCGGGAACTATGAATCACGGATCCGATATAGTCCAAGTCCATCCTAGCATGCAAACAATCAAGCAATCATCCAATACGTCTCTGGTTAACCTGTTCACCTGAAAAGTGTACTAAAACGTGTCAACATAAAGTTGGTGAGTTCGTAGGTTTAAGTAATGAAAATCAAGTGTCGGGATATCAACCGTTATCGATAAGTGAGGATTAGAATACCTAATCACGTCAAAGTCAATACAATAAACGTCACGTCACAATAATCGTCAATATATATATAAACGTCATAATATGGGCTCAAAAACCCTTATCCCGAGTATGATCATGCCGGGTGTGGATTCGTCAATCCACCGTCACGTCAATACATAATAATATATAATATACGTCATACGTCACAAGTATAACATCGTTATAAAGTGGCCATGATCATACCGGGTGTGGATTCGTCAATCCACCGTCACGTCATACCATAAATATAATATACGTCTTACGTCACATATAAACGTTTAATAACACGTATCGCAAGCAATCCATTAGATATTCAACGTCTCAAATCATATCACAACAAATTGTATCAACCGACAACCGTTTAACAACGAGTACACTTTCCACCCCAAATAAAGTAAACGTAGGGGCTACGAAACTCACCTTTGCCTTGAACGTCGAGTTGTAATTAAATTATAAGTATTCAACGAACTAAATTGTCCGAATTCTTCAACGATCACGACCTATCATTATTATATATATATACGACATGTGTATTAATAATAGCATCGTATACTCATTTCCATTTTCATATATAATTATTTATGTATATATATATATACACATATATATACACATATTGATTTAAGTTTGCTTGACATTAACCAAGTTTAAGGTTCTTCCCCGACATTCATACGCTTTCCCTGAACTGAATACGACACCACAGGGGACAAGTAAGGACCCCACAAACGGCTAGACTCGATGCAAGAAGAAAGAAAGAAAACAAGGAATAAAATCTGGAAAACAAGCAATCCACACCACCGTAAGGTATGGTGGTGTTGGCGTATGGTACGGTGGAACAAATTTGGCCGGCGTAAAGTACGGTGGAAACCGGCGTAAGGTACGGTGGCCTGGATAACTGGTTTTTGGCGTCTGGAACTCGAATAAGTGGCGTAAACAGAAAGAAAATGGCGTAAGGTTCATTTGAAGGAAACATGCCACCGTAAGCTACGGCCTGCTGACCGTAACAGACGCCACAAGATCCTTGTCCAGCGTAACTTACGCCCATCTGGGACGTACCAGACGCCATTCCCGAATCAAGCAAAAATCTGGGTTTGGTTCAAGAAGCTTGCACGACCCATTTGACTCAAAAACTCATTTTTGGTTTACAATTCGGTTTATAACGACCCCAGACGTGTGGTTATGCATTCTTAACCATAATTGAGCATAATTAGATGTATCCTAACTTCCAAAACCGATTCTTAACTTAATTCACAAGTTCCAATTCGTTTTTGATTAAATCTTGACACAGTTGACTTTTTAGTCAACTTTGACCTACAAGCCACAAAACCCTGATTCGTGTTATGGGATCGACTTGATGGTAATTCAGAGATTTTTAGGGCTTCAGTTAACAAATCCAACCCTCCTCCCGAGACGATCCAAAATCATCGATTTTATAATTTATTTGTTTTTGACCTAATTTCATAAATACATAAACCCTAATTTTCGTTTTTAATTGATTCAACCCGAATTTTGACCAAGGGTTGTTTAAATTAGACTAGGAACATGTTTATAAGCATAACCCACACTAAGAATTCGACTTATTACATCAAACAAGTGAAAAACCCGGTTTTTGACCCATATGTTCATGTGTAACCCTAATTCGACCCATATGCAAGTTGACTCGATTTTTGACCCAAGGATTATTGAATATGATTAAAAACCTGATTGTAAACATAAAATGATTGTGTTAAGACGAATTTGACTTACCAAAACTCCACCGAAGATAAAAATCCGAAATTAAGCTATATCTCAAGATTTCTTGCACTTTGACTTTCCAATTTTTGATATGATGATTAATTGATGATAATGATGAATCTTGAACTAATCTAACTTGAAACACATTAATTGAGCTAAATTTAGAGAGAGAGAGAATATGGATGCAAGAGTTGGTGTTCTTGCATTCAATGGTGAGAGAGAAAGAGATGAAGTGAAATGGATGGATGAGATGAGGGAAGAGTGTGATTGGTGAGTCTTGGATAGGGTTGGGTCATTGGGTGGTCCATGAGTCAATTGGGTCGACCCGTGGATCACCCGAATACATTTCTAGACAATTAAACGTCACGTTACGACACGAAATCGACTTAATACGATAATATAATCTCAACTAGTACTATTCGTCATAAAATCATCAAATAAGCATTAAATCGTCTTAAGTAAATTAATTAGTTGGTCACATTGCACGTATAAATCAACGGGTCATAAATAATTTAGTCACGTTTACTCATGTTAATTACACGTCAAACTAGTCAAAATTCACAAATGTTACAAAAAAGGCTTTCTTCAATTTCTCCAAAATCCAAATGAAGCAAACCAAGAGAAGAAAGTGATTCAAGCAAGGGCACATTCTGATCCTATCCTACTGTCAAAAAGTGGTCCATAGCAAAGACGAATTCTACAAATTAGTAGTCTATACACAAATTCATCGACTCAGTAACAAAGTTCAATCACAAAAGCAGCATATAAGAGATAACAATGTTCCGCAATAGCAACATGACATTTAATTCTGTATGACAAAAACATGCGTATAACAATTCATCAGTCATTCATAAAGCACAAGGAGCAGGTGTATTTGCTAAAATGAACCAACTGCAGAAACTTTATGATTTGAAACAATAAAAAGGCAACATCACATGGCGGGTACTTTCATTCCTATTCTCCCTACTGTGTAATAATACTTGGATTACAGATAATGATACAACGTATCACATACTCACTCACACAAATGCACTACGGTACTACACCATACCACTTCATATCTACCAATTGACCATGCCATTTCTATCTATACTGTCTCCCCCCCCCCCCCCCCCCCCCCCCCCCCCCCCCACCCCCCCCCCCTCCCCCCCACCCCCAGGTTAATATAAACAACAAATATGATACAAAGTATAGAATTGGTGTTACAAGTATGAAATAACCCTAGATTTAATGTGCAATAAAAGGTTTCTGGACTCTTTGATTCGACAGTGAAAAACACTACTACGGAGTTTACTGATATTAACTCGAGGATTCTTAATCTTCTATTTTTACAACCGTAGATCCAAATAGCAAATTCTACTAGGATTGAGTGAATACTCTGTGCAGAGCTTATGGTGTATAAAGTAACAAATATTTTATGAAGAGAACCTTGCCAACAACTCCCAGGTAGAGAAAAGGGCAGTCAAGAGTTTAAGCATCATGAATATGCATAGAGACGTTAGGATGTCTGGAGTTAAGAAACCAATTCATCCAGCAAGTCAAGAGCATACTAGTGTTTGTTCATGGTAATACTAGCATTAGTGCGAATGATTTTAATGACAACGGAGTCAAATTTGGTGTTCCCAGATCTTTGATACATAATTAGCCATCCTTAAGAAATTTGCTAGAATGAACTTTGAAAGATTGAACCTTCCAAAAATAATATCGTCAACATAACAATTTAAGTCTTTACCTATGTCTACTTGTTAAAGTGCAAATAGGAACTTTTTTGACTTTAAAGCCTTGGGGATGGCCATATACACCTTGTAATTGCCATATCCATGCAGACAGAAGTTGTTGATGTTAAGATAATGAAATTGCCAATCAGAATCAAGGCACAAACTTTAATCATTTTTGGAAACAAAAGCAAACCGTTTCTATGTAATCAGTCCTTCCCTTTTTGTGTGAATCCCATTAGAGATACTATCGCCTTAAATCGTTTGATAGAACCAACTTTTTTACACAAAACTCGATACACCCAAGGCCCAATTACAACATATTGGAATATTATTGTAAGGTAGATCATAGAGTACCAACATGTGATTAGCTACCAAAGCTTATATATAATTCTCTATTGCCCCAACCCATCAATCGCCATTGTTTAAAGGTGTGTGATCCAATCACATTATCACCCATCAATCGCCATAGTTTAAAGGTGTGTGATCCAATCACATTATAAATGAAACAAACAACTTTGGATAGTAGAAGATAGATGATACTAAAGTTGGTACATGATGAAATTTATGTACAAGAGGAATTTTGGTGGAAAATCGATGGGAATTGAGGCAAAAGAGAACGAACGAAATAAAAGCTTTAAAAGCTGTGACAAGTGGGAAAATCTACAACCTAATAAGATACCAATAGGTTATAATTTTGTGTGTGGGATTAAAGATAAAGTTGACGCCTTAATGGTTCCATTGGATAGATAAAGGCTATACTTAATGCCAATGAGCTTTCACAAAAAAAAAAAAAAAGTGAACTAATCAAGTGAAACCTAGATCTAGTTGACAAAACTGTTAGTATCCAAGCCTTGAAAATGTTTCCAAATTTCAAGAGACACAACTACACATGCATTAACTTGACATCGCCAACACCTCACATGCAGATCCCTCATTCAAGAGATCCATACGAGTATACGACCATTCCTTAAGGTTGCCAAAGCTTTTAATTCTTTTAACAGGGTATGTGGACTATAAACAATTAAACATCCAGTGGTTTGTCATGTTTGCGTCTTTCATCATGGCTAATGCACTCATTTGAAGTTTTGTCCAGCAGTCCCTCAAACACAAATCTTGGATTGAAAATCTATTTTAATGGTGAAACAATATAATATGATCACGCATTATTGGAAAAAATGGGTGTCTTGAACTCCAAATTAGAAACTACCCAACTGAATCTTAAGAACCCCCTGCATATTCACGATGGTCATACTTGAATGACTTCTCTCTAAAAATGAATATTGTCAAGCTTCTCTACCATGCTATTAGTGAACGTAATCCATTTTATGCAACTCAAAGTCTTAGCAAATTAGAGAATTTCCCCACTAGAAATCATATGAAAGCCCTCCTAAGAACAATGACTTGCATCAAGATGGTCACCTGCAAGGTCTCTTCCTTCTCACCTTTAATGATACTTAACTAACATCATCTTATATTGTAACCGACACTAAAAGCACAGGTCGCTCTGTTTCTAGGACACAAATCTTTTTTGGCCTCTTCTCTCATATCTTGTCAAGATCTTAACTAAGCCCGAATATCGAGCAATTGCAGACACTACTTGCAATATCACATTGTTGAAAGCCTAAAATGTCATCTCAAGGATCCCAATCTTCCTAATTGTTAAAGAGATTCCACTATATGGATCAATTTCACTCTCCATAACTTCTATAACTACCAATTTTTACATTTCATCTCAAGTTCTCAACTTTCTCTCTAACTCAATTACATTCTTGATTCATTACAAAACTAAAACTGTATTTACTGCAATAACTACCAAGTATAACTCAACGACAACATACAAATTCACTTTTCATATCTATTCATTCAATTAGGCCATATATTATGATATAATAAACAAAAAACAAAGATTTTGAAAAAAACAACTGACCATGAGAAAACATCACCAACCGAATCAACCGCAACAGAATGTAGTCCACCAAGAGCAACATTCTTCACATTTCTTAAATTCACATTAACCGTTGACCGAAAAACAGTGTTTTCATGAACAAACCCTAGTCTACCCCAGAATGAAACAGCCCACACGCAACGCCGATTTCTAACCGGTCATCGTCGTTTTCGTTACGACACGAAGAAATGAGGCGGAAAGAGTTTTGTGAGAGAATGAGTGATGAAATGGGTGATGGGTATATTTGGGAAGGAAAATGATTAATTACTAAATAGCCTAAAATCCTCCTAATCTAATTATGACATGTGGAAAATCAGGACAAGATTAGGAAAGAGAATTAAGTGGATAACACATGTCACTTTCTTATAGTTTTAGGAGGATTTTTAGGGTATTCTTTAGGAAGATTTATCATTTTCCATTTGGGAATCTACTTTCACAGTACCTAGTTAGCCGGACGACCCACACCCCAATGAAAGTAGCTGCAGTGTGACGGTTTTATCGGTGGTGGTGTATAATATCGGGAGTTAAAAATGGGATCAGACCAAAAAAAAAAGGTGATTAGTGCCACACAGCTTATTCACAGACTCACGGTTCAATATTGTTCATATTGTATGTAGGTTTTTCTTTTTTAATAAACTAGTAGTTGAGAACATCGGAACACTGACCTTGTACAAATCAGCCAAGTGCTACCTTTATGACACCGTTCTTGATATACGTGGCTTGTCTATCTGCCCCGGTGGTTGTGTAGGAGTAGAAACCAGCTAGTCGTCGTCTTTTTCTTGTTAAGGGTGGTGTTGGGATCAGCAAGTTTCAAAGAGTATGTATATAATGTCAAAGTGTGAAATATGTAGTTACATTTACATACATAGTGCATTCAAAGCTGCTTAAATAAAAAAAATTGTTAGTTGATGCACATGTAAGAATTGATTTTTGTTATTGAATGCAAATGATTTTTGTTATTGAATGCAAATGATTTTTGTTATTGAATGCAAAGTGAGTTGTAAGTATACATAATTTTAACCTTTCATTTATTTCATGACACAATTACAAGACTTCATTGAAGATTTCATTCAATTTCATTTATTACAACCTACTCATTTTTTCAGTATTGATAACGAAATAAAGAGAACCGGCCTTAAGAATAATAAGACGAGCCACGTATATTCAAAATCGGTGTTATAGAGACCGGACTTTGCTAATTTGGACAAGGCAAATGTTATCAACACATATTGAGTTTTTTTGTTCATGCATTAGTAGACTACCAAACGAACATAATTGACCTTTGCTAAACAGCTTGTGAACTATTCCACAAATGTTTAATTCGTTTGCAACCTTATTACAATTTATGGATCAATTGTGAATTTGTGATCGTAAATGCTTTAGGGTGAGAGATAATTTCTATAGAGGATGAGGTTCCTTGTACTCCTACATCCTCACTGCTAACTTTAGCTATGTTTAAGAGGTTCGTAGTTATACTCTACGAGTTATTCTTCATATATTCAAACTATCATACTTTAACCGGTCTGGCCATGTTTTTTTTATGACGAATAAAATGTTGAGGCTCGCTTCTCCCCGTTGGGCTACAGTTTGGTTACCAGATATTTACTTGTTGACTCCGGCCAACTTTGGTAGTTTTACTTGATCTTACTTCATTTTCACTCATGAATCAGTAAAACGACGAAAACCACATGAAAACCATACAGTTATATGATACTCGGTTGATAAAACACCAAAACATACCTGATCTTTTAGACCCAACAGCCCATATGCCATCATACGTCGTTAAATAGGACTAAAATATATAAAGTTTATGTTTCTGCATATGCAATAACCATTCCATAAAGTGGTAAAAGATATATCAAAACAAAAATTTAGAATTGGAGTAAAAAATACTCGGTAAAGAAGGTTGTTGAGTCTGAGCACTCAACAACCGCTCTTTACTGAAAGCAGTTCATTATTAAAACAAATCCATAAAAGTAGACAAAAATATTATCAAAACTTCATAACGATTTCGTCAGCTTAATCTGGGAAAATACTCCCATAAGAGTAGTGATACTGCACACTTAGCCGCCGCCTGATCCATACTTCTTGCCAAAGATAAGCAGCTGCAACTTGTCATAACCAGAGAGCACACCAGCACCAGCAACGGCTCGGAGAATATTGGCACCAGCACCCTTGAACAGAGACTTAGCCCCCTCGTTCCTCAAGATTTTAGTGAATGCATCCATTGAACTCTTGTACTTAACTTTCTGACCAGATGTCATCATCATTCTTCTTCGTACAGTGTCGATTGGATATGATGCAAGTCCAGCACCATTTGTGATCACCCAACCAAGCGCAAAACTCGCAAAGAAACTATCCTGAATTATGAACCCAAAGACAACACACAATCGTTAATACATGATGATTTTTACCATTTACTCGTATATTATATTTTGACTCATATTCAATTCGGGTTAAAATGGGTCAGATCAAATAAGTTACTTTAGAAACAACTTAAAATATATTCCCATCATATTTATTATTAAAATGATATCGTTTTATAATCTTTTCAGAGAAGACTAATCATTAATGAAAAGTAAAAAATTTGGACAAAATGTGTTTCTTTTCAACCCCACACGACCCGTTTCAACCTGTACAATAACTTCCCAAGATTACCCAACCCATCCGTTTTGCCAACTCGGATTAAAACACACAGTTTTTATAGAAGACATGACAAACCACACAAATGACTAGTTACCTGCATATTTCCTACAAGAACCACAGGCTTCAAAGAATCATATAATCCAAAGTACAAACCACGATAGACGATAATTCCAACACATGAAATGTTAAAGCCACGATAAAGCCCAGCAATACCATCACTGGCCAATGTCTTCTTGTAGACATCAACCAAACCGTTGAATTCTCTTTGTCCTCCTTGTTTTGCAGCCTTAGCATCATTTGCCAAACGGGTTCTGGCATAATCTAGTGAATAAACAAAAAAGAGAGACGAAGCACCAGCAGCACCTCCAGATGCCAAGTTACCGGCAAACCATTTCCAGTAGCCATCTCTATCTTTCTTAAAGTTGAAAAGCTTCTTGAAGTAATCTTTGAATGCAAAATTCAAAGCCTAAATTCGCAAGAAACGTATAAAACATGTATCAAAATTCAAAACACTAAAATCTGAAGTTTAAAATAATCTTATATCAGTTCCATAGTTTGCTTATTAACCTGTGTTGGGAAGTAACGGATGACATTAGCAGTGTTTCCACGCCACAATGAAACTAAACCTTCGTCTTTGATGGTTCGACCAAAACAGTCACCAATTCCTTTGTACGGCTCAGACAACCGACCAGCCTTGATCATCTCATCCTGGTTCTGGATCAAGAGCTTAATACGTTCAATTGGGGCTGCAGCCGTCTTTGATACAGCTGCAGAAACTCCACCCATGAGAAAATCAATAGCAAACCCTGCAAACCCTTTTTCGGATGGGGCTTGAACCCAAATAGGAGATGGTTTGGACATTAAAGGAAGTTGGGTTTGTGGCTGCATTGAGTAGTTAAAAGCTGCATTTGTATAGTTTTTGTTATGAAAACGTATATGATACATATTTTGTTGTTGTAAACCATTGTCACGAGCATGGAAGTGTGTCATGCTTGATGCAAGAAGACTCCCAGCTAGCTTCTGGGATACGCTTGGATGTTGCGCTTGATCAATCATGACTAGTAACTAAAAGAACATGAAATCGTTTAGTTATCTAGTAGATAAAAAGATGCAAGTAATCTGCCTAAATTTTCAATAAAGATAACAATGGAAAAATGGAGACCTCCATTTGACATTACTGCAAACCTAATCAACCAAATCAAGTTCATTGTCAAACCACCCAACTATATGATTTTGATTGGCTTCTACAACAATTTGGCTTGATTTTTTTAAAAAGGTTCAGATAAAACGATTCACGAATTATATATAAAAACAACCAAAGGCAAAGGGTTTTGAAACTTTGTCCTGCTAAAACATTAACGTCTCTTGATCATGTATAATAAATAATGAATGTGATAACATGTAGACGGCTAAGTTTGGCCAAAACGGATGGCTTGGCGCTACAAACATTATGGCAACAAACAGAAGCCCAAACCGGTAGGTTTAATCAGTATCAGTAAAACCATGCAAATTTCTAATTACTATATCTCATTTCACAAACATTATTTTCTATAGTAAGTTTTGGCTTTAAAAGAAAGACTGATTTTCTTTAATCCGAATGTAAGAATGCTTGGTAATGACATAGGTAACAAGAAATATTATACGAGTAGTTTCTTTTTTTCTTCAAGAAAATGGTACCAATGATCTAAAATAAAATAAAAAACATAAAAACCTGAGTTTCAAATCTGTCTGGTGCAAATCAGGCTAGACTGTTACAAATATGACAATTAACATACGTTACATGCATATACATTGTAATTTGTAGACACATGAGAAAAACAAAATTGTTAAGAAATTTTTAAGACATGAATATAAGATCACATATCATACATCGCAATGTGTTACCAGCTTAGGATCACGCCACAAATTTATTTTAGCAAACTATAAGCGCAAAACAAAAATCGTAAATTCAATCAAAATCGAGGGTGACGAATTGAAAGGCATTTAAACAAAGAATGCACGTAAAAGGCCGTTAAAGGGCTATAAAAACAACTAAATTCCAAAATGGTTCAACATTAAAATTTACCTAGAGATTATGATGAAAATGAAAGTACAGAGAGAAGAGTGGTGGGAATAAGCCTTTTTAGAGAGAAAGGGAAAGGCTTAGAAAAATTCAAGGAGAAAGGTGTTCATGTTTACAAAAAAATATGCATGAAAATATGGCTTAGCGTTAAACTCGCCTTTTGACTGTCATTTTGATTTAGTTTGAATTGTTTTTCTAGGATTCACATTAAAATTTGTGTAGCAATTTGGTTTAATTCATTAAATTAACTAAATTTGATGTGTATACAATATATTAAAAAGCTCATCTACTTGGAATTTAGATTATTAACTAGTTTAGGTTGCATCTAGTTTTTTTCTTTCGAAGGCAGCAACGGATTAATGGCTAACACCCTCCACACGGATGCGCCCACGCCGGTTCGACTCCTGGCAATGCCCTAAAGGGTTTGCTCCCCATGTGTTAGATGAGTATAGGCGTATAGCGTTGCTAAGGCCCTCACAACATTTGCATGTGGCAGGATTCGAACCTGAGACCCCCAGAAGGAAATTACATTATGAAAAACCCCTGACCATTGAGCTAACACCAAATGGCTAGGTTGCATCTAGTTGAGATCAAGTTTGTTTAGCTGAATACACTTAGGTGAATTTTATAAGGCGACCTCCTCCACTAAAATTCTTAATCAATAAGGATTAATCACACAAGTTGGTACCACCGTCTTCTTGTTACAACCTTACACAACCAACTTTTTTTAACGGCAAACTTAGAGTCCATTTTCATATACTCAGTTCCAATTTTAAAGGAAAGATCTCAAATCTCCAAATGCAAGTTTTTAATCATCAATTTTATATAGCCAACTCGACCAAAATGTAAACGCATCAAATCTTATTATTTTTTATAACAAATCTGTTGGTTTTTGTCTTTATATTAAAACTTAACACAATAGGTCAAAACTTGAGATCCCTTATAGGTATTGCCTGTTTGGTTTTAAATTAATAATCCATTTACAATAAGTGAAGAAAAGTTACAAAAGTTCTACCAAAGGAAACGTCAATTAAACACACTTGTGATATCCAATAATGTCGAGAAAGAAACTCAAACAACCTGCAACGTGGCAAAATCCGAACGTTGGAACAGAAGGTGACGTGACGGAATCTGAGTGGTACGTGGCGGTGATTTACTGTTCATTTCGTTCAATATTAATAATTAAGAAAGAGTAATATTAATTTACATATGTATGATTTCCTAATTAATGATACCAGACCTTCGAGTAGTGTTTGTAGGCTTAATATTCATAACTAATTCGAACATAATATATCAATCAAATTTCAAGAAATCCCATGAACCTAAAGATCAAATCCCTCACTTGAATCAAATCCTTGCCTGTCAAAGCCTTGCAATATTCGGTACAAAATGAAAATGCTACCTCTCTTGCAACTCGCCGCGCCAATATTACATGGAGTGGCACTATTTTCTCATATTCGTAATAATCTTCGAACAAATCAGACTCCACATATCGAACGTTTGATATATTCTTTGGAATACTAATTGGAGCCGAATGTTTCTTCTTTTTGTGTTTGGTCTTTAACTTATGATGTTGCAATTCAATGTGACTTCTTTTATGCTTTGTGGTTCTACATCCGCAAAAGTCACTTCCGACTCATCAAATTCTTCATCCATTGTTTTGTGTATCATACAAAACACACGGTTTTTTTAAGTACTAAGATGACAAAGGAATGGAACTTATATATATATAGCAAACGAATAAAATAATTTAATTGGTTTGTGAGGGCAACAAAATGAATCGTAGAAGGCACATCATTTCATTACCATTATGTTTGATTACTTGTGGAGAGAGGCGACTCAACTTGATCTGAGGATGGCGAGTTTTTATTCCAGGTTTTCAGATTAATATAATTGTTTGGTACTTTATGCCAAGTTTATTTTTGTAGTTTTCATATTAGATGCAAAATCTTTACTCAATTTTTTAAATTAGTTGGGAATATGATAAATCACTTTAAACTGATAGAGTGGTTCATATAATCTTTCATGTGACATTGTTGATCGTATATAACTTTTTTCATAAGTTTAGCTTTGACAAACTTCTTTCCATTGAAGCAAGTGTCATTCGTTTAACAAACCTTATAATAAGAATCAAACCAGTTGATTTATGTATTACTCATAAACATAACTATAATGCATCTGTCACACCCCGCCCCAGGTGGAAACACGAGGTGCGACAACGGAAAGAATGGTAATAAACCACAACGTTTATTTATAGAACAAAAGTCGTACAAGCCGTTCATCGAGAAACTTTCTCGGTAAAAAGATGTATCTAGAGTACATTACATAAGTTTAACAGAAAGGGAAAAGAAAAAAAACATAGTATTAATCCTAAGTCTTTATGAGAGCTTGACTTTATTGTTGCTGACCTGAAAAGCATGTAAGTTTAAAAATGTCAACTACAAAAGTAGTTGGTGAGATCACATGATATTTTGAATATGTTTAATTCATAAAATATGTTTAGTTTAAAACACAGCAGTACAAAGTAATAAGCTACATGTAATTGTATAAGTCTACGAGCAATGGTATATATGTTGTTCAATGCCGTAAGCTCACTACTAAACCGCTTTGACCGTTAAACGCCCCTCGACCCTATACTCTATCGTTAGTATGGTAAGGAGGTATTATGCACTCACCAGATTCGGTGGGTGAGTGAGGATTGGTCTACCCTAAATAGCGCTATCCATAAATACCTACGGTCCAATCACGATTCGGGTGATTGAATTAATTAGTAGTGCATGGGACTTCGAACGATAGCACTTAGGCACAACATAACAATCGAGTTCGTCAATGAGTTCAAGTATAGTTTATCGGTTCATAATATGTAAATTCCAAATTAGTTCAAGATTATACTAAAACAAGTTTCATTTAGATTTATTTAAAATGCGTTTAAACATGCTTTCAGCCCCGAAGTAAAATATTTTAAAACAGAATAGGGGACTATGAACTCACCTTGTAATAACGTCTAATGGATTAACGAGTAATCCGAAAGATCACTTTCTACGAACAAGAACAAGAAGTTTGAACATCACTTAAGATCAAAGTAACTTTACTAGTATGAACACCAACACCCTTAACCTTGAATTCCCTATTTTTGCTTTGAAACACTTGATAATCTTGTTAATAAGGGCTGTTTTCTAGCCTTCCAGCCGTGACAACCAAAGGTGCAAGAGGAGTTTTTAGAATGTTTAATATGAAGGAAGAATAGGTGTGATTTGGAAATGAAAAATGAGGTTCTATTTATAGCCAAAAGTTGTAGTGAATGAGTGGTGGTGCTGTTGTCGTGGGCTTCAAGGAAAGATGGTATCACCAACTTGTAAGCTACTAAGATTTTGTGGTGAAATTTGGTGATGACACGAAGGTGTTAAGGAGGTGATTAAGCTACTTGTGTTGATTTGTAGATGTCTTAAAGCTGTCGACATTCATCAAAGAAAAGTCAAGGATTTCACTTGTTGATATTTACAAATAGATGATGATTGAGCTGCTTGTAAGCTCCTTGTCAACATCAAGGAAGAAAGGAGGTGCTTAAAGGGTGAATAAGCTAGTTTTTGTTGGATCCTTGTCTACGGTTGGAAGAAGAAAGAAAGAGACAAGTTTTGTTGAAATATTTTTACCATCTTTGTTTATTAATGTTTGTAAGTATCATTAAGTGGATCATAATCAAGGTATAATAAGCTAAGCAAGTTTGTAATGTTAAGTAGCTAGGACAAATCATTTTTATTTATATTTATTTAATATGTGTTAGGTCCAGTATTACTGGACTCGCTCCAGACTTGAAGACTGGAGCGACGCTGAAACCAGTTTTACTGGACCCACTCCAGAGATGCAGACTGGAGCGGCACTGAAGATTTGTCCAGAAATAATAGAAGACCAGTGAGCTGTTTACTTGTACAGGAAATCTGGAATCCTCCAGATTAGCTCACTGGACTTCACTCCAGTCAAGATCGTTTCTACTGAAGACATTCTTACTGAAGTCAAAGACTGAAGTATGAAGAAAGAAGACTGACAAGCAGTGGAGCCCACTGATAGTCTTACCAGATCTCCTGACTGGAGCCTTATCAGTGTTCTAGACCTTACAAGTCTGAACACTGATTACGAGGAATTGACTTTATGCCTTTACACGCTTTTACACGGACAACCCATTTGTCTATTGATAAAAGTACAATACGTGTGTAAAGGTGGTTGGTTAAAAGGATGACAAGTCACATCAATATGACTTTATCCTTGTACTTTAACCAATGCATTTAAGGAATTAAAGTAGTTGCCTTAAATGCATGCAACCATATTTGTACGGCATAATAAATTCACTGTTGAATTTATTTGCCTATAAATACAAAGTCACATACCTCGTACAAATTACTTTTTTGCAATTTGGTGAACTTGCTAAAATACTCTCGATCAAAATAGTTATACTTCACAACTTTAAATATATCGATCCAAGGAGATTATTTAGCAAGTATAGATCACTTGTAATTCAAAGATTGTTTAGATAATTACATACTTGTAATATCTAGGTTCCGCAACAATCTTATATTTTGTTTATCATCAATAAAGAAAATACACTTGAAAATTACATTTGTGTTCCACCATTTATTTACTTGTTTAAATATTGCTTTAAGTCATTATTACTTTATTTATATTCTTGCATTTGTATTTAAAGTAATACTTGTCCAATCTAGTTCATACTTGACTTGTTATTTTACACTCGTGGGTTAAACCATCGTGTGAGGGACTTTACAATTGGTATCAGAGAAGAAGGCTAATATACTTGCCTAGATCTGTTTCACGATGGCCAACCCAGAAAATACACAAGGTAATCCTGAACCTAATTTTAATGAACCACCACCCATTAATAATAATCCTCCACCTCCTCCTCCTCCTGCTTCTCCACATGTACATGTGCACTACTCGAATAATCCTGTTCCCAAATTCAATGGGAGCAGTGATGAATTTGGTACGTGGAAAGCTAGGATGATATTACATGTTACTGGTATTGAAAGGAATATGATGAAAATTTTAAATGAAGGACCCTATGTGCCTAGACTTCCTATCAATGCACTCCTTGACCCAACTGGATCAAGAAGTGGAAGGGAAAAGAGGGAGGAACACTGGTCTGAAGAGGAGAGGAGATTGGTAAATCTTGATACCATCCTTAAAAACATGATCCTCGGGGCTGTTCCAGAAATCCTAATTCCCACACTAGTTCTCTATCCCAGTGCTAAAACCATGTGGGATGAACTGGTGAACCAGCATGAGGGAGGTGATGACACTGTTGTTACCAGAAAGGTCTCCCTAAACAAAAAGTATGAGTCATTTTTTGCTCTCCCCAATGAGTCTCTAACTGGTACTTACACCAGATTTATGAGCATTATAAACCAGTTAAGAGGACTGGGGGTTGAGAAAGACAAGGATATACTTTTGGAGAAATTTTGTGATATTCTTCCCACTAAATGGTCTCACATGATTTTGGTCTTGAGACAAGGTAAAACCTTGCACACCCATACTCTGTCAACATTGTATGGAGCCTTCAGATTCACTGAAGAGAATCAAGCCCAGAGGATTGAGGCTGAAAAAGATGCTTTAAGTCATGCTTCCAGTAGTTCCACATTGGTCAGTAATACTGTACCACCTTGTGCTGCATTAATATCTTCCGAGAATGTATTTTCTATGAAGAAGATGATGTCTGAACTAATGGATTCTGGAGTCACTAATGATATCTCACCAGACTGTGATGAAACTGACAGTGATGACCTGGTTGCAATGACTGCTAAAACATTTAATCGTTTTAAAGCAAGAGCAAATAGGCCTACTGGACAACATGCACCCAGTTCCTCTACTGACAAGACCAATCTGACATGCTTTAAGTGTGGCAGAAAAGGTCATTTCATGAAGGAGTGCAAGTCCAGTCAGTTTGTCTCTCAGTCTGGTCCATCTTCTTCTTATAACAAGCCTGATGATAGCTATAAGTCCAAGTACAAAAAGCTTAAGGCTCAAATTGCTCTCATGTCTCAACCGATAGAAAATAACAATTGCATGATTGCAACCACTGAAGAAGCATGGGTTCCCTCTGATGATTCATCGGTTGATGAAGAAGAGGAAAGAGACTATTGTTTTATGGCTCTGGCAGACCAAGAGCATCTGGTGAAGGATGATGTCACATCTGGTCGATGAGTGGACATTGTAAAACTTGTATTATCCCAGCTCAACTTCCAGAGGTTAAGACTGGAGCATCCCAGATGACTGCTCCAGTTAAAAAGGTCAATCAGAATAAACCTTTGCCTCAGACTGCTTCTAAAGAACCCCAGGTTCAAAAGAAAAGGACCAGTTCCCTTCCTAAGCCTAAAGTCCAGTCAACTGGAAAGGCTCAGGTGTCATCTGAAGAATCTATTTTGTTAAGGATGGAGAGCCAGTTTCAACTACTGGCTCGTCAAATTCAAAGTTGTAATGCAAGATTAAACAATTTTGAGGGTACTTCATCTGGCCCTAAACAAAATCCCAAACCTTTTTCTAAGAAAGATAAGAATATTCCTTTAATTGAGAAAAAGAAAAAGGTTTCAAAACTATCAACCCCAGTGGTCTTTTCAACTAAGACTACTGTTGAAGAAAGTGAACTCAACCAGATACCCCCAGGGATCCATAAGGGAGGATCCAGTGAACCCATCAGTCGATGGGTTCTCAAGTCGATGGGATCCAGTGAACACAAACTGGTTATGGCATAAAAAGTTATCCCATTTAAATTTCGAAAATATTAACAAGTTGTCTAGAAAACAACTGGCAGATGGGATACCTTTAGTTTCCTTCAAAAAGGAAAGGCCATGTCCAGGATGTGAGATGGGAAAGCAGAAACGTGCCAGTTTCAAGACCTGACAGAACTTTAGCATATCTGAACCACTTCACATGCTTCATATGGATCTCTTTGGTCCAGTGAATGTTCAGACTCGTGCTGGTAAAAGATACACCCTGGTGATCGTAGATGAATTCTCCAGATATTGTTGGGTGATCTTTCTCAGGTCTAAAAGTGAAGGTACTGCTGAAATCATCACTCTTATCAAGCAGATTGAACTCAAGCATAAGCGAAAGGTGTGTCAGTTAAGAAGTGACAATGGAACAGAATTCCAGAATGCAACTCTGGAGTCATTCTGTACTGACACTGGTATCTCCCAGAACTTCTCCTCAGCAAGAACTCCAGAACAGAATGGAGTTGTAGAAAGAAAGAATCGAACGCTGATAGAAGCTGCCAGGAGTATGTTGGCTGAATCTGGTCTTCCTACCAGTTTCTGGGCTGAAGCAATTGCTACTGCTTGCCACACCCAGAACAGGTCTGTTTACATCAAAAGACACAAGAAGACAGCCTATGAAGTCTTAAGAAATAGAAAACCAAATATTGGTTATTTTCACATTTTTGGATGTCCAGTGTACATTCTGAACGACTCCAGTCAGTTAGGAAAATTCGATGCCAAAGCTGATGAAGGGTATTTCTTAGGCTATTCAGCCATTCGCAAGGCCTTCAGAGTCTACAACAAGAGACTGGAGAAGGTCCATGAGTCAATACACGTTACATTTGATGAATCGAATAATGAAATTAATAGAAAGCCAGTCCTTGATTCTCCTCCAGAAAATCCAATTATCTTCTGTGAATCTGATCCTATCAACTGGAAAGATTCACTTGAAGAAGTTTCCAGTCATTCTGACTTGGAACCAGCTCAAAAGAAGAAAACCCCCAGTAGTACACCTTTCTATCCTTCAATAAGTTTCAAACTACCCTCTGAACTTGTTATTGGATCAGATGTTCGTACTACTCCCCCAGTATCAGTATCAGTTGAAATTATACCAGAAATGCCTTCAAATGAAGAATTTCATGATGCAAATCGTGATCTTACTGATTCAGATGAAGATGTTGAAATAGTCTGGCAGGATCCTCATCCTGAAACTCAATTGAACTCTTGCACTGATATTGTTGTCAGTAACAATCCTGGTCAATACTCCAGATGGACAAAAGCTCATCCTATCGATCAGATCATAGGTGACTCCAGTAGAGGGGTTATGACCAGAAGAGC
>CM067170.1:82017617-82044587 GCA_034093135.1 Erigeron breviscapus | reverse complement strand
ATAATGGCACCTAGACAATCAAGAACTAAAAATCTGCTTGCCAATGAATACATTCCTTCGGAAAATGTTGCTAGGGCACCTCATATCAATCTTGAGGCAAGTGCCATAAGAATCAATATGAATAACTGGATGGCAAGACTCTCTCTGTCCAGTGTTCATGATGCCCAATTGATTATTGGGAGATTAAACTCGTTCTTTCTCTCTTGCCCATTATATGGTGCATTAACATTGAATCCTGGAAGAATGTACCACGAGTATTTGTGTGAATTCTGGTACACGGCTACATATGACGATGAAACTTCATCGATCAATTATACTCTCAAGGGAGGTACCAGATCACTTGGTTTCACTACAAGTCTGCTCAGGTCTGTTCTACAGTTAAACTATTTTGACCAGAATGAGCTGCCTATTGAGCTTCCCACTGGAATAAATACAAGGGAAGTATGCAGGCTGATGGGGCATACAGATATATTGGATGAGCATGGGCAGCTATCCAGAAAAGGGACTATCTACATGAGCAAGCTATCAGACTCATGGAGATATTTCTTTACACATATTGTTGAGTGTCTAGGAGGCAGCTCTGGAGGATTAGACCAGATTAATCAAACACACCTCCAGATTGCCTACTGTTTGTGGTTTGGGCTTAGAGTGGATTTTGCCCAAATTCTTTTTGATGACCTGGTCGAGCGCCTAAGAGTGAAGGGAAGAAAACCTTTTGTTCCATATATTCGTTTCCTTTCACTGATGTTTAAGAATGCTCTTGGCGACCAGTACGATTTTGATACTACTCACTTTTCTGTGAGTGAGTATATGAGGGACCTGGTCAACCTCAGGTCTCCAGTGGATGAGGTAGATATTCCTCAGTCCATGCTTTCCTTGCAAAGGGAAGAAGCTGAAATGGGTCCAGATAGAGGTCAAGCTGTTGAAGTACCATCTGGTGATGATGTACAGATCATTGAGGCTGTACAGCCCATAAGACAAGTTGCTCCAGAAGGTCAAGGTCAAGAAGTTGTTGAACCTTCCAGACGACCTAGAACTAATAGGCGTCTGATGAGAGCTGGACTCCAGGTTATTCCAGAAAGACATCCAGGTGATGTTATGAATCTGGATGGGTCACCAATCTTTGAATCTGAAGAGGTTGTTGGGCAGGAAACTGATGAACAAGCTGAAAATATTGCCCAGATTGTAGAACAGGTTGTTGTGGAAGTTGTTGAAGATGTTCAGACTGATGAACATGCTTCTGGTGAGCAAGAGGCTCCACTGGATTTAAATGTAGAGGCTGGTGAACAAGTGAATATAGAGACTGGTGAACAGTCTGGTGAACAGACAGTTGGGATTGCTCAAGAATGGGATGATGTTGAATCCCCAATGTCTGAAGGCTTTGATGTTAACTTGAATTTTCTGGGTGAAGATGTACAAGAAGAAGAAAATCTACCAGAAATGCCAACACCTACACCAGAAATGCCACCACCAGAACCAAACATGCCACCACCACACCACCACCTTCAATTCCAGAAAACACCCAATACTTCACGCCAGCAACCATTCAACCTTCAGAATCTCAACCTCCTCCTCGTGCGCCGGAGTCACCAGTTGCAACATCTGAAGCTGCAACTGAAGAGGACTGGGCACAAGTTCCTCTAATGACTAGATTACCCTCAAATCTTGAACCTCCCACTGGTCTCTCCACTTCTTCTTCTGCCGAGGTCCAAGGCCTTTTAATTAAGGTGGCGGACCTGGAGAGATCACTCCAGACTTCATCTCAGGTTATTTCTGACTTCAAATCATTATTATCCAATAACCTGGCATCTGAGATGAATGTCTTTGCTGGAAATGAGAAGCTGGTTTATGAGAAGCTTGATGAACTGGTACTGGCCACAAACACCAACACTGAAAAGATCAAGGTGGCAGTCCAGGGATTAGAGACTAGGTTGGTTACTTCTGTTCAGATTGCAGTCACTGGCGAACTGGCAGGTCTGAAAGAAGATGTTCAGAATTTGGTTTTCAGGGTAAGCTCTCTGGAGAGTAGACCCACACTGGAACAGGGTGCAGTTGTTAGCACTATAAGTGATGAATATACAAGGAAGTTCAGAAACAATATGTTGAAAGAATTATGTGAAGAAGTTTCTGGGACTGTTCTTCGTAGCATTTATGATGGGGTGATACCCCAAGTAGAAAAGTTACTGGATGAAAAATTGCCAAAACACTTGCCTGAAGCTGTTACAAATGTTCAGAAGGAAGTGCAGGCACTTAAGAAAGTTGTGTCTGAAACAACTCCAGTAACAGGTACAACATTTGGTGCACTGGACAGACTTATGCTTGAAGAATTATGGAATGATCTCAAGTCAAAAACTGGAGATCGTTCCAAGGGGGAAAGGTCGTCTGGTGACCAAACTGAAAGACAAAGAGCATATGGCACTGAAGCCGGGCTACCTGAAAGAGCTACTGGTACTGAAGCCAGTGAGCCCCAGTTTGAAACCTTCCCAGATATTCCAACTACACTGAAGGCTGTTAAAGGAAAAGAAAAAGTGGTATCTGGTGAAGAGGAAGAGCATACTGAAGATGCTGATGATGAAACTTCCAGGAAGTTAGAGCAAGAATGCATAATGATAGAGATTTTCAAAAGAAATCAAAAGGATGAACTGTTGGCCCATCAAAGGGAGATGGCAACAATGGGGACTCTGGACTCTTACAATGCTGGAAGGTTAGGCATTAACATTGAAGTATATAAAAGGATGAAAGATGACCCCAGAGTTCATCAATGCCTAAATACATTAGATGATGTTCATGTACGCTCATTCTACGCTGAAGAAGAACAGGTATATGATTCAATTATTTATGGCGTGAGTGTACCAGAACTCATCAGACAAAGAAAGGATGAACTGGTAAGTCTCCAGAAAAAGATAAGAAAGAATGCTGGTGCTCTGGAGATAGAGTACAGAAAGAGACTTACTGGTTTACCAAAGTTGACTGCCAGACAGATCAAAACAATCAAAGATGCTGATGTAAGTACTTTCATTCCCCTGGACACTTCTCGAAAAATAAATCGTCAAGAACTCCAATCTGCTGTAGAGCAAAGGAGAGTGTCCAAGGATACTGAAGCTTTGATCCAGCAAGCCAAGCTGAAAGAAAAATACAATGAGATGTTGAATTTCAGGGCTGATGCAAGAAGGATCACTGGTGTTGAAATCAAGTTGGCTGAAGATCATGAAGGCATGTCAAAGTTTGAAGTAAAGTTGACCAGGGAGGGTAACTTTACTGACGAAAGGAAAAGTACTTCAGTCCAAGCCTTTGGATGGAGTGAACTGAAGGAAATCGCTTTAACGTTCAGGGGGAAGACAAATGTGTCGACTGATGTTAAGGCATTTCTGAAAAGGGTGGAAAAGGTATGGAGAAGAAAGCAACAGATGGAAAGTTGCAATGGGCATAAGATCACCAGATTCAATACCATCTTCTCTATCACCAAAGAGAAAGGCTACTGAAGATGCTCCAGAAAGGACATCGAAAAGAAGGGCCTGACTCTTATTGTTTACTTATTGTAAATTATTGTCTTATGAAAATTGTATACTATTTATCAGTTGATGAATGTAATAATAGTTGCAATTTTTTATTTCCATAAGTAAATGATCAGATTTAGTCTAAGTTAGAACTTAATTGATGAAACTGAAAACACTCATGATCTATAAAGTGTTTTCCAGTAACTTAGATTTTTTAGACAAATCGAAACTTGTGTTTTTCAAGCTTACAAAATGTATAGATTCAAGCTTGAAAACACTTGCATTATTTCTAAACAAATAGGAGGAATTTGTTAGGTCCAGATTTAGTCCAGATTTACTGGACTCGCTCCAGACTCGACTACTGGAGTCTCACTGAAGATCTGACCAGAAACGTGTTCTACTGGACCTACTCCAGACTTGGAATCTGGAGTCCCTCTGAAGATTTGTCCAGAAATAATGGAAGACCAGTGAGCAAATACTTGTATAGGAAATCTGGAGTATTCTCCAGATGAGCTCACTGGACTTCACCCCAGTCCAGATCAACTCTACTGAAGACATTCTGACTGAAGTCTGAAGAAAGAAGACTTAACAAATGGCGGAGTCCACTGGAAAGTCTTACCAGATCTGTACACTGGAGGATTGTCAGTGTTCTAGATCCTACAAGTCTGAACACTGATATCAAGGATTGACTTTTCCCTTTACACACTTTCCTAAGAACAATCCACTTGTTCTTTACCAAAGTATACGTGTGTAAAGGTGGTTGGATAAAGGATACACTTGCACTTGATGTGACTTTATCCTTATTCCTTATCCAATACATTTAATGTTCTTGTCGGATCATTAAATGTATGCAACCATATTTGTACGACACAAAATTCACTGGTGAATTTTGTTGCCTATAAATACAAAGTCATTTCCTTGACATAAATACTTTTTAAGCATACACTTTGCATGAAAGTGAATTTGTCCAAATACTCTCGATCTTAAACTGGGATACTTCACAACTTTAAGTATCTCGATCCAAAAGAGTTATTTGACAAATATAGATCATTTGTAACTCATAGGTTGTTAGGATACATACTTATTTGTATTATCTTGATTTCGCAACAACCTTGTGTTTTATTTAACATCATAAATAAAATACCCATGAAAAATACATAATGTTCCACTTTACTTGTTTATTGCTTTAAGTCTTGTATTACTTTGTTTATATATTCTTGCATTTATTACAAGTAATACTAGTCCATTCTAGTGCTTATTAGACTTGTTGTATTATACACTTTCCTGGTTAACCATCGAACTTAAGGGACTCACAGCCCTATTAGTATTCTCTACTTGGCCACTCGTTTGAGGGTGATAAGAAGTAGAGAAACGATGATGAACACCATACCTCTTCAACACCTTAGCAAGTTGGTGATTCGCGAAATGAGTTCCACGATCACTAATTAAGGCCTTAGGACAACCAAAATGACAAAATAATTGCTTTAAGAAATCAATGACAACCCTTGCATCATTAGTTGGCAAGGCCTTAGCGTCGGCCCATTTCGACACATAATCAACCGCCACTAAAATGTAAAGACACTTATTTGAAGGCGGAAAGGGTCCCATAAAATCAATTCCCCAAACGTCAAATACCTCACAAACCTGAATGAAGTTTTGTGGCATCTCATCCTTCTTTGAAATGGTACCTTGACGTTGACAAACTTCACACGTCTCCACTAAAGTTTGAGCTTCCTTGAAGATTGAAGGCCAATAAAATCCTGCATCAAAAACCTTCTTACCGGTTACAGATGGTCCGTAATGACCACCGGTTGGTCCATAGTGGCATGCATCCAAAATCTTCCGGGTTTCTGCACCGGCCACACATCTCCTGATCAAGCCATCTGCACACATGCGAAACAAATATGGTTCTTCCCAGAAATAATGCTTAATCTCAGAAAAGAATTTCTTTTTCTGTTGATAAGTCATTTCCTTAGGAAGAACACCTGCACATAAATAGTTAGCAATGTCTGCAAACCATGGATCTTCTTCCACATCCACCTGCATTAGAAACTCATCAGGAAATGCATCATTAATATCATGCTCCTTTAACTCCTCAAGGTGAGGGTTTTCGAGCCTACTTAAGTGGTCGGCTGCCACATTTTCAGCCCCACTCTTATCTTTGATTTCAATATCAAATTCTTGTAAAAGTAAGACCCAACGAATTAAACGAGGCTTAGCATCTTGTTTCGAGAACAAGTACTTCAAAGCCGAGTGGTCGGTGAACACAATAGTCTTATTCAAAACCAAATAGGGTCTAAACTTATCAAAGGCATAAACCACGGCTAATAACTCTTTCTCAGTCACGGTATAGTTCTGTTGAGCCGGGTTTAAGGTCTTGCTAGCATAGGAAATAGGGCGGAAATGCTTATCCTCCCTTTGGCCTAGAACGGCCCCTAAAGCATAATCACTAGCATCACACATTAACTCAAACGGTAATGACCAATTGGGTGGAGACATAATGGGTGCATTGGTCAATTTAGCTTTAAGTGAGTTAAATGCATCAAGACATTCTTTATCAAAATTGAATTGGACATCTTTCTCTAACAACTTGGTCATTGGCCGGGTAATTTTCGAAAAATCTTTTATAAATCGACGGTAAAACCCGGCGTGACCCAAAAAGCTTCGAATTGATTTGACATTAGTGGGTGGAGGCAATTTAGCTATAACATCAATTTTTGCTTTATCTACCTCTAATCCCGCCCTTGAAACTTTGTGTCCCAAAACAATTCCTTCTTTCACCATAAAATGGCACTTTTCCCAATTCAAGACCAAGTGTGCCCTTTCACACCTTTCAAGCATTCTATCAAGACTTTCAAGACAATTTTCAAAAGAACTACCGAAAACAGAAAAGTCATCCATAAAAACCTCCATGGATGTTTCGATCATGTCCTGAAATATGGCAATCATACATCTTTGAAAAGTACCTGGAGCATTGCAAAGACCAAATGGCATCCTTCTATAGGCATAAGTGCCAAAAGGGCAAGTAAAAGTGGTCTTCTCTTGGTCTTGGGGTCAATGGGTATTTGGAAGTACCCGGAGAACCCATCCAAAAAGCAAAAATACTCGTTACCGGCGAGCCCGAGCCCCCCCCGCCCCCCCCCCCCCCCCCCCCCCCCCCCCCCCCCCCCCCCCCCCCCCCCCCCCCCCCCCCCCCCCCCCCCCCCCCCCCCCCCCCCCCCCCCCCCCCCCCCCCCCCCCCCCCCCCGTTCGAGCATTTGATCAATAAAGGGCAAGGGAAAGTGGTCTTTGCGGGTAGCATCATTCAATCTCCGATAATCAATACATACCCTCCACCCCATGACAGTCCTAGTGGGAACCAATTCATTTTTGTCATTTAAAATTATGGTCATCCCACCCTTCTTCGGTACACAATGTACCGGACTCACCCATGGACTATCCGAGATGGGGAATATGATTCCCGCATCAAGTAACTTAATTATCTCCTTTTTAACCACATCTTTCATATTTGGATTTAACCTTCGTTGCCTTTGCACAACCGGTTTCACATTATCAACAAAGTTTATGGTATGTTTGCAAAATTCTGGACTTATACCCGGAATATCGGAATTTTCCATGCAAAGGCCTTTTTATGGGCCTTTAGGACGGTCATAAGTCTAGATTTCTCATCCTCCATTAATGAGGATGAGATGACAACTGGTAAAAGAGATGTACCTTCCAAATATGCATACTCAAGGTGGTCCGGAAGTGGCTTGAGTTCCAAGTCGGTAGGAGGGTTCTCTACCGAAGTTAGCACCCGTGTGCTATCATTAGTGGTGATCTCTTCAAAGGTCTCGTCTTCCGGTGGAGTTTCATCAACACTTAATGCCATAATCTCTTGCATCATATCTCCAACCAACTCTTGCTCTTCTTCACTGCAAGCTAACAATGCTTCACCTTCTTCCATATCCAAGAAGTCCATGAGCTCTTTTTCCAAAGCATCCCCTTCTTCAATCACATCTAACCTGAAACAAGTTTCATCACAAGAGTAAGGATGCTTTAGTGCTCTATCAACATTAAAAACAACTCGGTCATTACCAACTCCTAAGGAAATTTCCTTGGCCTTAACCCGGATGATAGCATCCGTGGTCATAAGGAATGGTCGGCCAAGAATAGGGGAACTTTGGCATCCGCCTCCATCTCAAGAATAACAAAATCAACAGGAAATATCATATGCCCCACTTTAATTTGCAAATTTTCCGCTATCCCCATGGGATATTGGAAAAAACGATCCGCGAGCCTAATGCTCATGCGGGTAGGGGTCAACTCTCCTAGAGACAACTTTCTATAAACGGAATAAGGCATCAAATTGATACTAGCCCCAAGATCGGCCAATGCCTCACACAAATAAGCACTAAAAGAACAAGCAATTAGAAAACTCCCTGGATCTTCCAATTTGGGAGGAATCTGATTTTGAATGATTGCTGAACATTCGGCACTCATGACTGCAGTCTTAGCCTCTTCAAGCTTCTTCTTGTCACTTATAAGTTCCTTGAGGAACTTTGCATAGTTAGGCATACCTGCAAGCAAATCAACTAAAGGAACAGTTATATTCACAGACTGAATAAGATCAACAAATTTCTTAAAATGTTCCTTGACTTTTTCTTTCCTCAACCGTTGAGGAAATGGAATCTTTGGTTGATACGGCTTCACCGTCGGTTTCTCAGCGGGTTTGGATGGAACGGCCGGTTTCGGCACGGCTTGGTTCGGTTCCATCTCAACTTCTTCATCAACCATCTCCTCTTCTTCATTAACCTGCACAAGTGGAGAAGAATCATTAGGTAAAGGGTTTGCAGAATCATAAGTCTTACCCATCCTTGTAGTGATGGCATTCACTTGCTCATTTCGAGCATTTGGAGGGGTATACTTCTGTCCCGATCCTTGACTGTTTTGCCCTTGGTTATTGAATTGAGGCTTTGGTTTCTGTTGAGTGTTGCTCGGTAGAGTACCGGGCTGCCTATTTGAGTTTCCTAGCCTCTCAATCCTTCCTTCTAAATCCTTAATGGTGGCTTGTTGATTCTTTGCTCCTTAATCCAACTTGTGCCCCAATCCATCTAAGCGAGTAGTCAAAGCGTCCAAAACAGAAATCACCTTCTTTGACTCTTCTGCAACTTGTTCATTAGTTGCCTTTTGGGCACCAATGAACTCCTTCACTATGTCTCTTAATTCTGGATCCGAGCCTCGTTGATTGGTGAACCTACTAAACCTGTTACCACCATAACCAGAAGTGTTAGCATTAAAAGAAGAAGTAGGGTAAGAACTACCTGATGGCCGGTTTTGATAACCGGTATTTTGGTTGAAATTCCCTTGATTCTGAACATAACTAACATCTTCACTGGTTTATCCGGGCAATCCTCCGAATAATGCAAGTCTCCACAATGCTCACACCCGTCGGCCATAACTTTAACATCTCTCTCAAGGCTCTTAAATCTAGTATCTTGACTATCAAATCTCTCATTCATTTGCTTCGAGAGAGCCTTGACTTCGGTAATAAGCTTAGAGTCCTCACTACTTTCCACCTTAGCCACGGTGGTTCTACTAGATCTCTTGTCTCGGTCCTCATCCCTTGTAGAATACTCTCTAGCCATATCCTCAAGTATCTTATATCCTTCATTTGGGGAAATGTTGTTTAGACTACCCCCAAATGCATAACCGAGCTCCCTTTTGGTTTTTCTATCCAAACCATCATAGAAAATCTCAAAACTTTCTTCGGTGCCCATACTATGTCCGGGGCAATTTCTTAACATTTCCTTGAACCTTTTCCATGCATCAACAACATCTTCACCGGGTTCTTGAGAAAAACCTCTGATTTTATTTTCTAATTGCCTTTGAGTTCTCACAGAATAAAACTCATCAATAAATCCTTCTCGAAGTTCGGCCCAAGTGGTGAATGAGTTTTCGGGTAACTCCTTAAACCATGAAGATGCATCTCCAACGAGAGTTAAAGGAAATAGTTCCAACTTAACAGCCTCAGCTTGTCCTGTACCATACTGATATAGCCTACAAATTTTCTCAAACCTCTCAAGATGTGCATATGGGTCATTTCTTCGAATCCCATCAAACTTATCCTCTTCTACACTCTTGAGGTGATTCCCTTTCAAAGAGAAATCCACTGAAATAGCCGGAGGGCGAATAGCTGTGCCCCGGTCCGCCGGTATATTCCTTCTTCTCTCCCCGTAAGGACGGGCATTCGGATCTACCGGTTGTTCATCACCCATTCTTCTACCCCTTTGTTGTTGGTTAATATTAAGGTTAACCCGAGGGAATACAAGTACACTCGGTTCAGGTGTTTGAACTTTCTCTTCTTCTTCTGAATCTGAATCTTCACCTGTTCCAAACACTCTACCTGCTTCTTTCAACCTATTAACCAACTGATCTTCTGAATCCTGAACGGGTGGGACACTGGTTTCGGTTTCTAAATCTATTTTGATTGGTGTGGATGGTTCCCGGTTATCTCTTGACACAAGTCGACGTCTGACTTTCCCTGGATTAGACAATGGGCTAAGCAAAGGTCGGCCAGAAGCTCTTGTGTTCATCAACTAACAAGAACCTGCACACTCACCATAAACAAACCGTCAACCGCACCTGTGGTATAATTGAAATGAAATAAAATACAACTATCTAATAAAGCAATAACTTTCTCACAAATGAATGTGAAAAAGGATCGAACTACAAAATAAACAACTACTTAAAATTAAGTCCCCGGCAGCGGCGCCAAAAACTTGATGTGCAAAATCGAGTTTAAAAATTAAAAACAAGAAATACCCTAAAACTGACTACTACACACTCATCGGGCAGTGGACCCGTTCGTATATAGTATAGCTAAAAGGTAAGTCCAGGATCGAACACAGGGACTAAAACTAAGTAATTGTAGACATTAAGTAATTCAAGTAAATATGGGGGTTTTGTGACCGAATTGTCACGTTGCAAAAGTTAGTAAATAATTAGTAATCCCAAAGGATTAATCGAAAAGAGATTTTGTTTAAAACAATAATTTAAACGGTCATCCATCTTGATTTCGCTCAACAACATGTTTAGATTGCACATAAATGAAGTTCAAATCCAAATTAAGTTGATTAAATAACCGAGACTCAAACAAAGCACCAACCCCGTACCCGTCAAGTTGAAGACATCATTTGACTCTCTTGCTTAAACTAGTTTCGTTACAAAGACCGGAACCCCAAGACATCTTTTATAACTTCCCTAATCAAACAATTGGTTTGGTTATTGAAATAACAATTATACTATCGATTGTACCCAACCGTTAACACATTTCTTCCTATTATCATGAACGATTATCTACCGTACCCGTCATAGACCCAATCGTTTGTACCCAAACAATCAAAATGAAATATATGTAATCAATAACTACCATTAAAGACACACATAAATCACCAATCAATTCAAGATAAATAATAAGGAAGAAATACGCTAAGATCTCGATATAACGTTAATTGAAATCAACATTGAATTAATAAAATTGTGCAATCTTTACATATTGTCTTACTCCATCAAGATGGATGATGAAGTGATTAGCCACTCATATTAAAAGAAGAATAACAATTGAAATAAGAAGAATTCATTGTTACCTAATGATAATATAGGGTTCCCACACGGCTGCTAAAAGAGAAGAGTTTTTTTGGGATATTTTTCAAGGTATTTATACGATCCCCAAAAGCTGCCAGAAACGGGCCCAGTTGCGGCGCAATTGGGCATTGCGGCGCAACTATGTTTGACTTTGCTGTTTTGACTTTGACTTTCGTTGACCAAACTGGCTTGAACTTGAACCCATTGCGGCGCAACCGATTGAGTTGCGGCGCAACTTATCTCTCTGCTTTTGGGTTGCGGCGCAACTAAGAGCTGCGGCGCAATGAACCGTTGACTTGCATTGACCTTTGACTAATGTTGACTCGTGGCTGGCCAGGAAGGAGAGGCGTTGCGGCGCAACAGAGGGAGTTGCGGCGCAACTTATCTTTCTGGAATTGAGTTGCGGCGCAACTCCCAGTTGCGGCGCAACTGGCCTTCTTCAGCTTTGACTTTGGTTGACTTTCTGCAATCTTCATCCAAATGCTTCCGAAATCTTACGTTAGCACTTGATTCTCCTCAACAATGTCGTTTTCTCCAGATTTGCGCTTAAATACCTGTCAGTAACCTGAAACACTAACAAATACCATAAACGCAACAATTGTATACAAAAACGACTCATAAACCATGCAGAATCAACTAAATACGTTGTGGGAAATGGGTATAAAATACGACATATCACTCGCTGATAGCAGATCAGCAGAGTAAACGGAACTGCTTCAGAGTTTTCCTCTTCAGCTTGAGTAGAAGGGTAAGGAGGAAGAGAATCTCGAGGAAAGGTGCCATAAGATGATTCATCACCATCGAATGGTGTTATAGTGTTGCCACTATCAAGGAAGACCATGTTGCTGACAACATTTGTGTCACTGAACTCAACTATGATAGCTGGTTCACCAAACTCATTGGGTATTACCCTTTGTGAATGAGGAATGGATATATGCTGAGCTGAGATGAAGTCAGCAATGTTTTCCTCAGTGAGAACAGTTGTATCTCCTACACTATTTTCAGGTTCAGCAGAGAGACTCTCGCTGACCATAGTGGAGGAGGAAGCAGCTGTTGAGGAAGGAGGATTGGGTTGAATGACAACTTCAGGAGCATCCTTGGAATTATCTTCATCACATTCAGAGGCAACATGACCTCTGCTGCCACATAGGTAGCATTTTTTACCAGAGGTGCTGCCCTTTTGGTTCTGAATGAGGAATTCCTTCAGTTGAGAAGAGAGATCATTAACTCGCTGAGTGAGCTCGTTAATTTGAGGGTCAGAGGAGGAAGATGCCCTTTTCTTTTGCTTTGACTTATGCTTGTGCTTAAGTGTCAGCTGAGGCATCTTAGGAGCAGGACCCAAAATGGACTTTCCATTTGGATCCTGAGATTGAGAAGTAGAGGGATTTTGTGATCCCTTAACTACACTCCAAGCTTGTTTGACAGCAGGATGAGAGGAAGAAGAAGGACCCTGCTGCTGAGACTGATGCATCCTTTTGGGAGTGATCCGGTCCAGGATTTGCACACTTATAATGTAATTAGTCTAGACAAGAATGTAAGAACAGAAAGTAAAGAACATGAACAAGAATAAGTTCAAATGCAAATATCTAAGCAAGTCTAATCATATGTATCATTGATTAAACGATGAATACATGGTCGATATTACAACTTGTCTTACAAGAATATAAATGAACTAAATAATTGCTAAGTCTAGACACACTATAAACTTAAGCAATTACAAGAGAGAAAATAAAGTGACACACACTTTGTGGTGACAAACACGAAGTATAAATGATGCGGCTGTGTTGCTTTATATAGGGGAGGAATTAGGGCAACACAGCCTTACAAAGATCGTGACAGAATGGTGGTTGTCGACTTCTCATAGGCTCGTTGTACTTGGATCCAGGAGCCTTTGTCTTCTTTACCAAAACGGGTATGAAAGAGAAAACCCTTGTTTTGATCCCAACTGTACCTTTGCCATATAAGGTAATGTTCAGTTGGAAGAACCACCATGTGACTACTTGTCTTCTTGTGGTTTGAAAACTTCCCGCCTTGACACACAACTTGGAAAGTAAACCACCCGCTGACAAGAGTCATTGACTCGCTGATGACTTGCTGACGACTCACGTCAGCGACCAAGTTTGGTCAGCGAATCCTTGAGTGATCTTGGTCTTGATTGCTGATTAGGAGTAGCTGACCTCATTTGCCTATGAGGTAGATACTCCCTCTTTGGAGTAGTGGACCTTACTTGCTGATGTGGCAAGTGTCCTCTCTGAGGAGTGACAGGTCTTACTTGCTGATGTGGCAAGTATCCTCTTTGAGGAGTTGTAGACCTATTTTGAGAATGAGGCATTCTTCCTCTTTGAGGAGTGATGTGCCTCATTTTAGAAGGAACAGGCATAGATTGGGGTGCCTGCTGATGGTGCTGAATATTAGCAGGTCTGACCTGGGAAGGTCTTACTTGCTGATACCTGGCATCACTGAACCTGACACGTCTTGTCATAAGATGCTCATGCTGATCAGCTTTACTGTCAGCATGGCAGGAGTTTGCTGAGAAGATGAAGTAGAAGGTTGAGAGACAACTTGTTGAGGTTGCTGACTGACAGGATTAGCATGCTGAGGCGTGCTGTAGTCATAAGGGACAGCAACTTTACTTCTTTTGAAGGGTTCAGCAGCTTTGATAGTAAGCTGCTGAGGAGCGACGGGTTTAAAACCATCACTAGCAATATCACCTTCAAAGGATTCCCTAGAAGAGTATTGAACTCTTCCTTCATTTGGCATCATGCCAATAATGGGAAGATGAGGATAGGGGTTACTGGTGCTTGCTGAAGAGCTTGCACCATTTGCCTCAGCAGAGGCAGATGGGTCTCTGGAGGAGGAAGGAGCTGAACCAGCGTCCATTTCAGTGTGGTAATCATTAAGACCTCTAATGAAGTACCATTTCTTCATCTCCTCAGGAGACATAACTGCTGACGGAGGGATGGAAATTTCAGGTTTCACATCATCAGCGAACAAGTCAGAGAGTGTGGCAGCGGCCTCAAAGTCACTGCCAATGACTGCCTGAACTTGGGCAGGGACTTGTTCATTTAGGCATTTATGATGAAACCTAGAAGCTTTTGACCAAGATGTCACAATCTTCTTTAGGTTTATGACTTCAAGCTTGAGTTTTTCATTTTCAACCTGAAGTCTTTGTGCCAGCAACTCATGAGATTGGAGTTCAACATGAACATTCCTTAGCTCATTGAGTTTTTCAGATTTATCACTTAACTCTAAGCAGACAGAGTCAAGTTTAGCCTGAAGTTCAGCACGAATGGATTCTACAAACTGAATATCACATGATAAGGACTCAAAGATTTTAGATTTGTCCTCATCAGTGGCTGCTGAGTGAGCACATACCTTTTTGATGGTGACGTTTACCCACTGACTGGAGGAGACTTGGTCTTTTGTCAGTGCATCGCCATCAGCAAGTGCCATCAGGCACATGGCATCAACGTACTCCTCACTGTCTGAATCATCTGATTCAGCCCAGTCATGCTCTTCAGCGACCAGACCTTTTGCTGGTGTTTTGGCCTCCTCCATTTCGGCCATTTTCGCCTTGAGCTGGTAGTACTTGTTCCTGTACTCATCAGCAGGTTTAGAAGGGTTAGTTTTAGGAGCAGCAGGAGTTGGAATAGCAACTCTGCACTCCTTTTGGTAGTGTCCCTTCCTACCACATCTCCAGCACTCTTCTTGAGATTTGTCAACAAGAGGCTTATAGGGAGCAACCGACTTACGGTTGTTCCATTTTCTGGAGTACCTCTTTCCAGCGACAAGGGCAAATTCCATGAAGTCGCTGAACATCTCTTGTTTCTCTTCAGCATCAAGATCATTAACAAGAGATTGAATAGAGGGAGGAAGATTTGAAGGGCTGGCACCAGTATTAAGATTATTGGGCTCAGTAGAGACAAGGGCAAAGGGGGTCAGTAACAGAATAAGCAAAGAGATATTAGAAGAGGAAGAAGAACCAGCACTTCGTCGTGCATCAGCAGCAGCTCTTAAGTTTTGAGCAAGAGCTCTTTCTTCAAATTGAAGCATACCAAAGAGAGACTCTAAGTCAAGAGTCTGAAGCTGCTTGGTGGTTCTTAAGATTTGTCTTAACCCTTGCCACTTGATAGGAAGACTATCAATAAACTTGTGGCACACCTCAAAGGTGTCATGGGTTATGCCAATATTCGTCATATCATTCAGCAACCCTTTGAATCGGGTATAGGTGCTGTCAAGACGTTCATCAGGTAAAGAAAAGAAGTTTTCATAAGCACGTTTCAGATCAATTCTTTTAGTAGCAATTGTGTCAGCAGTACCTTCATACATGCTGCACAATCTATCCCAGACTTGTTTAGAAGTGGGATATTTTATGACGAGTTTCATGATATCAGTGGGAAGAGTGGTGATAATCATGTTTTTGAGTCTAGCATCTAGATTTACTAGCCTCCTCTCGTCATCAGTCCATTGTACCTCTGGTTTGACCATGTCAATCACAATCTCAGGAGCATCAGCAGTTGCTCCTGGTGTTCTTTGTACCAGAGTGGGTACATATGGACCTATGGTCAGTATGGTCATCAAGTATGGTTCTACACCCACGATGTGTAGTAGCATTCTTTCCTTCCAAGATCCAAAGTCATCAGGCTCGAATCTTGGAGGAATTGACACATAACCAAAGTCACGTGTATTCACAAGAGTGGGTACAGCAGTCATACTTTTGTTTTAAGAAAAGATATGAAGGTTTTTATAAGGAAAGAAAAGAAAAGAAAAGAACAATACATAATTTAAGAAAAATACAAGTATGCAAACAGATCTTGTTTCAATAGATTAGAAACAGTGGCTCTGATACCACTTGACAGTCCACGATTTGCAATACTTATATTTAATTAACTAGACAAGAAAGTAAAGAATATAAAGTAAAGAACAAGAACAAGTGTGAAGTTCAAATACAACAATCTAAGCAAGTCTAATCATATGTATCATTGATTAAACAGTGAATACATGGTCGATATTACAACTTGACTTACAAGAATATAAATGAACATACAATTGTTAAGTTTAGACAAACTAAAAACTTAAACAATTACAAGAGAAAATAAGTGACACACACTTGTGGTGACAAACACAAAGTGTTTGTGTGCGGCTGTGTTGCCTTTATATAGGGGAGGAATTAGGGCAACATAGCCTTACTTTGATAGTGATGGATGGTGGTTGTCGAGATCTCATTGGCTTGAAGTACTTGCGACAGACGCCCTTTGTCTTCTTTACCAAATCGGGTATGAGAGAGAAACCCTTCTCTTTTGGTCCACCTGCATCTTTGCCTTACAAGGTAAAATACAGTTGGAAGAACCACCATGTGACTCTTGTCTTCTTCTGATTTGAATTCTTCCCGCCTTGACTTACAATTTGGAAAGAAACCATCCGCTGTGAAGAGTCACTGGACTCGCTGATGACTTGCTGATGAAACACATCAGCGACCAAGTCTGGTCAGCGAATCCTTGACTCAACAGTTATAAAGAATATGAAAACAATCAAATACAATTCATTGCTAAAAAGTAAAACTTTTAAAGGTCACTGCTATTTTCGTGAATTGGTCGAAAAGTGCTTTCTATTTTCTAGTTATCCCTTAACAATGAGGTACAATAATAATAATGAACACCCCCTTTTATCATATCAACTTATAGTGTCTCTCTCTAACATATCATTATCTGTGAAAAATATTAGATTTAGCTATATTTATGTAGTGTTATGTTTTATTAATAAATATATTTATGCGGTGTTATGCTTTATTTAGTTTTATTAAGTGTTATGTAGGTTCACTTATGTATGACCTTATCTTTATTTATGTAATGAAAATATGGTTTTGATATACTTATATAATGATCTATTAATATAATAATAAATTTATTAGTTATAGATATCCTAGTTTTAAATACAGATAGATGAATTTAAAATAAAATTTATTAATAGGTTTTTTTTAATGAATATGTCTAAAAAGACACTTGTCGCTTTAATACAGCGTCACGTGTCGATAAAAGAAGCTACAATCCTGTTTTAGTTTATTGGTAGATTTTATATGATATGGTTTTGCCGTCGGCCATAAGTTGTTTCACTCCGCCAAAATGGGAGGGCAAATCCTTAGATGTTTCAGTCCCACCAAAATGGGAGAACAACTCCTTAGATGAGATTTTAACTCACTCCCCATAGTCCAATAAGATATTGAAACTTAATATGAGATCAAAGAGAAATGTTGAGTTTCTTAATATTTGCAGTGAGTTATGAGATTGTACATGGGTCAAATTGTAAACTTCACAAGGACATCAATAGTGCTTAAAGGAATTCAAGTAGTACTAATAATAAGTCAGTTTAGAAAAAAAAGCATATATATAACCTCATCTATATATATGGACTCAAATTAAGTTGTACTCAATTTATCTCACCCCTATATATATAATGTATATATATATATATATATATACATAACCTCATCTATGACAAAAAAAGGGCATATAGCTTTACTGAACAACTCATAACATTGCACCTACATTTGTAGTCAATTACTGCAGATGCATGCAACTAGTCCAGGTGTAGCACTGCAACTACAACAAGAGCTCTAATGGCACGAGGCAAGTTACCTTAATGGCATTTACAAGTGAACACCAGAATTTAGTGAGCGATAAAGAAGGGATGAAAAAAGATGAATACAATAATAGCACAGAAACGCATCACTAACGGTTACAGTCGTATTTACAGCAGCAATTACTAGATCATAAGTCAGAACACATAACCCAAATCCATTAATTTGTAGATAAACGGGTCAAAATTGCTTATACATAGTGGTGGTCAATAGGGCTGTCAATGGGTTCGGGTTCGGGTTGGCGAGTCGTCAAAAATCTTGACCTTAACCCAACCCACTAAAAATTTCAGGTCAGAAATTTCAACCCTGACCCATGACCTGTCAACCCGAACCCAACCCACCAACCTGAAAAATCGGGTTAGAGCGGGTTGACGGGTCAAATGGGTTGGTGGGTTGGCAGGTAGATTTCAGGTCATATGGGTTGTGGGTTGGCGGGTAGATTTCAGGTCAAATGGGTCATGGGTTGGCGGGTCAAATGGGGTTGGTGGGTTGACCTATTAAAAAAATTATATAAATTTAAGTTATTTTCAGGTTGCGGTCGACCTGTTAACCCGAACCCAACCCGAAAAAAATCAGGTTAGTGGGTTAACGGGTTGCGGGTGAGATTTCACAACCCTAACCTGATTTTTTTCGGGTTGGGTTCGGGTTGGGTTTCGGATTGACAGGCCGAGATTACCACCCCTAATATACCATAAAATGTGTTTTAGTGATATATTACATATTCCATCTTGCAAAAAAGCTTTTCATCCAAAGAGGACTGGTGATTAGGCATCATGATGGCTTTACAAGAGGTATGACATTCAGATATCTTTGTGTGGCCAGGGATTCACGAGGATATCCTGAATAGGCTGCATATTGAGTCAAATATTCATCCTCCCCAGGTAACTTGAACATGAAAACCTGTCTGTTTACCCACTTACAATTTCACAATATAGAAATACATATAAATCATAAAAAATAATAGTAAAGGTGAGTTCAAATCTTGGAAATCAAAGTAAATGATGACAAAAAGCTACGAGGCATAGAATATCAAAACACATGTTTTTTATTACAATGCTCACGTTCGCAACAAGTCTAACCAAGCCACAGTTACGGATTTAGTTTACCTACCTCAAGACTACAGAACATTATTTGAGATGAAAATGTTGAGTTTCTCTATTACTTGCATAAGCTAAAGAGCGTCGTCGCTTACCATGCCACGGTACATAACTATATAAACCAGTTACATCTAATGAAGAATAAATGAAATTGTTTGTAGCAGTTTAGTAGAATGTAACATTCGGTTATTCAAGACAGGGAATAAACTGAAAAATATCAACTTCATTTCAATGGCAACAATTTCATCGAATTTAAAGAAAAATACCGTTACTTACAACTAAACCAAAAAGTGGAATCACTTTAAAGAAATTTCAATTTTGGAGGAGCATGAACCATTACTTGAATCATATAGAACCAACTTCCAACTCGGCTTGCAATAAAATAGTCCCATCATTTGAGATAAACAAAGGCAGAGCAAAACGAGAATAAGTATCAGCTGGAAACGTGACGGAAGCCAATTTAGTCCAAGAGTCTTCCACGCCATATACTTTCATCACCCATACATCTGCACAAGTTTCACGATAATTGCAAAGCATGCATAACCATTCTCCCAAAGCCCCCAGTGTCAAAACCTTCACCTTCCTCTTACACAGGCTGTGAAACTTCACCATATGTCTCGTTAGATAAATTTAAAGAAACAATCGTACACTGATAGGTTGGCTCGGTATCTCCTGTAGGTGCAGATGAATCATTACTGAGTACCTACCCAGGTCACATACATCATTCCTCCAAACGTCCCCAACCCCAGGCCATGACACAGTTCCTTCTGGTTAAGTGAACGCCAGAGATGTAAACATCATGCAGGGGCATCAACATAATATGCATAGATGTTCCTAACAGAACATAACTAGACACATCAAAACAAGGGGAAGCAACCAGCCGAGCAACAGACTTAAACGTGAAGAGAACGTATTACACTTCAAATGAACATACAAAACATAGATTTCAAAGGATACAAAATATCACCTACAATTTCACGGCATCCACAAGCATGCCGCCAAAAAGAAACTTTGCCTATCAGTTAGCAAAGACAAAAGGCATCTTAATAGTTCATTACTTACTTTTCTCAAGAGCTTGGTTGAGCCTAATAATACATGGGTCAATTCAGAGCATCCCTACACATTACTTCGTGAAGCTTTCCCAGTGCCCAAAGCATGCCCACATTCACAACAAGTCTAACCAGACCACGGTTACCAATTTAGTTACCTCAATACTACAGAACCTTTTTTCTAAAACATAAGGCTAAAGAGTGTGGTAGTTTACCGTATCCAAGGTATCCATATGCCACTATAACTATGTAAACTGGTTACATATAATAAAGAAAAAATGAGATTGTATCTTGCAATTGAATAGTCAATCTAACATTCGATTTAAGACAGGGAATAAACTGAAAAACATCAGCTTCTTATCAATGGCAATACTTCTCATCAAATAAAAACAAAAATATGGTTACTTACAACTAACCAAAAATTGGAATCAACTTCAGAGAACTTTATCTTTACTTGCATCATCATTAAATCGCTGTTATCAACGGCTGCTTGGAAGGGGCGGGATACGGTGAAACCAAACTCTCAAAAAAGGTAGTCGCATTACGACATTCATCATAATTTTTAAGTTTGGAGTACGAACCATCATTTGAATCATACACAACAAAATCGAAATCTACTAGCAATAAAATTGTCCCATCATTCGAGATAAACAAAGGCAGAGCATAATAAGGAGAATAAATATCAGCTGGATAGGTGACGGAAGCCAATTTAGTCCAAGAGTCTTCGACGCCATATACTTTCATCACCCATACATCTGCACAAGTTTCACGATAATTGCAAAGCATGCATAACCATTCTCCCAAAGCCCCCAGTGTCAAAACCTTTTCTTTTTCATCATACACAGGTTGCGAAACTTCACCATATGTCTCATTAGCTATATCCAAAGACACAATCGTACACGGATTGGTTGGCTCGGTATCTCCTGTAGGTGTAGGTGTAGCCATCCAATGAAGAAATCCATTTGAAAAGACACCAGACTCGTTCACCGGATAACCATGAGGATAATCACCAATTTGCTTCCAGATTCTAGTTTTTAACGAATATATCTTCACTTTATTTTGTTTCATAACTTGATAATCGTCACGACGAGACACTGCGACTGTGACAACTCGTAATTTATTAGCAACGGGTTAGTCTTAATCTCGATCATTATTATAATTTCGTCTAATTTAGAGATTATGACGTGGAAATTTTTAGATAATTGAACATTTGATATAGTTCAATTAGACGTATCCTGATGACGTAGACTATTAGCTATTTAGACGAATGCCGAGTCTTAAAATAACTTTAAATAAAGATTTAAATGTTATATATTGAACACAGTAAATAGACTGTTTAAACTTTGTATTTCTAAAGTTTGCTTTGACTAAATTTTATTGACTTGTCTTAACTAAAATGAGACGAGGGAAAATACCTTTACTTCAAATTATAACCTTTTGGTCAAATGGTATTTAATCGTAAGCATTTTACCAAATTAGGGGTATTAGAATATCAAAAATAGGCCACATGGCCGGTTTTCTTTGTTTGTGGCAGGGAAGTAACCACCAAACACCCCCTTCCCTCCTTTCTTTTGCTTGGTCGACACCAACACACACCAAAACATATACAACACACACACAAGACCAAAACACTCTCAAACTCTCTCTTCTTTTCTTCTATTAACTTGGTTTTGCAAAGGAAGGATTGAAAGATTTATAAAGCTATAATATTTGGAGTATTATCATTATCATCATCTTCATCTTCTTTATCAAATTCTTCAAGAACTTCAATTTGGTAAGTGATTCTCTTTTTAAATTAAACTTTGATTCTGAATTGATTCAATGAAAGGGTTTGTTTTAGTTTGGTTAATTAGATTGATAGCCTTTGAATATGAAATGGATTTTTAGTTTTGTTGGATAAATGAATTTAATAGAATTAGGTCTTTGAAATCAAAAGTGTTGGATTTGTGAAATGGTTAGTAAAATGAGATGTTTTCAGGTCTTTGAGCATGTTTACACTTGTTGGAATTTAATGGAATTGAATTGGAGTCGTTTTGATTTGGCAAAAGTGGTCGAAAACTGCATTTTGTGCGCCCAGGTCTGTACTTTGCGCCGCGACCCTTCAGGATTCGCGACGCGAATCAGTTAAATTTGGCCTTCGCGCCGCGAATGTGACATCTCGCGCCGCGAAAATAAGGTCTGTTTGGAAATTTCATAAGACTTTATATTGAACGTTTGAACTTGGTGAATATCGAATGGTACTTTAGGCTACCTTATAATGACTATGTCATTGATATTACCAACTAAAGTTAAATAAAATGAAAGTTTAAATCACATTCTCGGTTATGGCATTCTAGGGTCTATAGCTAAGTAGTTCTACATAGGATACTTGTCGTTGTGAGCTTGGATCCTCACTATTGGTAATCATATCATAGGTTTTGGATAACGTAGAGAATTGACTGTGGATCTTCTCAAGTTATTAGCACCTTTTTAGCACTTTGAACGCTAAGGTGAGTTTATGGCGCCCTTTTCCTTTTACTTTGGGCCTGAAAAGCATGTGTTATTGTATACACGATTTGTTAAATAAATGATTGTTTGTGTGTATGCCATGTGATTTGGCTGCTTAGATCATTTGACTTAAATTTGCCATGTTGACGGCTGTCGAAAATGTGTATACGTGTCATTTATTAAATGTTGAATGAAATGACGTTGAATTGCCGTGTGAGGGCTGATTAAATGGTTTCTTGTGTTTGACAAACTAAAATGTTTCCCCTATTGGTTGTATTATCGGATCTAGATATCTCGACTGTCTTGGTTGTGGTCCGCACCCATTGTCGAAGGGAAATCCTGTGCGAGGTTATGGTCCGCACCCCATTGTCGAAGGGAAATCCTGTGCGAGGAATATGCTGTCATCAGATCTAGATATACTGATTGACGTGATATAAGATGAGTTCAGATTTGATATACTGACTATCTTGTTATAAATTGTGATATAAGAGTTGTCTTGTATTAAAGGTCGGATCTCGATATACCGACTGTTTTGTTATAAAGTGTTGTCAGATTTAGATATACTGACTGTCTGGTCTTTTATAACTATATGTCATTTGTGTGCTCACAATGACGAATAAACATTGGTCAAACATACTGTAAACTCACCAACTATTTCGATAGTTGATCCTCTCAAATTTCATGCTTTTCAGGGAACCAACAGTAAGTATTGGAAGCGTATATGGCATTTTAGAAGCCATCTTTTGAACTTTGGACGTACAATTAGCGTTAGACTTCTGAGGACTATCGTATTATTAGTCCTAATTGTACTAGACTGTCCAAATGTTATTATTGTATTAAGTGGGCCCATTTCCAATTGAGGATAGTTTGTATCCGTGTATTGGGGTCCATATCTGAACGATTATACTTGTAATAAACTCGTATTTGGATTAATGGATGTAATCTCTATTTACCTTCTGATTAGTACGCAATTATTTGTTAACCCTGTATTTCCGCTACAACGGGGTGTGACAGCGTGTAGAAGTATTTTTACGCAAAACCATACATCGCTTTATACCTCATACCAAGTGGCAAGTCGAAAGTAGTAGAATATAACGTAGTCGATATTTTGGTACTTGGGTTCCAAATAAACAGCATATCAACTTCTGAAGGTTTGCATACAATGCAAACTAATCCGTTACATGAACCGACAATTGTATGACACATATTATGATGATACAGTTGATGAGAATGAGGTGGAGACATGATCTAAGGAATTATCAACAGATTTCTCAAACAAAACATCATTAAGAGGACAACTTTTCATGTTTTTTTCACTCGAGCCAGTGAAAATTATTCTATGATGCGCATAGCGATTGTTTGTAGTAATTGAGGAGGAGGATAGATTAAGATGGGATTTGATGAAAAAAGGGTCGGAAATCATGGCGAAGCCACCTTATGACTTGGATGGGCCGTGGCCCGCCCTGGACTTCGATTTTTTAACATGCAGCATATGTATATTAAATTTGATATATGACTTTTATATGGGTTTTGACTTATTATTGTTAATTTGGCCCATCTCGAACAAATTTCCTGGCTCCGCCACTGTCGGAAATCAAAGACAGCCATGACTTGCAAACATCGTAACAACGACTCCACCGGAAGCCTCAACAAGATTTCCAGAATGATATCATCATCCGTAGCAGCCAGAGGAACCGATTGTATGTTAGTCATTTGAACTTATGATTAGGGTTAGCAATTCGGTAATAATTAATTTTCCTAGAATATATTTTGCTTTAGTTTTTATATATAAAAGGGTCAACTAGGACAACGTTGCTACAAGTCAACACGTTGTCAGATACACATGGGTTTCTCTTAGGGGTCATAAATTCGATATATCCAATATTAACACCCTAATTACATATTTACCCAACTAAAATTGAAAATTTCATATTTACCCAATCTTAATTTAGATTCTATCATATTTACCCATTCTCTTATAAGATGAGTTATAACTTCAAGTAGTTTGCTGTTATAACAAAAAAAAAACTGATAACATACTCCATACAATAATGAGGTTATAAATTAGAATTCATATTTTTTTAACGAGAGTAAGTACCCGCGCGTTGCGGCGGTAAGATGGTAGGGTGATAGGTCATAGGTTGTGATATGTCATAGAGTGTGATAGCCAAATGCCTTAGCCGTACGGGCTCCACCTTCGGATTTAAAAATTCGTCGAAAGTATATCGAATGACATCTCTAATGAAAGAGCATGAAATTTTAAGAACACCCATATAATTTTTATAATTTATCGATTTACGGTTTTTGAGATAAAAGATTTTGAATGAATTAGAGAAATTTATGGAGGAGAGAGAAAAATGAGTGGTTGAGATTTAAGGAGAGAGAAAAAAATGAGTGGTTGAGATTTATTCTAAGGGTAATAATGAATAAGTGATAGGGGTATTTTGGGTTTTTCACTTGTGTAAAGTTGAAAAAATGGAGGGAACAAATGCTTTATAATGTAGTAGAGATAAAACAGCACAACTTTGCTATTGTCTTGTGCATTACAAATGTCAACAAAAGCTTGAACTTACGGATGTCATCAAACATTTAAAGCCATAGCATTATTAGGTGAAGCATTCATAAAGTGAAATTAAATTTCCATTTTATAATAGAAAGAATTTAAATTATGTATTCTGTCAATAATCATTAGCTATTAAGGTATAAAATAAAAAAGGGAAAAGTATCTATGTGTGTATGTAACTTGTCTTCAGCTACTATTGTAAAAAAACTTTATTCGGGTTCATTGTATGTAAGCAACCCGGTAAACTGAATGAATTAATGTAAGTCACCGGGTGAAAGTTTATCTTGCCGGTCACATGCCATCTGCCCTCCACCATTAAAAAAGGCTATATGTACTTTATTTTGTTAGATTATTGCCAGAGGGATCTTTCTTTCAACCTTCTTCAAGAAAAAATTGAAAAAGACAGAGCAAAGGACTGAAAATCCTTGTGTCAGTGGTTCGAATCCACTTCTAAGCGGGCCAAGGGTCCAAAGGCCGGGAGCGAGCCGGATTTTCAAATTCAAGTGCAAGAGTAAGCCAAAAAATGTGAGCGCTCCTGCACTATACGGCTTTTTTGCGTCGCCCTATCTTGCTGGAGGCAGATTTCGAAAAAAAAAGCTGTTTCTTAGGTTCTCGCGTCCCTGTGCCCAAAAGGATGGGTGAGTTCGGTTTGAGTGTTCATCGATCGGGTGGATCTATATGCTCCGGGGTGGTGAGACGAGGTGTAGCGCAGTCTGGTCAGCGCATCTGTTTTGGGTACAGAGGGCCATAGGTTCGAATCCTGTCACCTTGATGTGAGGCATTCCGTCAGCAAATACTCAAATATGAACATCCATCGACCGTTACCACTTCCTCTTACTCGTGACTCGTATATGTACTTTCTATAGCAAGCACACGAGACCTATAGCTAAAGATCATATAGCGCCACAGTATATATATATATATACGGAACACTTATCTCTTTCTCAGTGCTAATATGTACTTTCTATAGCAAGCACACGAGACCTATAGCTAAAGATCATATAGCGCCACAGTATATATATATACGAACCTATACGGAACACTTATCTCTTTCTCAGTGCTTTCTTTAGGCTCCTGGCTGCTCGTTGGTAGAACACAACCCATATGATATTGAGCGACCCACAAAAACGTCAGATCTATGATCTTTATGGTGAAGAAGCCTTGAAGTCCGGCCAAGTCCGCCGCCGTCAATCACTGGAACCAATTCGATCTTTCATCATTAAATATGGTTTTGATATTAGTTGTGTTACTTCGCCGGAAAAAATGGTGTTGCTGGAGATAGTACCGGAAATAGCGGAGAATGAACAACTAAATACAAAGATCAGTATGGTTGGTTGTCACCTAATAACATCAAGAAAGTAAACAAGACCACTGAAACCATCAAGAAGAAACCTGTAAAGAACGCAAATACAAAATTGCTTTCTAACTCAAAGAATGTTCGTGTTTCAGGTGACTTGTGCTTGAATAGTAGCAGTAAATGGATTCCAAAAGATAGATTTTTGCATGCTACTAGAAAAGTCAAACTTGATGGAAATACTACCCATGTCAAACAAGTGTGGATTGTCCGTAGATCAAATTCTCTAGATAGTGCTAATAACATCTAGGACTAGTCCTGCTTGTACCAAAACTTGTGTATAAACCTTTACATTTCTTTGCTTGTAATTCGTATTTCTCATTTGAACTCGTATGTGTGCTTATTTGTTTTGTTGAATAAAATGTTTGTTTGTGTGTCCATTTTTGTTTATGATTATTCTTGTTTTGTGTACTTGCATGTTATCCCTCTAACCTGCAAGGACCCAATCTACATGGGTACCTAAAACATATTCCTTGTCCTTGCAGGAATATCTCATTTGTGTATGGTATGTTGACTCGGGATGTTCTCGTCATATGACTGGAACCAAGTCCATTCTATCGAACTTTGTCGAGAAGTTTATGGGAACTGTCATATTCGGAAATGATCATATTGCTCCTATACTTGGTTATGGAGACATTGTTAAAAATGGAGTCACTATAA
>CM067170.1:81953194-82016617 GCA_034093135.1 Erigeron breviscapus | reverse complement strand
CTCCCCAACAATTAGTTTGCTTGATTATCCAATTACCAATTATGCCTATGTGAATGAAAACGTGGTACCACCAACCGTTTCTAAACACGTTTACCAATTAACTCCTATTATAGATTTAACATTCACCGTCATACCATGAACCGGTGACAAACGACCATAGACAATCGAATTGAAACGATAAACATATTCACCTAGTACCACTAACGATGAACACATCAACCATCAACATCAAAAGAATAAATCGCAAGGAATTAATTGATAAAGATCACGACACAACGATAATTGAATCACTCTTGAATTAAAATATTGCAATCATATCATTCGTCAAGTTTCATCAAAGTGGATGATTAGAAATCTAGCCACTCATACTAAATTGAATTGCAATAAAGAAATTGAAAGAAAACATATTATACCAATGATCGTTGAATATAAATTACAAGACAGAAAATTAGATACGATCTAGATGGATGTTCTTGAATAATTCGAATCTTTATGGGTTTATGCTTATTTTGCTTCTTAAATTTCGAATTTGATGTTGAATGAGGTTAGAACAATGAATGGGTGGTTTAATTGTAAGTTAATTGAAGATTTGTTGGATTGTTGTGATAATGAAGATGGATTAGGGTTAATTCAGATTTTTGTGTACATTGAAAGTGTAATCCTTAGAATTAAGTTGTTCATTTGTTGTGGGAAATTTCTGTTAACCCCTGCTGCTGCTGCTCGACCTAAACCCAGAAAAGCTGGCGTTGCACCGCAACTCTAAGTTGCGCCGCAACTGAAGTTGCGCCGCAACGCATGAAGTTGCGCCGCAACGCATGAAGTTGCGCCGCAACGCATGAAGTTGCGCCGCAACGCATGAAGTTGCGCCGCAACGCATGAAGTTGCGCCGCAACGCATGAAGTTGCGCCGCAACGCATGAAGTTGCGCCGCAACGCATGAAGTTGCGCCGCAACGCATGAAGTTGCGCCGCAACGCATGAAGTTGCGCCGCAACGCATGAAGTTGCGCCGCAACGCATGAAGTTGCGCCGCAACGCATGAAGTTGCGCCGCAACGCATGAAGTTGCGCCGCAACGCATGAAGTTGCGCCGCAACGCATGAAGTTGCGCCGCAACGCATGAAGTTGCGCCGCAACGCATGAAGTTGCGCCGCAACGCATGAAGTTGCGCCGCAACGCATGAAGTTGCGCCGCAACGCATGAAGTTGCGCCGCAACGCATGAAGTTGCGCCGCAACGCATGAAGTTGCGCCGCAACGCATGAAGTTGCGCCGCAACGCATGAAGTTGCGCCGCAACGCATGAAGTTGCGCCGCAACGCATGAAGTTGCGCCGCAACGCATGAAGTTGCGCCGCAACGCATGAAGTTGCGCCGCAACGCATGAAGTTGCGCCGCAACGCATGAAGTTGCGCCGCAACGCATGAAGTTGCGCCGCAACGCATGAAGTTGCGCCGCAACGCATGAAGTTGCGCCGCAACGCATGAAGTTGCGCCGCAACGCATGAAGTTGCGCCGCAACGCATGAAGTTGCGCCGCAACGCATGAAGTTGCGCCGCAACGCATGAAGTTGCGCCGCAACGCATGAAGTTGCGCCGCAACGCATGAAGTTGCGCCGCAACGCATGAAGTTGCGCCGCAACGCATGAAGTTGCGCCGCAACGCATGAAGTTGCGCCGCAACGCATGAAGTTGCGCCGCAACGCATGAAGTTGCGCCGCAACGCATGAAGTTGCGCCGCAACGCATGAAGTTGCGCCGCAACGCATGAAGTTGCGCCGCAACGCATGAAGTTGCGCCGCAACGCATGAAGTTGCGCCGCAACGCATGAAGTTGCGCCGCAACGCATGAAGTTGCGCCGCAACGCATGAAGTTGCGCCGCAACGCATGAAGTTGCGCCGCAACGCATGAAGTTGCGCCGCAACGCATGAAGTTGCGCCGCAACGCATGAAGTTGCGCCGCAACGCATGAAGTTGCGCCGCAACGCATGAAGTTGCGCCGCAACGCATGAAGTTGCGCCGCAACGCATGAAGTTGCGCCGCAACGCATGAAGTTGCGCCGCAACGCATGAAGTTGCGCCGCAACGCATGAAGTTGCGCCGCAACGCATGAAGTTGCGCCGCAACGCATGAAGTTGCGCCGCAACGCATGAAGTTGCGCCGCAACGCAGAAGTTGCGCCGCAACGCATAAGTTGCGCCGCAACACCCGCTGTTGCGCCGCAACTCAACCTTTTCCAGACCAATGTGGGTTATGCTTATATATACATGCTTTTATGTCGGGTTTTCAATGCTTAATTGTTTCTTTTATATGTAGGAACCCGCTTCATCTAGCCGGGCAGGACGAGGTAAAGGTAGAGCTTCGTCGGCTGCTGCCCCAAGCGATAGTGGTCTGACGCCAGAAGCGATTCTTATGGGAGTCCCCACTCACCCATGGTTAAGATTTCCGCGAGCTACTCCAGAGAAAAAGACTGAATACACAAACAGGTTAACTACCATCTATCAGAAGGACATAATTGAACCGGGTTATATGGAACCAGGAATGTTGGATTCGTTGAATGCCCGTGCGGGCATTAGTAGGTATATGCAGTTGATTGGTTCTTCTAATGATGCGGATGGTAATCCAGTCACTCAGGAATTTAGTCTTTGGTTTGACATCTTTAGGATTCGGGAAATGGTTTGCAAGGAATGGTGTTTAGAGGTCTACTCGACTATTTCGGTCGAGAATATTGAGAAAGTGAAGGATATCTTTACTGAGCCGGTTATATTTTTCCGTTGAGGGGGTGTCAATATATCCCTCACCATTGCTGACTTTGGGTTGTGCACGGGGATGTACAACCAAGCGACCTTGGATGATCCTGCGTTTGAGCATATGTTAGGCATTTCTGTTAGGAATACTTCCGGTTTTACTAGGGATGCAGGTGACTTCAGGGAATACTATAACCGAGTTTCGGGGGGCCGCGCTTGGAAAGCGGCTTGTGGGGCAAATACGCTCCAATCGCCTATTCTGCGATTGTTCCACAAGATGTTGGTCCATTCTTTTGTTCATAGGACCAATCACCCGGATAAGCTTTATATGGAAGATTTGTGGTTGCTGAGATTGTTTGATGAGGGTAATGTGCAGAGGAAGGCATGTGCTCCTTATGTGTTGGCGAAACACATGGGAACTAAAGGAGTTCGAGATAGAGGTTTAGTTTGTGGTCACTTCATCTCCAAAATGGTGAAGTACTTTGAAGGTGTTGATAATGCAGGGGCTTTGAACTGCAAATCTATGAAGCCCTTTACGTGGAATGATTTGAAAAGGTGGAAGCTGATTAAGCCTTTAGCCCATAAACATGCTATTCCGGAGTTAATTGATTTTGGTGATGGTGATTCTGATGATGAGGAGGAGGATTCAGGTGATGATGATGATGCCGAGATGGCGGATGCACCAGAGCAGCCGCTAGAGCCCGCACGACGTACTAAGCGTCGTGCCACCACTACACCTTCTGAGGGACCTTCTTCTTCTGCTGCAGCCCATTCAGGTCCATGGGATTTTACTTCTTTGGGGACTTTGATGAATAACATGTGGGAGTCCCAGCAGAACTTTCAGCGGTCCCATGGGCAGTTCGAATCGAGGGTAGACAGTGATTTCAGGTGGTTGGGTTCAGGTATGGGTCATGTGATGTATGATCAGGACATATATCAGTGTATGTGGGAGGCCCAGTATAGGGGTGAGCAGTGCCAAACACCTCAGCCGATTCCAGACTACCGCCCTCCTAGCATTTTCATACCAGAGCACAGAGTTGGAGGTGGATTCTTCTATCCACCAGAGCGTCAGTTTGAGGTGCCTCCTTCCCATGATGTTGGAGGGACGGGGCCCAATAACCCTGTGAGTTTTGGATCTTTTGCAGGTACACAGGCTGGTACGGATGCTGGAGGATCAGGTTCGCAAGAACCTACGTTGGCTGAGCAGATGGCTGGATCGCTTTTTGGTTCAAGCCCTTACCCCTACCCTCCTCAGTGATTGTTGATGTGATGATGCTGCTGCCGTCGGTTGGTTATGATGGCTTGTAATTGTATTTGTTTGAACAATTTCATTTTCCGTACTTTTATTTAGTTTCATTTGTTGGTTTGTAACCACCCTTAAGGGTGCTAGAACATCGTATTTTCCTTTCCATTTCCGTTAATTAGGGATAGGATTTATGCATGGTTATTTGATTATGTTGCTCATTTATGGTGTGTTCATGTTGATAGCAAGTTGAATGTCATGTGCATATGCTGGCAGTAAGTTCAGCGACATATTTTGTTTGGCATCATATTCAGGCATGGAACATACATCATACCCGACAAGTTTTTCTTGTTCTTGATTTTGTTTTTGTTTACTTTCCCCTATTTCCCTTAGTTTGCCTTAGTTCTTTGGACATTGAGGGCATTGTCCAACTCAAGTGTGTGTGTGTGTGGGGGGGGGTGGTAAATAGGAAAAAGTCGGGTATTTTAGAGGTATTTTTGAACTTTTGCATGCTTGTCCTTGTAGTTAATTGCTTTTGTCACTTAATTATAGAACTTAATAAGCAATTTGACTACACCTTGGGTACAAAGTTTAATTTGTGGAATGTGTTTTGACTGATTAATTAGGCAATCCCTTCTGGATTAATAATATGACTAGCACGCTCAAAGCACCAAAACACCCAAATTGTGAGATTATTGATTCATTGCTAGTTATGATAGGTGTTACGGTTTTGGAACTATTAGCCTTGTTAATTTGTCCCTCTCGTAGGCTTTTGGATTTATCCAGGAGTAAGGGTCTCTTTTAGAGCTCTGAACTATGATGTGCAAGTTTGAGGTTGATTTTCCATTTCCGGTTTATTTCATTTGCTATGAGTGTGCCGGTGATTGCATTGATTCTAGAACTTGTCCTGGTTGATCGTTCCGTGTTATTTATTAGAAGAGGCAAATTTAGGATAAAACCTTTGTTCTTTGTTTGATTCACCCTTGTTTCATAAATCATTGTTATGTGCATGTTGTGTTAATGTGCTTAGTAGCTAACTACACTGGTTAGTGAATCTCCTGTTAAACCCTTGGTTTGCACTCACTTTTAGTGCAAGAAACAATAGAAAACTTGTTGTCACTAGCCTGTTCTTTGTTATTAAATCCACCCTTAATATACACCTTTTCCTAGCCATACCGATAGTCGAAGTCCTGGTGGGTCATTGGTTGCCTATGCTAGTGGATGGTTTGGGGTTGTCCTTTATGTCGGGTTGGGATATTCTCGGTTACTGAGAATAGATTGATTTCGTCATGTTTGTTTGGATAAAGTCTAAATCGTTCATTTCAGCATATGAGTATATGATTTGTCATTGTTTCAAATGTTATGTAAGAGAATACCAATTAGTCAGAGTAAAAGTAGCTCACAAAAAAAAGAGAATAAAAGAATTGAAAAACAGAAAAGAAAAAAAAAAGAAAGAAAGAAAAAGAGCTTGGGCTGTCAGTTGGTATTTCTCACTTTTGGTCAAATCATTTTTGTAAGTTGGTACATCAATTACACCAACGAAAGGATCTGAATGCTATAATCTTAAGTTGTTAATTGTGGGTTGGCACGTTTGTTTAAGCCAACATGGTTAGAATTGGTTGATTGAGTTGTATAAGGTCATACACCACAATGGTGTCGGTTTTTAATCGTCTATTGGGGGTATTGTCTGGACAACTTCTCGGGTTTTGGACCGTTGGCAACTAGTGACATGGGAATTAATGGATTAGACTATTTTGTAAAACTTTGTTATATGTTGTGTTATTCCTTTGTTAACACCATTTGTTACCCAAATTTCCATACCCTTTTAAATACCTTGTTTAGCTTTAAAGTTCATTCAAACCCTTTAAGTCCTCTTTTGATAGACGTTGTGGTGCTTGCATCATGATGGTGAAGGAACGAACCTAGTACAAGCCTATGGTTAAAATATTATGCATCACGACTTGGCATTGAGTGATAATTCAAATATTCAACCCCAAGAGTAAGTTAGTTGGAGTAGGATAGACGAGATATCACTTATTCGTTTCTTTTGTGCTTAGTCGTGTTATTAAGGCTTGTATATCAGTCAAGTATTGTCAAACATTCCAGTTTTCATTTAAGATTAAAACTGCCTAACCATCTCGTTTCATTTTCAATGATGGTTTAGCTTCTTTTTGATTACGGTAATGTATTCCCATTTGTGCCAAGGTAAATTAAGATTTGAAGTTTGGAATTGCTTGAGGACAAGCAAAGCTTAAGTGTGGGGGGATTTGATATGTCGTATTTTATACCCATTTCCCACAACGTATTTAGTTGATTCTGCATGGTTTATGAGTCGTTTTTGTATACATTTGGTGCATTTATGGTATTTGTTAGTGTTTCAGGTTACTGACAGGTATTTAAGCGCAAATCTGGAGAAAACGACATTGTAAAGGAGAATCAAGTGCTAACGGAAGATTTCGGAAGCATTTGGGTGAAGATTGCAGGAAGTCAACTAAAGTCAATGCAGAAAAAGGTCAATTGCGCCGCAACCCAATTCCAGAAGAATAAGTTGCGCCGCAACTCTTCAGTTGCGCCGCAACACCCCTTCCTTCCTGGCCGCAACACTAGTTGCGCCGCAACTTCTTCAGTTGCGCCGCAACATCCAGTTGCGCCGCAACCTTCAGTTGCGCCGCAACATCTCAGTTGCGCCGCAACACTTAGTTGCGCCGCAACAAAGGCGAGTTGCGCCGCAACTCTTGGTTGCGCCGCAACCCAGAAGCAGAGAGATAAGTTGCGCCGCAACATTCTTCAGTTGCGCCGCAATGGGTCCAAGTCCAAGCCAGTTTGGTCAACGAAGTCAAAGTCAAAGCTTAAAGTCAGACCCCAGTTGCGCCGCAATGCATAGCTGCGCCGCAACTGGGCGCGAATCTGGCAGCCTTTGGGGATCGATATAAATAGCTTGAAAAATATGCAAAAACTCTCTTCTCTTTTTAGCAGCCGTGTGAAACCCTATTTTGGAGATAATTTCAGATCTTCATCAATTTCTAGGTTTTCAAACACGATTCGATCGTTTTCGTTCATAGCTTTCAATTATTATCATTAGGTAACAATGAATTTCTCTTATTTTGATTGTTATTCTTATTTTAATATGAGTGGCTAATCACTTTATCATCCATCTTGATGGAGTGAGACATTATGTAAAGATTGCACAATTTTATTAATTCAATGTTGATTTCATTTAACGTTATATCGAGATCTTAGCGTATTTCTTCCTTATTATTTATCTTGAATTGATTGGTGATTTATATGTGTCTTTAATGGTAGTTATTGATTACGTATATTTCATTTTGATTGTTTGGGTACAAACGATTGGGTCTATGACGGGTACGGTAGATAATCGTTCATGATAATAGGAAGAAATGTGTTAACGGTTGGGTACAATCGATAGGTATAATTGTTATCTCAATAACCAAACCAATTGTTTGATTAGGGAAGTTATAAAAGATGTCTTGGGGTACCGGTCTTTGTAACGAAACTAGTTTAAGCAAGAGAGTCAAATGATGTTTTCAACTTGACGGGTACGGTAGATAATCGTTCATGATAATAGGAAGAAATGTGTTAACGGTTGGGTACAATCGATAGGTATAATTGTTATCTCAATAACCAAACCAATTGTTTGATTAGGGAAGTTATAAAAGATGTCTTGGGGTACCGGTCTTTGTAACGAAACTAGTTTAAGCAAGAGAGTCAAATGATGTTTTCAACTTGACGGGTACGGTAGATAATCGTTCATGATAATAGGAAGAAATGTGTTAACGGTTGGGTACAATCGATAGGTATAATTGTTATCTCAATAACCAAACCAATTGTTTGATTAGGGAAGTTATAAAAGATGTCTTGGGGTACCGGTCTTTGTAACGAAACTAGTTTAAGCAAGAGAGTCAAATGATGTTTTCAACTTGACGGGTACGGTAGATAATCGTTCATGATAATAGGAAGAAATGTGTTAACGGTTGGGTACAATCGATAGGTATAATTGTTATCTCAATAACCAAACCAATTGTTTGATTAGGGAAGTTATAAAAGATGTCTTGGGGTACCGGTCTTTGTAACGAAACTAGTTTAAGCAAGAGAGTCAAATGATGTTTTCAACTTGACGGGTACGGTAGATAATCGTTCATGATAATAGGAAGAAATGTGTTAACGGTTGGGTACAATCGATAGGTATAATTGTTATCTCAATAACCAAACCAATTGTTTGATTAGGGAAGTTATAAAAGATGTCTTGGGGTACCGGTCTTTGTAACGAAACTAGTTTAAGCAAGAGAGTCAAATGATGTTTTCAACTTGACGGGTACGGGGTTGGTGCTTTGTTTGAGTCTCGGTTATTTAATCAACTAATTTGGGTTTGAACTTCATTTATGTGCAATCTGAGCGTATTGTTGAGCAAAGTCAAGATGGATGCTTTTAAATTATTGTTTTAAACAAATTCTCTTTGCGATTAATCCTTTGGGATTACTAATTATAAACTAATTTTGCAACGTGACAATTCGGTCACAAAACCCCCTTTTTTACTTGAATTACTTTATGTCGACAATTACTTAGTTTTAGTCCCTGTGTTCGATCCTGGACTTACCTTTTAGCTATACTATATACGAACGGGTCCACTGCCCGCGAGTGTGTAGTAGTCAGTGTTAGGGTATTTCTTGTTTATAAATTTCAAACTCGATTTTACACATCAGTAATTATCAGTTCCAGTTAACGTGAAAGAAAGAATAGATGCACCACTAGTATCAGTAGGATGAAGATATAAAGGATCACCAAAATCAAGACCGCTAACAGTTGTAGTTTTAGAACCACTACCAGAAGCAGGTTCAGGAGCCATTATGAACAAAACAATTAATCAAATAACACACAATTAATCAAGTAATTCACCACACAAATAATCAGCAAATAACACACAATAACAATTTTTTAGTCAAAACAGATAAGAACTGAAAACAAAATAGAAGAATAAACAAAAATAAAAAAATATATATATATATATATAAAACTTTTGGAAAATAATTCTAATCCCTCAAAAGTGTCAGTGACAGGATTCCAAGTCTCTCAATGAAGACCGGTCAAGTATTAACACAATTGATTTTGTGAGATTAGAATATATATAATTTTTTTTTTTGAGAGATAAAGGAAAAGAAGATCAACAATACAGTGCTCTCGACTGAAGGTAGAGGAACCCTAATTTTCTTCTTGATTCACTTAGTCAAGAAGAACAATCAGGACCTGAAGGTAAAGAAACCCTAACTCTCTTCTTGATTCACTTAGTCAAGAAGAAAAATTAGAATATGAAAAGATAAGCAGCGGAATCAACAACATCGTAAACCACAAAACCCTAAAAATTAGGGTTTCTTAGATCTAGGGTTTCGAAATCGAAATACGCCCTAAATCCAGAAAAACCTTAATCAAATATCCCCGATCAGAGTAACCTGGCTCTGATACCATGAACGAAATCGAAGAACAACAATTATTATTATTATTGTTGATTATGAGAAAAGAAATTAATCAGTCGGCTGTATAACCGACTTATGAAGTTTATTATTACAATATGAATATGATCAAGATGATCAATAGAATGATTGATCAAGACGAATCAATCCATTATACAAGCAGAAACTATCAATCGAAAGAACAAAATATCGAGAGAGAAAAATAGATACAGAAATATGATATGAACGAATGAATGAATTAGAAACCCTAATTCTTCTTTATATACAAATGAAGTTTCTTCTAATGACCCAACCATCCTCCATCTTTAGCTTTATCCATCTTCAGTCCCTCAACATATAATATCTTCAAACCTGTAGAAAAACTCAACCCTGAAGTTAGTGAATGTATCAATAACAACCCAAAGTTTATATTATTACTTTTAACAAACACTAAAAAACAAAAGAAGAAAAACTAACAATCCAGGTGAAGCTATTACAAAGGTTAATTCGAGGATATTTAGACCTTTCCAACTAGCTAGTAGAATACACCTACGTTGTCCGGGTTAGTATTTTCATAACCTATTCAACATATCTCACAATTTATCGATCTTAACATGTAATGTGTTGTCAAACATATTTTGATTTCATATGTACCAGTATAAGTAATGAAGACATAAAAAAAATAACTGATACTGCTATAATAAAGTTGTTCTATCTATATCTATACTCTTTTATAAAAATTATCACACCCCTCATTTTTAGAAATAGTTACACAATGGTTACATACAAAATTACTAAATTACCCTTAATAAACACCCACTATGGAAAGAGTTTTTAATAAATACCAAATTTACTCTTAATGAATTAATTAACACTCTAAACCTTTATTTTAATAATTAACACTTTAAGCCCTTATCTTTTAAAAAATTTCACTATCACAATTACATCAACCAACACCGCTTGACACCGCCACCACCACCAATAGTACCATCACCGACACCACTAGACCGCCTTCCCCACCATCGTTGCCGCATTGCGCGGGTACCATGCTCGTTTAAAATAAAAAATAGTCGTGTGACTATTATAATATAAAATTTCTCCAATAAAAATAATAAATATCAATCTTGCTGTATATAGTGCGAGTAAAATACTCTTGAAATATTTTAGAGAAAAATGATAGTGTTGGCACGAATTTTTTATAATCCCTTTTGTGTTTTTCACACTTAAAGCCCCAAGTCGACTTAAGTATACCACTTATCTAGTATTGTTTGTCTTTCCGTAATGCTTTGTAATTCCTGTTGGAACATATGTACCTTTGTTTAGTGATATCTAATTCCTTGCTAGTACATCACGTTAATTAATAGATTATCTTGTTGCCATTAGAAAAAAAATTTACACGGGATGTAGAGCAGATATTTAGTGTGATCTTTTAGGTAGTTTTGCTCTTTAGGGGGTGTTTGGCTGAGCATATTTTGTTTTATTTGCATTTTATTCATTATTGATAAATCTTGTTTTGATGAGTTATTTTGAACCTATGAGCATATGATGACGTATAAGCTAAATCCAAACACCCCTTTAGTACAAAATACCCAACAGCTTGCAACAAAACAAAAGTTCTAACAAAAGTTAGTAATGGATTTCAATTATGTATAATGGTCCCAGTGTGGGTCTAAGTGGGTTTAATTTCGCTACCACGACAACTTCAAGATTAATAGGATCAACAATCAAAAATTGTGCCTTGATAGTTCTTTTTTTTTTTTTATATGATCAAAATGTGTGGGCTAAGGGTGCTGGGCTGGGCTTTCCCAGTATAAGTAAAAAACGATTTCTATAAAGAAAGTTAAGAAACCCTATTTTGTTCAGTTGTTTTTTACTGTTTTCTTTTCACAATTAACCGTTAACTTTGCAAATAATCCAAAAGTCGGTAGCAACTAATAATCCATAGGATGACATCTGATTTCTCTATCATTGATCTATCCATTGATAAACATTTCGATCATGCTTTCATCGTTTAAAAATGAAGTTAAATTTCTAATATTTTATTCAATTACATTCCTTTTTACTTGAATGATTATTCTTTTGTTGATCATTTATTTAATATTTGGTTACATTTTGTTGCTTTTATTGCCATTTATTTAAAGATAAAACACAATTAGTTATGCTTCTGTTATTAAGCGGAGTCCCAAAGAATACTTGATCACATGTACTTATCTATACTATATTATAAAGCAAATAGCCCTTGTTTAAAATTCTAAGTTTCAACATTTACTTCCCTAAAATGTCCCTCATATCTATTTTATATTTACCTAAAATAACTATAATACCCTTTCTCTCTCCTCAAATCTCAACCACTTATTTTTTTCTCTCTCCTCCATAAATCATTTTATTCCTCTAATTCATTCAAAATCTTTTATCTCAAAAACCGTATATCGATAAATTATAAAAATTATATGGGTGTTCTTAAAATTTCATGCTCTTTCATTAGAGAGGTCATTCGATATACTTTCGACGAATTTTTAAATCCGAGGGGGAAGCCCGTACGGCTAAGGGCGGAGCCCTTCAGGTAGATCACCCCATCACCGCCACCGCCATTACATCACCACCCCGTCATCACCTACATCACGGCCGCAACGTGCGGATATCTTTCTCTCGTCATAATAATTGGGAGAGTTAAGCGCATTGTAGCCGTGAGAGTAATAAGACATTATGTTATCAAAAAATTATTTTGTATTAAGATGATTTTGTAGTAGTGCGGGTCTGTCTTTGACTAAGACAAATGATTTTGAGTCAGGCGCTTTTAACTGGTCTTTGAGCACAAGTTTGAACCAAATATGACCTGATCGGGCTGCACTGTGCTTTCTTGCCCATATGTAGTACTAGTAGCGCATATATGTACTTGAAAAAAGTTTATATACAATATATCATATAGTTATCAATATCAACAAACCATAAAATTTCATGTATTTTGCTGGCGACCACCCTTTGGGACCTCTGTTGACTTACCTTGGCAAGTCTATAGGGAAAGTACCTCCGTCAAGAAATGTGAACATACACCGAAACTTTATTTCCAAAGGTTACGCTAAGGTACACGTAGTGATGTAGACAGTGTTCTAATTAGATTCTTCAACTATATGTGTTCCTATACAGACCAGTGAAGTTAAAACATCAGATGATTGATGCTAGATCTACAATTATCCAATGGCCATGTAACGCAATCAAGGTAATGTATAGATTCATCAATTATAATATATAACTTTGTTTAATATTGTACTAGCGTTTAACTTAATTTTTTGGTTAAATGTAGCTACACCGAACGCTGTCACCACATAGTTCAGCGAGTAGCTCACTACTTGATTCACCTATGCCATTCCACTCTACAACTCAAAACGAACCTTCAATAAATGATTTTAGTAAAGGCTCATATCGTCCACAAAAGGAATAGTCCCTGACCTACGAGCTAAGAAGTCGTTTTAATATTATTTTTTCTTAAACCCTAAAAACGAACCTCAATACCGGGGAAATAAAACTAATTTGGGACCCAATGTGGTCGGTAATCTAAGGTCAATGGAACATGCTTTGGATACAAATGGATATCATAGCCGTTTAGGCTTTAGGGTTTTAGGATTGGCCTAGCGGCTATTCCGCTAAATCAAATCTTTAATGTTTGAATTCAGACGCAATTTGTTTCAATTTATTTTTCTAAATCTTCAAGAGTAAACCCTCAACCGAAGGAATGAATTTAATTTTGTAATCATACATAGTAATCCGAGGGCAATGGATTTAGTTTGTTTAAATATGTTTTAATTGCGCTCTTAATGCACGAAGAACCCTTGGCATACGAACACCATATCAGTTCAAGCTATTTGAAACTGGTTATCTTTATATTGTATATATATATATATATATATATAGGGTAGAGATTCAGATAGAAGGTTCTATATATATATATATATATATATATATATATATATATATATATATATATATATATATATATATATATATATATATATATATATATATATATATATATATATATATATATATATATATATATATATATATATATATATATATATATATATATATATATATATATATATATATATATATATATATATATATATATATATATATATATATATATATATATATATATATATATATATATATATATATATATATATATATATATATATATATATATATATATATATATATATATATATATATATATATATATATATATATATATATATATATATATATATATATATATATATATATATATATATATATATATATATATATATATATATATATATATATATATATATATATATATATATATATATATATATATATATATATATATATATATATATATATATATATATATATATATATATATATATATATATATATATATATATATATATATATATATATATATATATATATATATATATATATATATATATATATATATATATATATATATATATATATATATATATATATATATATATATATATATATATATATATATATATATATATATATATATATATATATATATATATATATATATATATATATATATATATATATATATATATATATATATATATATATATATATATATATATATATATATATATATATATATATATATATATATATATATATATATATATATATATATATATATATATATATATATATATATATATATATATATATATATATATATATATATATATATATATATATATATATATATATATATATATATATATATATATATATATATATATATATATATATATATATATATATATATATATATATATATATATATATATATATATATATATATATATATATATATATATATATATATATATATATATATATATATATATATATATATATATATATATATATATATATATATATATATATATATATATATATATATATATATATATATATATATATATATATATATATATATATATATATATATATATATATATATATATATATATATATATATATATATATATATATATATATATATATATATATATATATATATATATATATATATATATATATATATATATATATATATATATATATATATATATATATATATATATATATATATATATATATATATATATATATATATATATATATATATATATATATATATATATATATATATATATATATATATATATATATATATATATATATATATATATATATATATATATATATATATATATATATATATATATATATATATATATATATATATATATATATATATATATATATATATATATATATATATATATATATATATATATATATATATATATATATATATATATATATATATATATATATATATATATATATATATATATATATATATATATATATATATATATATATATATATATATATATATATATATATATATATATATATATATATATATATATATATATATATATATATATATATATATATATATATATATATATATATATATATATATATATATATATATATATATATATATATATATATATATATATATATATATATATATATATATATATATATATATATATATATATATATATATATATATATATATATATATATATATATATATATATATATATATATATATATATATATATATATATATATATATATATATATATATATATATATATATATATATATATATATATATGTGTAGATATATGTGTATATATATGTAAAGATGACCCAACCCCAAGCTGACCCAACCCCAAGCTGACCCAACCCCAAGCTGACCCAACCCCAAGCTGACCCAACCCCAAGCTGACCCAACCCCAAGCTGACCCAACCCCAAGCTGACCCAACCCCAAGCTGACCCAACCCCAAGCTGACCCAACCCCAAGCTGACCCAACCCCAAGCTGACCCAACCCCAAGCTGACCCAACCCCAAGCTGACCCAACCCCAAGCTGACCCAACCCCAAGCTGACCCAACCCCAAGCTGACCCAACCCCAAGCTGACCCAACCCCAAGCTGACCCAACCCCAAGCTGACCCAACCCCAAGCTGACCCAACCCCAAGCTGACCCAACCCCAAGCTGACCCAACCCCAAGCTGACCCAACCCCAAGCTGACCCAACCCCAAGCTGACCCAACCCCAAGCTGACCCAACCCCAAGCTGACCCAACCCCAAGCTGACCCAACCCCAAGCTGACCCAACCCCAAGCTGACCCAACCCCAAGCTGACCCAACCCCAAGCTGACCCAACCCCAAGCTGACCCAACCCCAAGCTGACCCAACCCCAAGCTGACCCAACCCCAAGCTGACCCAACCCCAAGCTGACCCAACCCCAAGCTGACCCAACCCCAAGCTGACCCAACCCCAAGCTGACCCAACCCCAAGCTGACCCAACCCCAAGCTGACCCAACCCCAAGCTGACCCAACCCCAAGCTGACCCAACCCCAAGCTGACCCAACCCCAAGCTGACCCAACCCCAAGCTGACCCAACCCCAAGCTGACCCAACCCCAAGCTGACCCAACCCCAAGCTGACCCAACCCCAAGCTGACCCAACCCCAAGCTGACCCAACCCCAAGCTGACCCAACCCCAAGCTGACCCAACCCCAAGCTGACCCAACCCCAAGCTGACCCAACCCCAAGCTGACCCAACCCCAAGCTGACCCAACCCCAAGCTGACCCAACCCCAAGCTGACCCAACCCCAAGCTGACCCAACCCCAAGCTGACCCAACCCCAAGCTGACCCAACCCCAAGCTGACCCAACCCCAAGCTGACCCAACCCCAAGCTGACCCAACCCCAAGCTGACCCAACCCCAAGCTGACCCAACCCCAAGCTGACCCAACCCCAAGCTGACCCAACCCCAAGCTGACCCAACCCCAAGCTGACCCAACCCCAAGCTGACCCAACCCCAAGCTGACCCAACCCCAAGCTGACCCAACCCCAAGCTGACCCAACCCCAAGCTGACCCAACCCCAAGCTGACCCAACCCCAAGCTGACCCAACCCCAAGCTGACCCAACCCCAAGCTGACCCAACCCCAAGCTGACCCAACCCCAAGCTGACCCAACCCCAAGCTGACCCAACCCCAAGCTGACCCAACCCCAAGCTGACCCAACCCCAAGCTGACCCAACCCCAAGCTGACCCAACCCCAAGTTGACCCAACCTCAAGCTGACCCAACCCCAAGCTGCCCCAACCCCAAGCTGACCCAACCCCAAGCTGACCCAACCCCAAGCTGACCTAACCTCAAGCTGACCCAACCCCAAGCTGACCCAACCCCAAGCTGACCCAACCCCAAGCTGACCCAACCCCAAGCTGACCCAACCCCAAGCTGACCCAACCCCAAGCTGACCCAACCCCAAGCTGACCCAACCCCAAGCTGACCCAACCCCAAGCTGACCCAACCCCAAGCTGACCCAACCCCAAGCTGACCCAACCCCAAGCTGACCCAACCCCAAGCTGACCCAACCCCAAGCTGACCCAACCCCAAGCTGACCCAACCCCAAGCTGACCCAACCCCAAGCTGACCCAACCCCAAGCTGACCCAACCCCAAGCTGACCCAACCCCAAGCTGACCCAACCCCAAGCTGACCCAACCCCAAGCTGACCCAACCCCAAGCTGACCCAACCCCAAGCTGACCCAACCCCAAGCTGACCCAACCCAAGCTGACCCAACCCCAAGCTAACCCAACCCCAAGCTGACCCAACTCCCAAGTGATCCCAACCCAAGACATCTTGTGCCCATTTCTTGGCAGGGACTTTGATCATACATTTGATATCACGTTGAATATACTCAACACTTTTATCTGGCTTCACCACCTTCTTCTTTCGTCTTGGTTCAATATGAAACTTTGGTTTTTCAGAGTCTTTCATATTCGATCTCAACTTGAAATCTTCATGAAGATTCTTACCAATCACATCTGCAAGACCATAACTACTTGGATTGATAATCCTGTTATTTCCTAGTTCATGTAAGTCTTCTTCACACAAACTTCTGAAATGTCTCTCACGCCATGCTAGATATTGACAACCTTCTGGTCTTTTAAGAACAAACAGCTTCAGTTCTTCATCATAAAACCAACTCCAGATTATTGTCTTATATCTTGCAGCATCTTTATCTGAGATATGAGTCCAATACATGATGGGTTTCATAGTATCCCATGTGACTATATAATCATTGATTCTTGACCCAGTTGATCAAAAAGGTCAAAGTACCTCGAACAGTTGTAAGATCAGACTCTAACGTATCAACACGAGTCTGAAGAACATCTATACGCCTAACTAGGGAGTAATCTGAAGGAATAGGAGGAAAAGTAGGCAATCTGGGCAATATTGATCTGGCAGGAGGCAACAATGGACGCAATGTGGCACTACCAGCAACAGTAGGAACTGGTGCTGTTGAGACAGCAGGAATATCAGCAGCAGCTGCAGATACTGAAGTATCCTCAGAAATTCTTGCACGCTTAGCTCTACGATAAGTGAGAGGAGCATCCAGTGTCCTCTTCGGTCCAACATTACTTGTACCTTCATGTAATGGACTTGATGCCATATCTCTATGTTCCAATTGTTCTTGATAATCAGATACAACTTCTTGTTCAGCACCAACATCCTCATCCAGATTAACTTCTTCTTGAACAGATTGATTCGTTTCAGAAAGAACCGGTGAAGAATGACATGCCTTACTCCGACGCTCTCGGCGTAAAGCACCAGGTACATCTTCTCGAGAAAAGTGATATGAATTATCACTTCCTGAAACAGCAGGTACATCATGAGCCATCTTAGTTCGATGCTCATTACCAGAATCAGCAGCGACACTATCATATTCATCTGTGTCTGCTTCAACAACATCATCACCATCGAAGAGTAATTCTGTATCATCTGTATCATCTATTAAGATTACACAAAATGAACACCGGAATACAATGAATAATCATGATAATAATAATAAAGATGAAATATAATTGCATTGAAATAAGATAAATTACATTCACATGTCGTAAACTTATTACATGCAACCTAATATACACTTTATCAATCTTTATCAAAATCATAAGTTGAATCAGAATCAGAATCAGAATCAGAATCAGATTCCAAGGCTGTTTGCCTTAGAATCTGTAATTCTTTTCCTCTTAGAAATACAAATCAGAATCAGAATCAGAATCAGAATCAGAATCAGAATCAGAATCAGAATCAGAATCAGAATCAGAATCAGAATCAGAATCAGAATCAGAATCAGAATCAGAATCAGAATCAGAATCAGAATCAGAATCAGAATCAGAATCAGAATCAGAATCAGAATCAGAATCAGAATCAGAATCAGAATCAGAATCAGAATCAGAATCAGAATCAGAATCAGAATCAGAATCAGAATCAGAATCAGAATCAGAATCAGAATCAGAATCAGAATCAGAATCAGAATCAGAATCAGAATCAGAATCAGAATCAGAATCAGAATCAGAATCAGAATCAGAATCAGAATCAGAATCAGAATCAGAATCAGAATCAGAATCAGAATCAGAATCAGAATCAGAATCAGAATCAGAATCAGAATCAGAATCAGAATCAGAATCAGAATCAGAATCAGAATCAGAATCAGAATCAGAATCAGAATCAGAATCAGAATCAGAATCAGAATCAGAATCAGAATCAGAATCAAATCATAAGCTAAATCTACTGCTTCGTCTGATTCATCACCCAAGTGCAGAATTTCACGAAGTATCGCAGCATTAAAATCAAAAGTGATTCCTTCGACAGTTGCTCTAACAAAGCTACGACCATTAACCATGACCTGATGAGCAGTCCTCCAGAAGTCATCGATATACTGCCTCACCAATCTAGGTGAATCACAGAATGCAAAAGAAAGCCTAGAACGAGCAATAAAATCAAACATTTCATGATAGCGTTCACAATTATGCTGATCTGGATCCAGATTTAAGGCCAGATTGTGCTTCTTAAAGAACTGACGTGGAGCAAGAGCCATTTCTGCAAAACAAATCATAAGTAACTTGTTTCTGTCTCCCCCTGAGTCTCAACCCCTTTTCCTTTGTCAGAAACTGGGCGAGAATCACTCCTATTACCAGCATTATCAGCATCATCATCATCATTCTGACGTCTTGGCTGAACTGCTGATAATCTGCAGACTTCTTCAGGAACATCTCCCCCTTGATTCTTGACCCAGTTGATCAAAAAGGTCAAAGTACCTCGAACAGTTGTAAGATCAGACTCTAACGTATCAACACGAGTCTGAAGAACATCTATACGCCTAACTAGGGAGTAATCTGAAGGAATAGGAGGAAAAGTAGGCAATCTGGGCAATATTGATCTGGCAGGAGGCAACAATGGACGCAATGGTACACTGCCAGCAACAGTAGGAACTGGTGCTGTTGAGACAGCAGGAATATCAGCAGCAGCTGCAGATACTGAAGTATCCTCAGAAATTCTTGCACGCTTAGCTCTACGATAAGTGAGAGGAGCATCCAGTGTCCTCTTCGGTCCAACATTACTTGTACCTTCATGTAATGGACTTGATGCCATATCTCTATGTTCCAATTGTTCTTGATAATCAGATACAACTTCTTGTTCAGCACCAACATCCTCATCCAGATTAACTTCTTCTTGAACAGATTGATTCGTTTCAGAAAGAACCGGTGAAGAATGACATGCCTTACTCCGACGCTCTCGGCGTAAAGCACCAGGTACATCTTCTCGAGAAAAGTGATATGAATTATCACTTCCTGAAACAGCAGGTACATCATGAGCCATCTTAGTTCGATGCTCATTACCAGAATCAGCAGCGACACTATCATATTCATCTGTGTCTGCTTCAACAACATCATCACCATCATCATTCCCACTATCAGAATCATCAGAATCACCATCCGAACTATCATCTGAACTTTCTTCATTCTCATGATCAGAATTGTCTTCATCATCCACTAACATATCATTCTCAAAACGAGATCGATAATTTGGATTAATTAAGTGACCAAACAAAGGTGGATTATTTAGACCAGCTACATTTCGAGTATTGGCATCTAAATCAGCAAATATACGTAAAGGCCAAGCATGTGGTACATAGCGAGGACCTTGATCAAATACCAAGTTCGGACAAAAATGTCTAACTATCGCCATAACAAAACGAGGATATAATAGAAACCTATTCTTCGCCTTGGCATTGATTTGATCAACAAACGCATGATAGAAGTATGTTGAAAACGGATAAGGTCGATTATAAACCAAAGCAACCATCTGCGAAGAAATCTGAGCAGAAAGCTGATCAAATCCAGCCTTACGATTGCTCAGACTTACTAACAACACGTAAGCAAGGTATCTCCAACGTCCTTGAAATCCACTCTTATCAAAAGGAAGCTTTATTTGACCAACATATCCCATTCTTTGAAAACACCGACGAATTAGGTCAAAATCATAAGCTAATTCTACTGCTTCGTCTGATTCATCACCCAAGTGCAGAATTTCACGAAGTATCGCAGCATTAAAATCAAAAGTGATTCCTTCGACAGTTGCTCTAACAAAGCTACGACCATTAACCATGACCTGATGAGCAGTCCTCCAGAAGTCATCGATATACTGCCTCACCAATCTAGGTGAATCACAGAATGCAAAAGAAAGCCTAGAACGAGCAATAAAATCAAACATTTCATGATAGCGTTCACAATTATGCTGATCTGGATCCAGATTTAAGGCCAGATTGTGCTTCTTAAAGAACTGACGTGGAGCAAGAGCCATTTCTGCAAAAACAAATCATAATTGAAAAACAATTATAGGATTAGCACAAGAAATGAATAGCAGTCTTAGATAAACTTAATCAATAATCTCATAAGTTGGAACTGTACGAAATTAGTCTTTAAGTTCGTAAGGTAAAAATGTACGAAGATAGACTTTAAATTCGTTGGATAACAATAAACGAAAATAGATGTTAAGTTCGTTGGGTAACAATGAACGAAGATAGCTTAGAAGCATTACTAAGTTCGTTTGTCACAAAAAACTCCTAAGTTCGTTAGTTGAAGAAAAAGTTCGTAAACTCTGTTAACTCTAAGTTCGTAGAGATAAACGAAGTCTAAGTTCGTAGAGTAAACGAAGTCTAAGTTCGTAGAGATAAACGAAGTCTAAGTTCGTAGAGTAAACGAAGTCTAAGTTCGTAGAGTAAACGAAGTCTAAGTTCGTAGAGTAAACGAAGTCTAAGTTCGTAGAGTAAACGAAGTCTAAGTTCGTAGAGTAAACGAAGTCTAAGTTCGTAGAGTAAACGAAGTCTAAGTTCGTAGAGTAAACGAAGTCTAAGTTCGTAGAGTAAACGAAGTCTAAGTTCGTAGAGTAAACGAAGTCTAAGTTCGTAGAGTAAACGAAGTCTAAGTTCGTAGAGTAAACGAAGTCTAAGTTCGTAGAGTAAACGAAGTCTAAGTTCGTAGAGTAAACGAAGTCTAAGTTCGTAGAGTAAACGAAGTCTAAGTTCGTAGAGTAAACGAAGTCTAAGTTCGTAGAGTAAACGAAGTCTAAGTTCGTAGAGTAAACGAAGTCTAAGTTCGTAGAGTAAACGAAGTCTAAGTTCGTAGAGTAAACGAAGTCTAAGTTCGTAGAGTAAACGAAGTCTAAGTTCGTAGAGTAAACGAAGTCTAAGTTCGTAGAGTAAACGAAGTCTAAGTTCGTAGAGTAAACGAAGTCTAAGTTCGTAGAGTAAACGAAGTCTAAGTTCGTAGAGTAAACGAAGTCTAAGTTCGTAGAGTAAACGAAGTCTAAGTTCGTAGAGTAAACGAAGTCTAAGTTCGTAGAGTAAACGAAGTCTAAGTTCGTAGAGTAAACGAAGTCTAAGTTCGTAGAGTAAACGAAGTCTAAGTTCGTAGAGTAAACGAAGTCTAAGTTCGTAGAGTAAACGAAGTCTAAGTTCGTAGAGTAAACGAAGTCTAAGTTCGTAGAGTAAACGAAGTCTAAGTTCGTAGAGTAAACGAAGTCTAAGTTCGTAGAGTAAACGAAGTCTAAGTTCGTAGAGTAAACGAAGTCTAAGTTCGTAGAGTAAACGAAGTCTAAGTTCGTAGAGTAAACGAAGTCTAAGTTCGTAGAGTAAACGAAGTCTAAGTTCGTAGAGTAAACGAAGTCTAAGTTCGTAGAGTAAACGAAGTCTAAGTTCGTAGAGTAAACGAAGTCTAAGTTCGTAGAGTAAACGAAGTCTAAGTTCGTAGAGTAAACGAAGTCTAAGTTCGTAGAGTAAACGAAGTCTAAGTTCGTAGAGTAAACGAAGTCTAAGTTCGTAGAGTAAACGAAGTCTAAGTTCGTAGAGTAAACGAAGTCTAAGTTCGTAGAGTAAACGAAGTCTAAGTTCGTAGAGTAAACGAAGTCTAAGTTCGTAGAGTAAACGAAGTCTAAGTTCGTAGAGATAAACGAAGTCTAAGTTCGTAGAGTAAACGAAGTCTAAGTTCGTAGAGTAAACGAAGTCTAAGTTCGTAGAGTAAACGAAGTCTAAGTTCGTAGAGTAAACGAAGTCTAAGTTCGTAGAGTAAACGAAGTCTAAGTTCGTAGAGTAAACGAAGTCTAAGTTCGTAGAGATAAACGAAGTCTAAGTTCGTAGAGATAAACGAAGTCTAAGTTCGTAGAGGTAAACGAAGTCTAAGTTCGTAGAGAAAACAATCTTTCGTAAGAACAAGTTTGTACTTAGAAAATTTTTTCAAGATTCGTCATCACGAAACTTTCCACGATGCGACCCCTTTGACCTAATCCTGTACATAGCAACAACTCGTTAAAAGCAACTTGTTCATGCCTTGTACCAAGAAATACCACCATCTAAAATCATCATCATAATGTAAGTATTTTACAAACATTATAATCTTAAAAACAGAACCCCAAGGTCTAAAATCAACCATTAACAAACCTGAAAATAATCAATGAACATATTAACAGCGATACCAACCACGACCATGATACGGAGAGTATGTCTCTAATCATTGAGATGCTTGACGGCAAACCATCTTGAAACACTTAAGTCCCATATTAGATGTCGTCTACAAAACTAACAAACAATGAATAGTCCAAAAATCCAATGAAGAACTTTGTAAAGTTTCCGAAATCAAGTCATAAGTCAAGGTACGGAAATTAAAAGAAACATGTATCAACACTGATTATTTTCACTAAATACATGAAATGTAAAGTAAATAAATACTCCAAAGACAGATTCATGTATTCATCCTTCACGTGCTCATATTTGCATCACAATATTGTCATTTCACACCAAAAATCCCGTTTCCACGATATCATCTGTATGAATAACACAGTATTGCAACAAAGATCAGCACTCCAACTTTATCTTCTTAACCTGAACACTGCACACTTACCAAAAACTCATTAACGCAACAAGAGCAAAGGCACAATAATGCAGAAAATTCAAGTGAAAACACACAAAATTAGGATTAACAATTACGAAATACTCAAGATTCTAATAAAAGATCAAGGGAGGTCATTCCATTGTCAAACCCTAAAGATCACCAAGTTATTAATTAAATTCATAACTTGTAAACACTGAAACTTGTGAGAATTCAAATAACATTGACTTGTCACATAAGATTTAAAAGATCATTTTCTAAACTTAAACAAATTAATGTCCATATCAGAAAATCTTCTTTTGAACTAAACACATAACCTCATCAAGAATTCAAATGAATGAATTCAGCAAAACATATACTCAACAGAATTTAAGTAGAATCTCTCGTGCAATAAGAACTTATGAAAATACTTATTTTGACTCAATAAAATAGAAAAATAAATTAGAATAAAAATTACAGAATCATAAACTATTCTATACACAATAGTTATCTTAATTTATTCATTATTTACATGTGACTAGGGTACTGCTGATCAGATCAGATTAGCATTTACATAAGCCTACCAGCGAGAAATAATTCTCTTATTATTAGTTATGAACAGTGATCCAAAAACGATTACCAATATGTTTGTCCTCTTAAACACTCGGTACTTCCAGTCTCCTTTTTGGTTTGTGGCACTTTCGTATTACTTGAGCCAAGGACAGTCACCATGTAACCTAGTAAGTTACTCATGCCACAATTTTAGTTTGCGAACTTATGTGCCCCATATTCAGATACACTCTCATAATCGAAACAAGCACTAAGATTAAGACATTTGGTGATTAAAGTGAGAAAGTCTTTAAGAATCAAGTCAGCGGTGACAGGTCGGTGATTCCTCACGCGGAAAGCGACATAACTTGACTCACGTACGGAAATATACTTAACATTGCATAATGCCAAGTACTTGCATATTTGTGACATTAATTTTACTTTAAAGCACTTATGAAAACCCGTGACTTTCTATGAGACCCGTGTAGCGAACTTTCTGACAACCTATCCCAAGTTGGAAACTTTAGGTAGGCTAGGTATACAAAGACACCCCAAGGACTTACTTGTTCGAATCTCAAAGGCCACATTAGCTTCATACTTTCAACAGATTTATTTGATATTTGAATTTGAATATTTTGTCACAAATATACATCCAAAAAGCAGTACATACACATATATGTACCCGAGACCTTCTTTATAAAGACCAAATATACATAATTATAATGCAAGATCTTTCATAAGATTTAAAAGATCATTTTCTAAACTTAAACAAATTAATGTCCATATCAGAAAATCTTCTTTTGAACTAAACACATAACCTCATCAAGAATTCAAATGAATGAATTCAGCAAAACATATACTCAACAGAATTTAAGTAGAATCTCTCGTGCAATAAGAACTTATGAAAATACTTATTTTGACTCAATAAAATAGAAAAATAAATTAGAATAAAAATTACAGAATCATAAACTATTCTATACACAATAGTTATCTTAATTTATTCATTATTTACATGTGACTAGGGTACTGCTGATCAGATCAGATTAGCATTTACATAAGCCTACCAGCGAGAAATAATTCTCTTATTATTAGTTATGAACAGTGATCCAAAAACGATTACCAATATGTTTGTCCTCTTAAACACTCGGTACTTCCAGTCTCCTTTTTGGTTTGTGGCACTTTCGTATTACTTGAGCCAAGGACAGTCACCATGTAACCTAGTAAGTTACTCATGCCACAATTTTAGTTTGCGAACTTATGTGCCCCATATTCAGATACACTCTCATAATCGAAACAAGCACTAAGATTAAGACATTTGGTGATTAAAGTGAGAAAGTCTTTAAGAATCAAGTCAGCGGTGACAGGTCGGTGATTCCTCACGCGGAAAGCGACATAACTTGACTCACGTACGGAAATATACTTAACATTGCATAATGCCAAGTACTTGCATATTTGTGACATTAATTTTACTTTAAAGCACTTATGAAAACCCGTGACTTTCTATGAGACCCGTGTAGCGAACTTTCTGACAACCTATCCCAAGTTGGAAACTTTAGGTAGGCTAGGTATACAAAGACACCCCAAGGACTTACTTGTTCGAATCTCAAAGGCCACATTAGCTTCATACTTTCAACAGATTTATTTGATATTTGAATTTGAATATTTTGTCACAAATATACATCCAAAAAAAAAAAAAAAAAAAAAAAAAAAAAAAAAAAAAAAAAAAAAAAAAAAAAAAAAAAAAAAAAAAAAAAAAAAAAAAAAAAAAAAAAAAAAAAAAAAAAAAAAAAAAAAAAAAAAAAAAAAAAAAAAAAAAAAAAAAAAAAAAAAAAAAAAAAAAAAAAAAAAAAAAAAAAAAAAAAAAAAAAAAAAAAAAAAAAAAAAAAAAAAAAAAAAAAAAAAAAAAAAAAAAAAAAAAAAAAAAAAAAAAAAAAAAAAAAAAAAAAAAAAAAAAAAAAAAAAAAAAAAAAAAAAAAAAAAAAAAAAAAAAAAAAAAAAAAAAAAAAAAAAAAAAAAAAAAAAAAAAAAAAAAAAAAAAAAAAAAAAAAAAAAAAAAAAAAAAAAAAAAAAAAAAAAAAAAAAAAAAAAAAAAAAAAAAAAAAAAAAAAAAAAAAAAAAAAAAAAAAAAAAAAAAAAAAAAAAAAAAAAAAAAAAAAAAAAAAAAAAAAAAAAAAAAAAAAAAAAAAAAAAAAAAAAAAAAAAAAAAAAAAAAAAAAAAAAAAAAAAAAAAAAAAAAAAAAAAAAAAAAAAAAAAAAAAAAAAAAAAAAAAAAAAAAAAAAAAAAAAAAAAAAAAAAAAAAAAAAAAAAAAAAAAAAAAAAAAAAAAAAAAAAAAAAAAAAAAAAAAAAAAAAAAAAAAAAAAAAAAAAAAAAAAAAAAAAAAAAAAAAAAAAAAAAAAAAAAAAAAAAAAAAAAAAAAAAAAAAAAAAAAAAAAAAAAAAAAAAAAAAAAAAAAAAAAAAAAAAAAAAAAAAAAAAAAAAAAAAAAAAAAAAAAAAAAAAAAAAAAAAAAAAAAAAAAAAAAAAAAAAAAAAAAAAAAAAAAAAAAAAAAAAAAAAAAAAAAAAAAAAAAAAAAAAAAAAAAAAAAAAAAAAAAAAAAAAAAAAAAAAAAAAAAAAAAAAAAAAAAAAAAAAAAAAAAAAAAAAAAAAAAAAAAAAAAAAAAAAAAAAAAAAAAAAAAAAAAAAAAAAAAAAAAAAAAAAAAAAAAAAAAAAAAAAAAAAAAAAAAAAAAAAAAAAAAAAAAAAAAAAAAAAAAAAAAAAAAAAAAAAAAAAAAAAAAAAAAAAAAAAAAAAAAAAAAAAAAAAAAAAAAAAAAAAAAAAAAAAAAAAAAAAAAAAAAAAAAAAAAAAAAAAAAAAAAAAAAAAAAAAAAAAAAAAAAAAAAAAAAAAAAAAAAAAAAAAAAAAAAAAAAAAAAAAAAAAAAAAAAAAAAAAAAAAAAAAAAAAAAAAAAAAAAAAAAAAAAAAAAAAAAAAAAAAAAAAAAAAAAAAAAAAAACACACGCAAAAAGTGATGCTTTATATCTATGTGCTTGGTGACTTTAAAGTTTTTCGGATTCTTAGTAATATCTATGGCAGACTTATTATCAATACAAATAGGAGAGTCTGAGATATCCATACCATAGTCGCGCAATTGTTGCTGTATCCAAAGTACCTGAGAACAGCATTGACCAGCAGCTATGTACTCTGCTTCACAGGTAGACTGTGCAACAGATGTCTGCTTCTTGCACTGCCACGATATAATTCTCCCCCCTAAAAGCTGACATCCACCTGACGTTGATTTCCTATCCGAACTGCAGCCACCATAATCCGAATCAGTATAAGCTTTGAATTCAAAGGAACCATGCATGGGATACCAAAGCCCTAGACGAGGCTTGGCCTTCACATAACGAAGAATCCTTTTTGCAGCTTTCAAATGTGACTCTTTCGGATTAGCCTGATATCTAGCACATATACAAACAGCAAAGGTAATGTCTGGACGTGAAGCCGTCAGATACATCAAAGAACCAATGATAGCCCGATATTGAGTTGCATCTGAATGCCTCGATATTTAATATCTTTGTTATGACAAAGATGAATGCCTCCTTTTCTGTGAAATGAACATTGTTGCCCTTGTCACAGATTTGTGAGACACTCATTAGATTATGAGTAAGTTGTTCCACATAGTTTACTCTTTCTAGAGTAAGTTGTCCATTGACGACATCTCCCTGACCGGTGATGTTGCCGCCCTTGGATCCAGCAAAACAAACATACGACCCATTTATACCAGTAAAATTGGACAAGAGTTTCCTGTCCCCTGTCATGTGCCTGGAGCATCCACTGTCAAGGTACCATAAATGGATTGGTTTCCTAGGAACTCCCTGCACATAAAATGAGAGAAATTAGTTTTCATTGGGGACCCAAACCTTCTGAGGTTGGGTCGTCCCTTCTCATCCCTTAGAATCAGTTCAGTCCAATACCCATTGCTAGAAGCCGTGGGTAGAACTTGATTCTCATCTCGTCTTCTCACAGGAGAAGACTTCTGACCTCTCGTCGGAGAAGATCTAGGAGAATGAGGGCCATAATAAGATCGAACACTTGAATGAATTTGGTCATAGAATGAATTTTGACTTTTAGGAACAGAACGATCAGGTCGTGGAGGTGTTTGAAAATGATTTGAAATCCTATGAACATTTCCTGAGGAACCTTTCAGTGGAGATTCACGTCGTTGAGGTATAGTAAACGGTTTTGAAGAAGATTGAACTTTAGCCTCATAAACCTGTTTATTATTACCCAACCCCCTTTTTCCTTCTGAAGTGGAAGCCTTTGAAGGAGAACCTGATCTTCGAGGTCTATTTGGACATACACTATAAACATGACCCTTTTCATGACAAGCAAAGCAAGAGAGGACCTTGAACTTTTTGTTTGTATCTACCTTTTTATCGGTACCTACAGATTCATTATTAGCACTAGTGTCCACTGACTTACTTGTTTTTCTTTGAATTTCCTTTTCAGGGTCTTGTTTAGTTGGTGAAATCCTAGACTTCCTAGCACCATCTTTCTCATGTCTATCTTTACTTGAAGATTTCTTAAGTGCAGGCATTAAGATGTGCTTTAAAACCTTAGTTGCTTCTTCATTAACGGCTAAGTTGTCTTCAGATTTTCTAATCCTAGACTGCTTAGGTAATGGAGTGAGACGTTGCTGACTTAATTTCTTCATATCCTCAATAGCAACATCCCAGACTTTATCAATCCTCTTAGGGTCAATAGATTCTAATGGGAATTCTAACTCAGTATAGACCCTATTACTCTTATGAAGTGTAAAGTGTACAATACTGTCTTTCTGACCATAAGGAGTAGACTGATTTAAAGCAACACCTTTCAATTTCTCTTCCTTGTTAGGTTGAGAAGAACCTCCTTTAGACTCTTTTGTTCCCTCAGGCAACTTTGCCTCGGAAATTGAGTCTTTTGGTTTACCATCTACAACACTAGGTTGAAGTAGGATTTCAGGAATATTAGGTTCAACAGGAGTATAGTTATTATTGAAAGGAGGAGGCACATCTTTATAAGAAATCTTAGCAGTTTCAAAACTCTTAGAAGAAGAATTCTCAAACTTTTTCATATGCATCAAAAGCTCAGAATGTCTAGCAGAATCAGATTTAGCCTTAAATTCCAAGATTTCTATCCTAGCATCAGCAAGTTCCTTTTCTACGGTAGCACACTTTCTAGCTAACAAGGAATAAGCTTCACTACTTACTCTTTCTATAGCCACAGAATGATTGACTTTATCTTTCATTGCTCTAATGTCAGATTCTAAGGATCTAATCTTTTCCTTGAAAAATTTTTCCTTATCATTTACAGTTAGACCCTTTTTAATTAATTTATCTCTTTCATCATTAGCAGTATTGACAACAGATTCTAATTTCTTAATTTGTTCATTCTTTTGTTCAAGTTCATCAAACATGCGATTAACAATTTTGCAAACATGAACAATAGTATGTAAAGAATAAGATACCTGTTGGTCTGCCTCTTTGCAATCTGCCATGTAAGCTACAAAGTCATCCACAGTCATGCCAGCCGGAATCTCAAAATCTTGCATCTGCTCCTCAATAGTCTTTTCACTCTTTTCTGTGGCAGAATCATCTTTAACCTCAGCTGCTTTCACCTCTTCAGTAGCTTTCACTTCATCAAGGTTCTTGACTTCTTCTAACTCATTGTCAGATTCGGAATCAGTATCATATACACCAGCAGCAACAGATTCCACATTCGAACTTTTAGTATTTTCATACAATTGCTCTTCACTGTGGTAGACTGTGGTGTCCATGAAATCATCTGGAGAATCAACTATTTGAGCCATATCATCAAGAATTTCGGCCAAATAAGCGTTATTGTTCTCATCATGTGGAAGATTCCAAACATAAGAACCATCTGGTTGAACAGCTACTATAGCCTTGTCATTGCCAGTGACATTTGCAATAGGATCATCAGTTAACAAAAGAGCTCTAGTAGGATTTTGATTGAATGGACGATTACCACCTCTATCTTGACGTGCAGGAGTAACATTTGCCTCTTTCTTAGGCCGTTGACATTCTCTGGCAAAATGTCCAAAACCTTCGCAGTTATAGCATTTCACCTTTGACTTGTCAAATCCTTGAGTACCTCCAGTAAGCTGTCTTCCTGTTCTATTCATAAACTTTTGTACTCTCCTGGTGATCATTGCCAATTGCCATTTCAGATCCATTTCTTCAACATCATCTGGATCTATCTGATCGTAATCTTCATCAATAAGTGCTGGATCTGTGATTCTTCCTGCAACAAAAGCTTCATGTGCAGCACACATAGCAGCAAATACATTCATCCTGCCCTCAGCTGATTTCATATTCATAGGCATGGACTTGTAACCAGCAGAAGAAGATGTAATGTTTCCAAACTTCATATTTCCAGTCTTTGTTCCTTCATTAGCCCTTTTACCCCTGTTACCAGCATCAGTAGCCATGAATCCGGAAGAATCATCTCCATCCATTAATGGACCACAATTGTCTGTCTCACCAGTATTACCAACTCCAGAAAAGAAAGCATTAACATCAGCTGTTGGATTTTTCATAGTGGCATGATAGAGAGATGGATCTTGTGTGAAGTTGTCTTGAAGATCTTTTGCCTTATCCTTCATTTCTCTGTTTCTTAGAGTGGATATAACTCCATCTATTCGAAGAGATGCGTAATCAGCTCTTTCTTGCAATCCATGACGAAACTCTTTGTATGCTTTCGGCAAACCATCAAGAAATTTATCCACTATCTCAGTAGGAGTGTATCTAAGGTCAAAATAAGCTAATTCAGCAAGAAGATGTTGATATCTCAGAATAAGATCCTCAACTTGTTCATTCTTTGTGGCATTGAAGCAATCAAATTGTTTCTTAAGCATTTTAATTCTATTTTGCTTCAATAATGGATCACCTTCACAATGAGCTTCAATAGCATCGAACAATTGCTTTGAAGTCTTGTATTCTTGTTTAGGAAACAAGTGCACCAACTCTTGAGGAATGCACATACGAAGTGTGGAAAGAGTCTTTACTTCAATGGCGTAGTTAGCCTTTTCTTCGCCCGTTAATTCTCCCACCTTGTATGTAGAAGTAACTCCATTCACAGTAAGAGTGGGCCATTCATAACCTTCAGTGATCATGAGCCACATATTCAAGTCTTCTCGTTGAATGAAATCTTCAAATCGACCTCTCCACGCCCAAAAGTCAGCTAATGAGACTAACTTTGGTGGAGAATTAGTACGCCCTACCAGATGATCATGATAAACTAGAGAATTGAGATATTGGGCAACAGCATTGTTGGTTGAGGAGGAAGAAGCCATAAGTGAAAAATACTGTTCAAACGAAGATAAGAATCGAACGAAATTAGATTAAATTCGTAGAACAGAGTGTACGAAGATAGCTTAATTTTGTGGACAAAAATTCTGAACGAATATAGCTAAGTTCGTAGGCTAAGGTTCAGAACGAAGATAGCTTAAGTTCGTAGGTTAAATTCGTTTGATGAAGATTCAAAACGAAAATGAAGATAAATTCGCTTTCTATCTTCGTTGGATGAACTTAGAACGAATTTAAGTTAAATTCGTTTTCTGACTTCGTTTTGCTAAGTTCGTAAGGCAAACGAACTTAACGACAGAAAGTGTTTTGGGAGGTTTTTTTGGGAGAATAACAACCAAACAAACGATCTCAACCCTTCGATAAGATATCGAATGGCTCTGATACCACTTGTGAGTCCCTCGATAGCCACTGATCGCTCTCGAGATTGTCTATTGTTATGTCGTGAGTGCGGAATCCTCACGAGATAACTAGTTTGATTAGTTATCGTGTATATTGCTAATTATTTCAATATAATCAGCCTTAAATGATCTATCTTCGTTTGCTATAGCATAGAAAACGAACTTAGTCGCCTTTGGTGTGTGTAATATCAACTGGAATCCTCAATTTAGGGTTTCCAATCGTTTATATATGTTCACGATCGATATTGGGCTTGCTGGGCTTTGTTCTTACGAACTTAGCAGCCCAGCCCATAAAACGAAGATTATCTTCGTTAGTTCCTAACGAAGATTATCTTCGTTAGTACTAAATACCATCAACATCTATACTTAGTTATTTTCCAAGTACTTTATGTACAAGAAACCTAACATATATTATGTTTGTACTTGTATGATATACATAACAAACATCATATATAAACATATAAATAACACCAAAACATGTAATCAATCATTACTAAAACACGAAGTCCAAAATCTATCAATTACATATAAATGAATAAGACATAATCAAATCTAAGTTGCTGTTGTCACATCAACATGCATCAACAGTCAGCGACCAAGTCTGGTTAGCGAATCCTTGACTCAACAACATATTATAAATTCTGATCGGTTGTCTTTTTATTCGACGTAAATTGCAAGTCTACATCCTTAGTATATTTCTAAGTTCTAACTTTATCAGTTTGGTTAGTTAACATATTTTTTCTCTTCTTAGCCTTTGAATTTTTCTATTGCTATTTTTTTTTCTTTAGTCGTATTTGGACAGGCTACTAAGATATCAATGCAGTTTAGGAAAGAAAATTGAGTTGAGAAGCATGGCAAAAGTCCTCAGTGAGGATTTTGGGTATATGACTGTCTAAGTGAAACGCATAAATATTGTAGTGTGTAGTTGTAGTCTGGTAAATTCTTTCATGTTGTATCTGCACTCATGTGCAGCTGTAGTTAAAGCCAAAAATAAATTCAAAATTACTATTACTATGTACAATTGGAATTTCAGAATCTCTACTTTATTAAGATATGTTCTGTGATCTGAAAGTAGATAATGAAGTAGCAAATGGATGTGTGTTTTTGAAAGTGTCATCTGTGAGCTAACGTAGGTATTTAAATACTTATTGGAATGTTCCGGTTCTGCTTATTATACATTCTAGCGGTAATTTCTTTATGCTTTTCCGTCAATTGCAGAAAAGAAGATTATTAAAAGTACATCTCCGAGTTCAGCTCCGACAATGATAAGAAAGAGGCTGCCGCGCAGTCGCTTAAGGCTTATCAAGTAAGTGGCTACAATTGAAAGGGATTCATTTACTTCTAAGGTAATTACCCAACTCCATAAATTATTTATCAGTTTTAAGGGTTTTTATAATTCTTGGTGATTAATGGCTTACGTTGTTACTGATTTACAATACCCGTTTCAGATTTAGTGATTTTTTGTTTTAGTTTATCGACATAGTTTCCGTTTCATTGTTGTCCTGTGCTTGCTTTCAAGTTTTATCAGCTTCTTATACTAGCGGTGTAAAACAGTTGCGGTTTGATACAAAAAAGGACTAGCTTAAGATTTTGCACGTGGTTGACATGCACTTTAGCACTTTACTAATGGCTTGCCACAACAATTTGCACAATGCAATGATCTCAATTTAGGCTTCATTTTAGAGGACAATCATCATTACCCAATTAACTTATCAATTATTGGACTGGATAATGTATAAAGAAAATAATAGAAATACTATCCTGAATATGGGGAAGTTAGATATTTTTTTGAATGTTTAACCCTGTCAAATGTTCAGTCAGTCTATATGCTATTGCATACATGGTACAACTATGTGTGTATGCTTTTGACTTTTTGAGCATGCATGATGACATGGAACGAAGGTTGTGTAGGAACGTTAGGCTGGATGTTTTTTGGTGTGCGGCCTTCACTTTTGTAGCTGTTTTGGGAAACCATGATCAAGAATCGAGGTTGTCAAGAGAAATGATCATGAAACATATCGTTGGAATACATTAATGGCATCTGCAAAACGTTACAACTGGAGTTTGGATACCATGCATATGGGAGGGGTCACAATGTACTGGAGTCAAGTCTATTAAAATATAGATGTATCTCGATGATAGAAATCTAAATGCCATTGATGGACAAGTTCTTTGAAGACGATGTCCATCTGGGAGTCATACAAAGAAGCGTGCTCGCCGTGATTCAATAGCTTGAAGTTCAATATTTATGCTTACTATCATTAGCAGTAGTAAACAGTTTGCAGAGGTAAGCAGCTTATGCTAGACTCTTATATTCAATAGTCATATTTATTGTTATTAGGGTTCACAGCCCAGTGGTACGAGAGTCTTTCAATGATGGCTTTGGATCCAGGAGACCTGGGTTCGAATCCGGAGGGAGCAGGGTTTTCCCCCAATTAATTTAATTGGGGGTTTCTCCCCCCATGTGGTGTATTGGAGGTATCGGAGTGGGTAGCATTCTGGCCTGGAAAACTCCTAGCTAAGGGCAACCCAACGATCGTTCAAAAAAAAAGTACATATATAACCCACTTCTTTTTAAGGACATTTTTATAGCATATTGTTCCAATTTTACCATACATGGTTTTCTATGTAGTAGTAAGTAACAACATAAATTCCTTTAGAGGAAGGTTGCTTTTGTTTTTGTTATACTCTTCAGGCCTGTTTCATAATAATTTGATGAGACGAATACTTCTATCACCTAATGGGATTTGATATCGGTTACCTATTAAAAATAATTTCTTTAAGGTACCCGTTACCAATGAAGCCTAGACCCATATGTGAAGTTTAAATACGCGGGTTCGATCCTTCGGGTGCCCAGATCATGTGGAGATTAGGATGGAGGTATTTTACCGGCATCATATGGCTCATACGGGGTGGGTCGATGGGTATCCAATTGTGGTACCGGGGCTAGGGTTCCCCATTACCCTTTTTTTAGGCATGTTTTTTCATAAGATATCAGCCATTGGTTGAGTACATGTACAAGGGGATTGCTTCTTTGGTCTTTGTAGTATACGATTATGCAGGTTCCCAAAAATAGTTGTTCCCGCAGCAACGCGCGGGGAATACCAACTAGTTCATAAATAATTAAATAAGGGCCGAGGGCACAATCCATTTGGTCCATAATTATTTTGAAAACAATTAGGCTATCCGGAGTGGGGCGGAATCGCCCGGCGATCCACCGGATTTCGCTCCCGAGTCGCCGCCCACACCACCCCGCCCCGGCGATCCGTGGTTTGAGCGACTCCTACGGGTTGCAAGAGAAGTGTACTTTTGGCGGAGGAAACGAGGCTAATTGAACGTTGGGAGGAGCGGATCTTTGACCAAATTAAAAAAAAAATTAATTTTCTTATTTTAATTATTTTCCCCTATATATATACATACAACTCCATTTCTATTTCACAATACTACATTATATACATATTTCTCTCCCATTTTCAATATTTATTAAAACTCATTACGAATCAGATATGCAGTGGACACCGGAGGAAGATATTAGTTTAACTAGAGCTTGGATCGAGGTGTCGGAAGATCCAAACACCGGTATATTTTGTTAACAACAAATTGGTATATTATTGTTTACTAATGTTTTATTAAGCACTAATTCATTTTTTGGTTATTGTTTTGTAGATAATTATGTAAGACAAAGAACATTTTGGACAAGAGTTATTAATGTGTTTCGGAATTTGGAAAATCAATCGGTCGGTCATCGTACCAATGACGCCATTTGCGCTAGATGGCGTCGTATGCGCACCTCTGTTCACTCATTCAACACATTTTCAAACGTTTGAACAATCTTCCTAACGAGACAAGAATCGAAAGTGCGTTGGCTGAGTATAGAGCAACGCACAGAGGACCATTTAATCACATGAAGGAGTGAGAGTTGCTAAGGAGATGCCCAAAGTTTGAATACTAGTTATGTCGTGTCGTATTTTCGTATTCTTGCATTGTAGTATTGTATTTCGTATTCTAGTATTTTAATAATAGTTATGTCGTGTTGTATTTCGTATTCAAGTGTTTTAATAATAGTTCGTATTCTTGAAAGTTTTTTTAATCTACCATTTATCAGATTATTTAAAACTCACACTTTTATTAATAAAAACACACAATACATTAGCCTAAGAAAAGTACAGTACATAATTAAAATGACATAACATAATAAAAACACACAATACATAACTACTAATGACGATCCTCTAGTGACATAATAAATCATGGCTCTGATACCAACTTGTAACACCCAACTTTTAAAAATATGGATTTCAAAATTTTGTTAAATAAAACAACCATTTAATGCGGAAACGTCCCATTAAAAACTTAACCATTTCCTAACGGAAATGTCGATAAAGGTTTTGGTGTTACTTATTGCATCATAACGACAATCCAAGAAATCCACATTCAAACAACCAAACAACCAAACTAAATATCAATCTCAATCATTTCCAACATCTAAGCATGCATATCAAGTATAATGAGAAATAAAAGATCATAAACATGCATAAACAACACCCAAGTGACCTCCCGTGAGTTCCCATACCCAACATACGTACGAAAGGGCTTTAACAAACATTTATTATAAAAAGCTAAGTTTTCGTTGTGTCCCTCGTGTCAAAAGGTAGTTATCTTACCTTACAAGATGCACAACAACTCACCAACGTGAATACCGAGCAAGCTACAAGATTCAGACCACCTATAGCCATACAATTATCATCATAAGAAGCTAATATGACATCCAAATACAACAGATACTTCTCACCATGAACTCCATACCTAACGATACGATAAAAGCATCAAAACTCACAATTCTCTAAATGAACTCAGCACTGCGCGTCTTTAGAAATCAATGCTTTTCTCAAAGCTTTACTCAACCAATTGAAAAACTGTTTCACCACCTTAAATATACCTCTTTTCTCTAACTATAGCCGTTAGAATCACCTCAATACGATTTTTCATCATTTTTCTATGAATTTTTGAATATAGACATACTGATTTCGTCCTGAATCTGACCACTTACAGAAATCAGTATTTTTCCCCTTTTCGAAGCCAAATCAAAGAAAACTTAGTTCTTGAAGAATTTAGTAGACACATAGAGGTTTCCAGATATGTATGGCTTGACTCTTGAAGTGCTATAATGAATTACATATGATTTTTGCAAAATGGCTGAGATTTCGGGCCTTCAAAGCCCTTTGTTTTGCAAATGATTTCGACCACCAAACATTTTCAACACCCAAAGGTGTTTTCCAGAAATCAAGTAGACATAAAAATGACCCCAATTGACACTCTATTATCCTCAATTGATTTCATATTCTAAGGATTACACTTTAGGTTACCGAAACGACGAAAACGAATTAATTTAATAACAATTGATCAACTATGATCAAGATCAGAGATGACACTCATATTCAACCTATAAAATCATCAAAAATATCAGAATAACTCGTTCATACCTGTAGGAATCTGCAAGACACCAATTGATTGCAATAACCGTTACCGATTGACCCGAAATCATCGATTCCAACAACGAAACGCATACAATCAATCTGTAACACCCCACCAGTGGCGGAAATGTGAGATGCAACTGAAACGAACTTGCAAATGGATATTACTCAGAGAAACTATATGATGTTCATTTAACACAACAAACTGTCATACACGAATCAAAATACAACATATAAATCCCATGAAAGGGAAAACAAACCGAGGCATCGTGCCCGAGTCTAAAGATCATATAACGAACTTGTAACCTTGGTTCAATAACCAAACGATCATATAACGAACTTGTAACCTTGGTTCAATAACCAAACGATCATATAACGAACTTGTAACCTTGGTTCAATAACCAAACGATCATATAACGAACTTGTAACCTTGGTTCAATAACCAAACGATCATATAACGAACTTGTAACCTTGGTTCAATAACCAAACGATCATATAACGAACTTGTAACCTTGGTTCAATAACCAAACGATCATATAACGAACTTGTAACCTTGGTTCAATAACCAAACGATCATATAACGAACTTGTAACCTTGGTTCAATAACCAAACGATCATATAACGAACTTGTAACCTTGGTTCAATAACCAAACGATCATATAACGAACTTGTAACCTTGGTTCAATAACCAAACGATCATATAACGAACTTGTAACCTTGGTTCAATAACCAAACGATCATATAACGAACTTGTAACCTTGGTTCAATAACCAAACGATCATATAACGAACTTGTAACCTTGGTTCAATAACCAAACGATCATATAACGAACTTGTAACCTTGGTTCAATAACCAAACGATCATATAACGAACTTGTAACCTTGGTTCAATAACCAAACGATCATATAACGAACTTGTAACCTTGGTTCAATAACCAAACGATCATATAACGAACTTGTAACCTTGGTTCAATAACCAAACGATCATATAACGAACTTGTAACCTTGGTTCAATAACCAAACGATCATATAACGAACTTGTAACCTTGGTTCAATAACCAAACGATCATATAACGAACTTGTAACCTTGGTTCAATAACCAAACGATCATATAACGAACTTGTAACCTTGGTTCAATAACCAAACGATCATATAACGAACTTGTAACCTTGGTTCAATAACCAAACGATCATATAACGAACTTGTAACCTTGGTTCAATAACCAAACGATCATATAACGAACTTGTAACCTTGGTTCAATAACCAAACGATCATATAACGAACTTGTAACCTTGGTTCAATAACCAAACGATCATATAACGAACTTGTAACCTTGGTTCAATAACCAAACGATCATATAACGAACTTGTAACCTTGGTTCAATAACCAAACGATCATATAACGAACTTGTAACCTTGGTTCAATAACCAAACGATCATATAACGAACTTGTAACCTTGGTTCAATAACCAAACGATCATATAACGAACTTGTAACCTTGGTTCAATAACCAAACGATCATATAACGAACTTGTAACCTTGGTTCAATAACCAAACGATCATATAACGAACTTGTAACCTTGGTTCAATAACCAAACGATCATATAACGAACTTGTAACCTTGGTTCAATAACCAAACGATCATATAACGAACTTGTAACCTTGGTTCAATAACCAAACGATCATATAACGAACTTGTAACCTTGGTTCAATAACCAAACGATCATATAACGAACTTGTAACCTTGGTTCAATAACCAAACGATCATATAACGAACTTGTAACCTTGGTTCAATAACCAAACGATCATATAACGAACTTGTAACCTTGGTTCAATAACCAAACGATCATATAACGAACTTGTAACCTTGGTTCAATAACCAAACGATCATATAACGAACTTGTAACCTTGGTTCAATAACCAAACGATCATATAACGAACTTGTAACCTTGGTTCAATAACCAAACGATCATATAACGAACTTGTAACCTTGGTTCAATAACCAAACGATCATATAACGAACATATTCACAATTAACAATGAGTACACTTTCCAATTTATCTAAATCACCAAATGGACCTAGGTTCTGATATGCCCTCAAAGTATTGGCAGAGTATGTATACAGGGTGTACCAGCGGCTAACCCTCCACCCAACCAACACCCATCAAGCATACCAAAAACCTACCAATATATAATCATATAAACACATCAATATCATATACCACATCAGGAGATCATCCTAGTATAGGCTACAACGATCTTATACGTTCAACTACATCCACATCGTTATCAATCACGTTACATGTCTACCTATGACATGTTCTCACACAAAAACGTATGCACGTAGAATTAACATAAAGTAAATCTACGGCATAACACATAAACACATAGCGAGTATCTTTCCACCCCCAAAGCATACAACATATAGTAGGGGCTACGAAACTCACCTGACGCGCGCAATACAATCCCAATATGAAAGAAAGTCGAACCGACGTCCACAATAGCCGAAACCTATCATACACGTATCACATTAATTCTAAAGCCTCTCAAAAGTTAAGGTCTTATTAATATTGACCTATTCTTACTATAAATGCTTTATTATGTCCATTTTATAAAGTTTTGATGCGACCCAAGTAAAAACAATACGTTTTGTTTCACAAAGACTCGTCGGTACTTGACCATTGTTGCTTTATCTAAACTTTCGATTTGTTAAACTTATGTTTTGGACCCAAAGGACTATACCATTGGAAAGTAGACTCATTTACGCTTCCGTTGCCGCTTGAATCGTCGAAACCGGACTTACGGTTCAAAAGTTATGATCGTTACAAGAAAGATAAGTTAGAGCACCGTCTGGGACGCCCAAATTGGCGTCTGAGACGTCAGAACGTCTGGTCCAGTGTCTGGGACGCCAAGACCAGCGTCTGGGATGCTAGGACCAGCACAACAACAATATGCACATCCTTCCTAAGCCAAACACGACCCAAATTTGACCCAAACTCGATTTTGAACGTCCAAAGACCATTTTGAAGTTAGGAAACATGTTACAAACATAATTTTGACAAAACCCATCACCAAAACCTTTCCATAACACAATTCCATCAAGAATCAAACCCTAGGTTTTAAATCAAAACCCTAGAAACTCAAAAATCGATTTTGACAACTCAAGAGACAAGTGGTGTTTAGATTCGAGATCATATAACGAACATATAACCTTGATTCATTAAACAAACGATCATATAACGAACTTGTAACCTTGGTTCAATAACCAAACGATCATATAACGAACTTGTAACCTTGGTTCAATAACCAAACGATCATATAACGAACTTGTAACCTTGGTTCAATAACCAAACGATCATATAACGAACTTGTAACCTTGGTTCAATAACCAAACGATCATATAACGAACTTGTAACCTTGGTTCAATAACCAAACACTATACCATTGGAAAGTAGACTCATTTACGCTTCCGTTGCCGCTTGAATCGTCGAAACCGGACTTACGGTTCAAAAGTTATGATCGTTACAAGAAAGATAAGTTAGAGCACCGTCTGGGACGCCCAAATTGGCGTCTGAGACGTCAGAACGTCTGGTCCAGTGTCTGGGACGCCAAGACCAGCGTCTGGGATGCTAGGACCAGCACAACAACAATATGCACATCCTTCCTAAGCCAAACACGACCCAAATTTGACCCAAACTCGATTTTGAAACGTCCAAAGACCATTTTGAAGTTAGGAAACATGTTACAAACATAATTTTGACAAAACCCATCACCAAAACCTTTCCATAACACAATTCCATCAAGAATCAAACCCTAGGTTTTAAATCAAAACCCTAGAAACTCAAAAATCGATTTTGACAACTCAAGAGACAAGTGGTGTTTAGATTCGACCAAGATACATAATAAGAAACATATAATGATGATTTTGAGCTAAGAATCACTTACCAAAACAACCCGGAGCTTCGAATTCGGATTTGGAGCTTGAAAGGTGAAGAACACTTGATTAACCCAAAGATTCTTGAAGTTACAAGGATGATTATTATTATACAATGATTTACTAACAATTTTGCTACTACAAACACTTTAAAATTTCGGATTTAAGAAGGGAAGAAGAAGATGATGGAAGAATGGATGAATGGTCTTGCTTTTTGAGAGAAAAGAAAGAAAGAGATAAATTAGAGAGAGAGTGAGATAAGAAATGAGAGGAGGAAATGAGGGAGGGGAGAGTTTTGTTTCCCCCACTACACTCTCGCATCAGCCTCCGGTTTCTCTCGAGCGATGATTCATTTAGTTAAAACTTTTAACCCGAGTATTGTTCAAATACTTCGATGACATATTATTATCTATTTCGAAATTACGTTTCTAACGACTATTCATATGCCTACCTTTTAATTACAAAAGTTTACTTTATCAAAGTTTGACTCGTTTCAAAACTACTAGTCCCGTTATGTTGACCGGTCAAAACGGCAGATGTTACATCATTCCCCAGTTAAAAGAATTTCGTCCTCGAAATTACCACGATTCTCACTCCCATCAAGGTTCAAATCTCCTTAATGTTATACACTATCATCATTTGTAGCACGTGACCCCGTTTAGTATCATAGGACAACCCAGGTTTCCATTCACATGTCGTTCACATCCTAATCGTTTCGTCTCACGCACGCCATGATTTATTCCCCAGTTAAAAGAATTTCGTCCTCGAAATTACCACGATTCTCACTCCCATCAAGGTTCAAATCTCCTTAATGTTATACACTATCATCATTTGTAGCACGTGACCCCGTTTAGTATCATAGGACAACCCAGGTTTCCATTCACATGTCGTTCACATCCTAATCGTTTCGTCTCACGCACGCCATGATTTATTCCCCAGTTAAAAGAATTTCGTCCTCGAAATTACCACGATTCTCACTCCCATCAAGGTTCAAATCTCCTTAATGTTATACACTATCATCATTTGTAGCACGTGACCCCGTTTAGTATCATAGGACAACCCAGGTTTCCATTCACATGTCGTTCACATCCTAATCGTTTCGTCTCACGCACGCCATGATTTATTCCCCAGTTAAAAGAATTTCGTCCTCGAAATTACCACGATTCTCACTCCCATCAAGGTTCAAATCTCCTTAATGTTATACACTATCATCATTTGTAGCACGTGACCCCGTTTAGTATCATAGGACAACCCAGGTTTCCATTCACATGTCGTTCACATCCTAATCGTTTCGTCTCACGCACGCCATGATTTATTCCCCAGTTAAAAGAATTTCGTCCTCGAAATTACCACGATTCTCACTCCCATCAAGGTTCAAATCTCCTTAATGTTATACACTATCATCATTTGTAGCACGTGACCCCGTTTAGTATCATAGGACAACCCAGGTTTCCATTCACATGTCGTTCACATCCTAATCGTTTCGTCTCACGCACGCCATGATTTATTCCCCAGTTAAAAGAATTTCGTCCTCGAAATTACCACGATTCTCACTCCCATCAAGGTTCAAATCTCCTTAATGTTATACACTATCATCATTTGTAGCACGTGACCCCGTTTAGTATCATAGGACAACCCAGGTTTCCATTCACATGTCGTTCACATCCTAATCGTTTCGTCTCACGCACGCCATGATTTATTCCCCAGTTAAAAGAGAACCTCCTCGGATCGAGATCTTACTTTGACTCCTTGAGGAATTCCCCAGTTAGAAGAATTTCCCTTCATTTCTAAACTTAGTTAGAAGAATTTCCCTTCATTTCCAAACTTTGTTACGTTACTAATCCGATTTGCATGACTCAAATGTTTATGTTTACACTTGTCAGTATTCACTAGTTTTTAAGTTTTTGTTCGTTCTTAGACTCATCACATTGTTTGGTTCGAACGAGCATTTTGACGATCATATCTTATCACTCTCAGCTTATTATTTGCATACTTTTAAAGTCAAAACCGATTCTTATATAGATACAAAAATCCTCAAGCTTTTGGAAAGAAATAAGTTAACAAAGATATTTTCAACAATTAGGCTAGCATGACAACCTATACATACAATTGCCTCAAATGCCTACCTTTACGCATGCATTATCAAGTCCTAATGATTTATTCCCCTAAGCTAGTTAGGCAACAAGATTTGGGCATATTCAACAATTAGACTTGAATGGAAACCATGCATGTTCTATCGTATCCTAACAATTCATTCACATAAGCAAGTTAGGAGGTAAGATTTTGCATGTTCTAACAACTAGTCCCGCATACTAAATCATACATTCGATCTCTCATACGTTGGGTACAACTATGCATACAGTAACATTTTCTATCGATCCGTTTTTATAAGTAAGTAAGGAAATAAGGTTTTGGGCATACTCGAACGATTAAGCATGTTTACCAACTCATTCATACGATTGTCCATCAAGTAAATACTTACACATACCCACACTATCGCCTAATATATCAATCAATTCATGCAATTGCTCACCAATTAACATACTTACACATGCATTTCCCATTACCATTACCTCATGCATAAAAATCAATCTTAACAATATATCTGTAAGTCCCAACTCAATAGATGGTACTACCTGAAGACACCTCTATGTCGATGGTGGAGTTACTTTGCAATATAAGCACTGAACTGGAGACGACCAGTTACAGAGAGTATATACCAAGTTCTAGATAGATTACTTATTTAAGTGACAATAAGTAAAGAACAATGCAATAATGTAAAATACTTGTAAAGTAAATTGGTGAGACAATATGTAATTTTCAAGTGTAATTTATTTATTAACTTTAAATAAATTACAAGGTTGTTGCGGAACCAAGATAATACAAAGTATGTAAATATCCTAACAACCTATGAACTACAATTGATCTACACTTGGAATTTCTCTAAACAATCGAAACACTTAAAGTTGTGAAATGTTCCTTTTTACGATTGAGAGAAGATTGCACAAGTTCACCAAGAATATTGCAGGTTTGCAAAGTATGTGTTCTGTGTATTCTTGGTTGTGCAATGACTTGTATTTATAGGCAAAGTTAACATTGGGATGTTAACTTTGGCCGTACAAATATGGTTGAGATCATTTAAGGAATAGCATTTAATTCCTTAAAATGCAGTGTAAAGTTGCAGTATAATGCAACTTTACTCAACCAGCTTTATGTACCTTTTTGTACTTAAATAATAAGATAAATCTTATTATCCGGGTAATAGCACATAAAGCATAAAAGTCAATTCCTCGTAATCAGTGTAAAGCTTTGTAAGAGCTTTCCACTGATGGTCTCCAGTTTGTAACTGACTAGAATGTCAACTGGGCTTCGCTGCCATTGTCATTCTCTATCTTCCACTTATTGTCTTCGACTTCAACTGGAATGATTCTTCAACTGGTCAGTTCTCAACTGGAGGAAGTCTTCAGTTGTGTTGACTGTACGATGCAACTGGACTTCAATATATTTCTGGACAAATCTTCTGGGTCTCCAGGTGCAACTGGAGACTGGCCAGTTTCACTGAAACTGGTCCTAACAATTCCCCCTATTTGTCCTGAAATATTGCCAAGTCTTTTTCAGTTCTTGTATCTGTACAAGTGTGAACTGGAGAGACTTGTTCGATTAAATCTATCTAAGTTTTCCAAGGCATTTTTATAGATCAGTAAATGCCTTGGGTTTTTCTTTTAAGTTTGTTAGATCTAATCTATTATCTATCTTGTGGTTACAAACTGGTAACTTCATTTATACAAGGAAATGAAATATACATAAGTTACAGAATGTAAACAAAATTACAAGCAGATAAACTGAAGAGAGAACTTAATCAGATGGCCCTTCGCCAGTTCTCCTTCTCTTTGACATTGAAGAGATAGGCTGAGAGTCTTCAGGATCAATATTCAACTTAAGCTCCAGATTTTCTTTGTGTTGAATCTTGCCCTTCAAGAAGTTAACCCAAGCTTTCTCAAACCTATTCTTTTGTGCCTTAGCTTCCAAAAAGTTCACCATTTTAACCCATTCTGAGAACCCATATTGCATTGCACCAGGATTGTCAGTTCTAACCAGTGGCCCTCTGGCATAACTAACTTCAACATGAAAGTACTTGGTGCCTGGCTTAATTGTTACATGAACACCATTAATTGCCCCACTGTGTCTTCTGGTTGCCATGATCTGGGAGTAGTATTCTCTTGCTTCAAATTCATTTGATATTTTAATACTCCCAGCTCCAGCAGCCAGCACAGCATTCTTGATGTCATCATTTGATACATCGCCAGTTCTCAACTGGAGGAAGTCTTCAGTTGTGTTGACTGTACGATGCAACTGGACTTCAATATATTTCTGGACAAATCTTCTGGGTCTCCAGGTGCAACTGGAGACTGGCCAGTTTCACTGAAACTGGTCCTAACAAATTCCCCCTATTTGTCCTGAAATATTGCCAAGTCTTTTTCAGTTCTTGTATCTGTACAAGTGTGAACTGGAGAGACTTGTTCGATTAAATCTATCTAAGTTTTCCAAGGCATTTTTATAGATCAGTAAATGCCTTGGGTTTTTCTTTTAAGTTTGTTAGATCTAATCTATTATCTATCTTGTGGTTACAAACTGGTAACTTCATTTATACAAGGAAATGAAATATACATAAGTTACAGAATGTAAACAAAATTACAAGCAGATAAACTGAAGAGAGAACTTAATCAGATGGCCCTTCGCCAGTTCTCCTTCTCTTTGACACTGAAGAGATAGGCTAGAGTCTTCAGGATCAATATTCAACTTAAGCTCCAGATTTTCTTTGTGTTGAATCTTGCCCTTCAAGAAGTTAACCCAAGCTTTCTCAAACCTATTCTTTTGTGCCTTAGCTTCCAAAATGTTCACCATTTCAACCCATTCTGAGAACCCATATTGCATTGCACCAGGATTGTCAGTTCTAACCAGTGGCCCTCTGGCATAACTAACTTCAACATGAAAGTACTTGGTGCCTGGCTTAATTGTTACATGAACACCATTAATTGCCCCACTGTGTCTTCTGGTTGCCATGATCTGGGAGTAGTATTCTCTTGCTTCAGATTCATTTGATATTTTAATACTCCCAGCTCCAGCAGCCAGCACAGCATTCTTGATGTCATCATTTGATGCATCGCCAGTTGGTTCAACAAAAGTTCTAAGGTCAGCATCTCTATGCAGTGGTTTTCTTGGTTGAGGGATCCTTCTTGGTGGATTCAATACCCTTTTCACAACCTTTCTAACATTTTTGATTCTTTTCTGAATCCCACTGGCCCTGTTCTCCTTTGCCTTTTCCACTGATATATTTAAATTTCTGGCATCATACTCAGCTTCATCATCAGGATAGTGCCTGTCCAGTTCAATGTCAAGCATTTCTTTTAACATACCCACTATCCTGGCATCATCTTTCACTCTAGCATACTCATCCTTAGTGATTCCTAACAAGTGAGCATCACTAATATCAAGCAATTTAATCTTGGCCAGATGTTGTCTGGCTTCAGCTTGGTTGGCTTGTTTCATTTTCTTTCTTTCTTTGATTTGATCACCAAGCCTTGCCAGACGTTTGCTATCACTTTCAGAAACTGGAGGAAGTACATCAGCATTCCCAGTTTCCAACATTGGTACATCAGTGGCCGGCTGGGCTACATCAGATGCTAAACCTTTACCCTTATCAATATTCCCCCTATCCATCACATCCACATTCTCTTCAACCCTTTGCTCACCAGTTTCAGTACTGGCAGCCACAACTGTTTCTCCACCAGATTGTCTTTCAGTTGGAGTACTTCCAGGTGCAGTTGGTGCAAGGACTGCACTTCTTTCCCCCTTGGCAGCATCTAGACCTGCCCTTATAGCTTCCCATTCAGAGGGGTGAGATGGCAACCGGTCAAGAGGCTGCCATGTTTGTAAGTCCTTGCACTCTTTGAAAATTCCACACATCATTCTGAAAGACCTCCATAGATGGTTGGTCTCCTTTGACTGGGTCAGAACATTTGCAGTGACTTGTTGCTGACCAGTTTTCAGTTCTTCCAAGATTTTAGAATCTTCACTAAGACCCAAAACCACCTTTTCCTTAACTTCTTCATCCTTTTGTTTCAAATTATTCACTTCAGTTGTCAGATTTTCAATAGACTGAGTATGATTAGATACCTGGGTGCTCAAATTATCAATGCTGCCTCTCAACTGGTTGATCTCATTAGTGAGTGGGGCCAGATCAACCTGAGGAGTGGCCAGCTTGGTGATCTCAGACATCACCTTTTCTATCAACTGTGTTTCCCTTGCACCCAGCGTATCATCGATCTTCTGACCAACTGAAACCATCAACTGCTGCCCAAGCTCAGTCACATTCAACCCAGGCTTTTCAACTAACTTTTTCACCTGTTTTTCAATCTCCTTCAAATCAATTTCTGATCTTCTAACAGTGTAACCCAGCAGATTTAAGATTGAGGTTGTGACATTGGACTGAGTGAGGTCGAAGGCTTCCTTTAGAGAAGTTGCCAGATTGTTGCAGCCTCCGACCAGCTCATTGAGCTTCTTTAACACCAAGTCTTCATTTGATGAGAACTTGTTAATCCCCAGATCAACCACTTTAATATTGGTCAGATGGTCCTTGTGGTATCTGGAGAAAGACTTAGTGTTTTTGTCAAGTGTCTTTTGAATATCCTCCACCCTGGTAAGAAGGTTTTGGATATCGGCTTGAACAGACACAACTTGACTGTCCAGTGACGGAGGGGAAGGTGTCACTGGACCTGCAGCAGTTTCCACTGGAGCAACTGGAGGAGGAAAATTGAGAGAAGCTTCCCCAGTTGACATCGCAGCAGTTGAAGAAGTAATAATTGGAGTGGTAGAAGAAGAAGGGACTGAAGTAACAATGTGTTGTTCATGCTGAGAATGCTCAGGTGTGAACAACGACGGCGGTGGGGGTGGCATTTCTCGAAGGAGTGAGAACTGCCCAGATGGTGATGGTGCCATACGTCTGTTTCCAGACATATAGTTATATGTAGGGAATGGTATTTCAGTAGGCTCATTTATCAGGGATGGTAAAACTGAAATTGAAGCATCTGGAAGCGAGACTTGAGATGAAGGGTTTTGATCTTATACAGAAGACTCAAAAATCTCCAAGTCTGAAGCAGTACCTTCTGAATCCGAAGACTCAATAAGGATTTCCTCATCATTAACATTCATGTCCAGATCCATGAATGTAACTGAGGGCTGACCAGATGGGTCAGTCTCCAGATGACCTTCTCCAGTTTCCTGGAAGGTTGCATCTGTTGGAGGATCAGATACCGAGGTATCTTCACCAGGGATAGAGGTCACTAGGGTTGCCTCAGTTATAGTTGCTCTATCCACAACCATAACATCATCGGCCGAAGATTTGGGAACCTCAGTCTCCAGTAGTGACTGGCAGAGACTTCGTCAGTTCGTGCAATAGAAGTGTCAGAAGATAGGCCGTGGACACTTTGTGCTGACTCATACTCTAATCTGGGTTGGGGTAGCCCAGTTTCATCTTCACCACCCTCTCCTACAGAAATTGCGAGGGTGGCTGCTTGCGGTTGTCCCATTTGACTTTCTCCAGGTTCCTGTTGGGAGGAAACTGGAGAGGCTGGTCAGGTTTCTACTGTCAGTGGCAAGTGCTGACAAGGTCCTAATGCGACGTGTTCTTGCTGCCTTTGGAACTCCTAAAAGACCTGTTGGGAGGTCTCCAGGGTAAATGGTTGTGGGGACAGACACGCTGGAGCTGGAGGGGTTAGACTGTTGCCCGGGCTCGGCAATGGTCACAATTCCAGCAGACGAACTGGTGGGTCCCTCATTGTTTTGAGGCCCGCCCAGTTGTCTTTCCGACTCACCTTGGACTGGTGCATCGGTTTTGCGAATGCCAGCCGCATTCTATCTGGAATCTCGACCTCTCCAGCTTCAGATACTAGAGAGTCAAGATTCCTCAACAAATCTGGGACAGTGTAAAGTGAATCTGTGCTTAAATAAGCTTCACTGCCCAGAATTTGTAGAAAACAAAGAGAGAGAAACCTGGAGAAGGGGATACATAGTCCCCTGGTGCCCTTCAGTTTTTGAACCAGGCTTCTGTAAAGGATATCAGCAAAATCCACTCTCAATCCATTCCACCAGCAGTATGCCATCTCTGCCTGTGCGGAGTTAATCTGGTCAAGTCCACCAGAACTCCCACCCATACTTTCCACAAGGTGGATTGGAGAAAGACTTATGTTTTTGTCAAGTGTCTTTTGAATATCCTCCACCCTGGTAAGAAGGTTTTGGATATCGGCTTGAACAGACACAACTTGACTGTCCAGTGACGGAGGGGAGGTGTCACTGGACCTGCAGCAGTTTCCACTGGAGCAACTGGAGGAGGAAAATTGAGAGAAGCCTCCCCAGTTGACATCGCAGCAGTTGAAGAAGTAATAATTGGAGTGGTAGAAGAAGAAAGGACTGAAGTAACAATGTGTTGTTCATGCTGAGAATGCTCAGGTGTGAACAACGGCGGCGGTGGGGGTGGCATTTCTCGAAGGAGTGAGAACTGCCTAGATGGTGATGGTGCCATACGTCTGTTTCCAGACATATAGTTATATGTGGGAATGGTATTTCAGTAGGCTCATTTATCAGGGATGGTAAAACTGAAATTGAAGCATCTGGAAGCGAGACTTGAGATGAAGGGTTTTGATCTTATACAGAAGACTCAAAAATCTCCAAGTCTGAAGCAGTACCTTCTGAATCCGAAGACTCAATAAGGATTTCCTCGTCATTAACATTCATGTCCAGATCCATGAATGTAACTGAGGGCTGACCAGACGGGTCAGTCTCCAGATGACCTTCTCCAGTTTCCTGGAAGGTTGCATCTGTTGGAGGATCAGATACCGAGGTATCTTCACCAGGGATAGAGGTCACTGGGGTTGCCTCAGTTATAGTTGCTCTATCCACAACCATAACATCATCGGCCGAAGATTTGGGAACCTCAGTCTCCAGTAGTGACTGGCAGAGACTTCGTCAGTTCGTGCAATAGAAGTGTCAGAAGATAGGCCGTGGACACTTTGTGCTGACTCATACTCTAATCTGGGTTGGGGTAGCCCAGTTTCATCTTCACCACCCTCTCCTACAGAAATTGCGAGGGTGGCTGCTTGCGGTTGTCCCGTTTGACTTTCTCCAGGTTCCTGTTGGGAGGAAACTAGAGGGCTGGTCAGGTTTCTACTGTCAGTGGCAAGTGCTGACAAGGTCCTAATGCGACGTGTTCTTGCTGCCTTTGGAACTCCTAAAAGACCTGTTGGGAGGTCTCCAGGGTAAATGGTTGTGGGGACAGACACGCTGGAGCTGGAGGGGTTAGACTGTTGCCCGGGCTCGGCAATGGTCACAATTCCAGCAGACGAACTGGTGGGTCCCTCATTGTTTTGAGGCCCGCCCAGTTGTCTTTCCGACTCACCTTGGACTGGTGCATCGGTTTTTGCGAATGCCAGCCGCATTCTATCTGGAATCTCGACCTCTCCAGCTTCAGATACTAGAGAGTCAAGATTCCTCAACAAATCTGGGACAGTGTAAAGTGAATTTGTGCTTAAATAAGCTTCACTGCCCAGAATTTGTAGAAAACAAAGAGAGAGAAACCTGGAGAAGGGGATACATAGTCCCCTGGTGCCCTTCAGTTTTTGAACCAGGCTTCTGTAAAGGATATCAGCAAAATCCACTCTCAATCCATTCCACAAGCAGTATGCCATCTCTGCCTGTGCGGAGTTAATCTGGTCAAGTCCACCAGAACTCCCACCCATACTTTCCACAAGGTGGATGAAAAAGTACCTCCATTAAGGTGTAAGGCCCTTCATGGTCATCGCACCTTTAGTTTTCAAAACCCCTTTTTCGAGGCACTCCTTGTGTCCCATATCAAAGAGGACCTGGCGAAAATTGATGTTTGGGGAGATGACAACAGGAGACTTTCCATGTCTCCAATAATTGAGGTGTAAAGCATCCCTCAATACATCTGCTGATAAGGTACACCGAACTGTTCCACCTTTTAATGTGAAACTGATGGAAGAACAATCGGAAGAAAGAGAAGCGGTGTACCAAAACTCACACAAGTAGTCGTGAAACATCTTGCTTGGGTTTAAGGAGAAAGAGGGTCCAATTGGAGAATCCTTTAAAAATCTTTGGATTCTCCCAATAAGGGTATTGGACCCTTGGGTTCCTTGTAAACTCGCCATCGGATTATTCGGATTTAATTTGATGAAGCGTAGTATTACCAGGAGCACCAGATGCCTGTTTGACATCTGGTAGAGGAGCATATGGGACAGATAAGAGATTTACATCTCTTGAACGGGATGATTTAGGTGCCATTTGAAAATGAAATTGAAACTTTGGAATTAGGGTTCTTGATTTATGAAGCAGAGAGAGAAAGGAAGCAATTTTAGATGATTGGGAAGTAAATGAAAAGAATGTAAAGGGAAGTAAATGTGATCGGAGTAAATAAGGGTATTTATAAGGAATTCAAGATCCCAATGAAATACCAAAAATTATATTTTATTTAACAAAATCAATTTTGTAGATATTTTTACAAAATAAGTTTGAATTTTGAATCAAAAACATAATTCATTGTGTCAGCATTAAATGCTACGACGGCTTAACTTACCCACGCGCCCACTAATTTTTATTTTCCCAATAAAAATAGTTGTCATTTACCAAAATGTCTATTAACACGTCAGATGACGATATCAAGTGGGTTAAAACACTCGAGTACCATCACGTGTCTCAGATATTGACCAAGTATTTTCTAACGTTATGAAAAATTAAGACAAGACTGAACCTGGTCACTGGAGGATTCGTCCAGCGCCAGTTTCCAACTGGAGAGTTCTCCAGTTGCCATTTTCAAACAAAACGAATTTTAGTCAGAAAATTATTTTGAGTCTTTCCCCCTAAAATGATGATCCAGAAATCGATTAGTGCCAGGATAGTATCACAAAGGCGTTCGATAGCCTGGCGAGCAAAGATTATCTGGACCTCCTCAACTGGAGAACTTCATCAGTGTCACTGACGCGTTCATAACAAAAATCTCCAGTTTTAAGGATTTAACATTCCCAGTTCGCTGATGAGGTTTTAAAGGTTTTCTCATCAAGAGGTTTTGTAAAAACATCAGCGAGCTGTTTGTCAGTGGGGATGAAATGAATTTCAATGTCTCCTTTCATAACATGATCACGAATAAAATGATACCTGATGTCAATATGCTTTGTTTTGGAGTGCATCACTGGGTTGTGAGATATAGCAATTGCACTGGTGTTGTCACAAAAGATTGGGGTCCTTGTATACTTTTGACCATAATCTAGTAACTGGTTCTTGATCCAGAGAATCTGGGCACAGCAACTGGCCGCAGAAATGTACTCTGCCTCAGCAGTGGACATAGAGACTGACGTCTGCTTCTTACTGGTCCAACTTACCAGTTTTCCTTCAAGGAAATGACAACCACCAGTTGTTGATTTTCTATCTATCTTACAACCTGCATGATCTGAATCTGAATAACCCATTAGATCTAACCCTGAGCCTTTGGGGTACCAAAGACCAAGATTAGGACACCCTTTCAGGTATCTAAAGATACGCTTAACAGCGTGCAAATGTGATTCTTTGGGGTTAGCCTGAAACCTGGCACATAGACATGTTGCGAACATTATATCTGGTCGACTGGCAGTTAAATACATCAGTGAACCAACCATACCACGATATTCAGTGATGTTCACTGGTTTTCCAGTTGGGTCAGAGTCCAAATTTAATGGTGCTGCAATAGGTGTGTTTTTCGATGGGATAGAATCATATTTGTATTTTCTTAACAAATCTCTGACATATTTTCCTTGGTTTATGAAAATTCCATTTTCAGTTTGCTTAATCTGAAGACCTAAGAAAAATGTTAATTCTCCCATTAAACTCATTTCATACTCAGATGACATGATTTTAGAAAACTTTTTACACATTGCATCATCAGTTGAATCAAATATAATGTCATCAACATAAATTTGTACCAACAAGATATTACCTTTTTCTTTCAAGATAAATAAGGTATTATCTATTGCACCTCTTTGAAAGCCATTTTTAAGAAGATGTTTAGTTAAAGTATCATACCAGGCTCTTGGGGCTTATCTAAGACCATACAAAGCTTTGTTCAGTCTATAGACCCAGTGAGGATGCTTCTCATTGATGAAGCCTGAAGTCTGCTTAACATACACAACTTCTTCCAATGTTCCATTAAGGAACGCACTTTTGACATCCATCTGGAAGACTTTAAACTGCAGATGGGCTGCATAAGCCAAAAATATTCTGATGGCTTCAAGTCTTGCAACTGGAGCAAAAGTTTCATCAAAGTCAACGCCTTCTGCTTGACAATAACCCTGGGCAACTAATCTGGCCTTGTTTCTTACAACATGGCCATCTTCATCCATCTTGTTTCGGTAGACCCATCTTGTACCAATGGGTTCTTTCTTTAACCCTGGTGGACAAGGAACAAGCTCCCACACATTATTCCTTTCAAACTGGACGAGCTCTTCTTGCATAGCTTCCACCCAGCATGGGTCTGCCATAGCCTCGTCAATCTTCTTCGGTTCTATTAGTGATAAGAAGGTGACGTTTAAGCATTGCTCACTGGTGGCTCTTCTAGTCTGAACCCCACTATTTGGATCTCCCACAATCTGTTCAATTGGATGTGCTCGAGTCCATCTAGTGTATTGACTAGGCTGGTGTAAAACAATATCAGTGCAAGTCACCTGACGATCTTCTTCAGTTACAGCAGCTTCTGGAGGAGGATCTGTCCAAACTACTTCTACGTCCTCATCAGAGTCAATGAGGTCACGATTTGCATCATGAAATTCTTCATTAAAAGGCATTTCTTAAAGAACTGGAGAAGTTGGAGTTTGAACTGGTGCTGATATTGGAGTGGCACGTACATCAGATCCAATCACCAATTCCTGTGGTAAATTGAAATTGATGGAGGGATAGAATGAAGTGTCACTGGTTGTGCACTTCTTTTTAACTGGTTCCAATTTGTTGTAACTGGAAACATATTTTGGTGAAACAACTGACTGATGAACTTGGTCAGTTTCACCAAAATTTATTGGAACGACTGGAGAAATATCAAGGCTTGGTCTCTTGTTGATTGCTTCAGTTGATTCGTCGAATGTGACATGAATCGTCTCATGAACCTTTTGGAGTCTATAATTATAAACTTTAAAGTCCTTTCGAATATCTGAATAACCTAAGAATACCCCTTCATCAGCCTTTGCATCAAACTTTCCAAGCTGACTGGAATCGTTTAAAATATAAACTGGACAACCAAATACATGAAAATATCCAATATTTGGTTTACGATTCCTGAGTACTTCATAGGCGGTCTTCTTATGTCTCTTGATGTAGACTGACCGGTTTTGGGTATGACAAGCAGTTGCAACTGCCTCAGCCCAGAAACTGGTGGGAAGACCTGATTCAGATAGCATACTTCTGGCTGCTTCTATCAGAGTACGATTCTTTCTTTCCACAACTCCATTCTACTCTGGAGAGTGTGCTGATGAGAAGTTTTGAGAGATGCCAGTGTCATTGCAAAATGTTTCAAGTACATTATTTTGAAATTCAGTACCATTATCACTTCGCAACTGACAGACTTTTCGAGTATACTTGAGTTCAATTCTTTTGATGAGAGAGATGATTTCAGCAGGTGCATCACTTTGGATCTGAGGAATACCACCCAACAGTATCTGGTGAATTCATCGACCACAACTAGAGTGTATTTCTTCCCAGCTCTAGTTTGAACATTCACTGGACCAAAGAGATCCATATGAAGCATGTGAAGAGGTTCAGTGATGCTAAAGTTTTGCCTTGTCTTGAAACTGGCCCTTTTTTGCTTGCCCATCTCACACCCTGGACATGGCTTTTCTTTATTGAAAGAAATTTGAGGTATCCCATCAACCAGTTGTTTGCGAGACAACTTGTTAATATTTTTGAAATTAAGATGGGATAATCTTTTATGCCACAGCCAGTTGGTGTCCTCATCAGCCTTGGTATAGAAGCACTGCTCTTTTGGAGCTGGTTCCATATCCATGATGTACACGTTACCTTTTCTTGGTGCAACCATCACCACTTTCCAATCCTTGTTAAATATGGTGCCTTGAGCAATATCGAACAAAACTCTGTAGCCATCATCACAAAGTTGACTGACACTGATCAGGTTATATTTCAAACCATTCACAAATGCAACTCTTTTGAATTCGACTTGTCCGTTATTGAGCACACCATATCCTTCAGTCTTTCCACTTTGATCATTACCAAACGTCACTGCCGGTCCATCTTGGACAGTGAACTCTTCAAGCAGAGGCTTACATCCGGTCATAGTCCGGCCAGCAGCGCTATCCAGATACCAGATATTCTTCTTTCGATCGCCCTATACACCCACAAAAATCATCAGTTATTTTTGTGAACCCATCTTTTCTTGATGGGTTCACTGGACTTCTCTACAGAAGTCACAGTTGATTGTTGTGGTGGTAAATTGAAGACTACATCTGGATCTTTTTCACCAGATCCAGGTGCAGGAGTAAAAACGATTGGTATTTGATACCTGCTCCCCTTTTTTTTATCAGATTTAGTTCCAGATGGAACATTCTTTTGTTTTGGTTTTGAAGGAGGTTTAATATTTTGTTTTACAACTGGAGGTGATGAACCTCCTTCCAGATTTTTAATCCGGGCAGTACAACTCTGAACCTGTCGAGACAAAAGTTGGAGTTGACTTTCCAGTTTTAAACAAAATATTGTTTTCATCAGGCTGCTGAACCTTGGACCTTGGTTCAGCTGAGTTTTAGTCTTTTGGGTCTTGGGCTCCTTAGACTTCTGAGGTAAAGGCTTGTTACCAGTGGCCTTTTTAACTGGAGCACTAGCCTGTTTGGCTCCAGGTTTAACCTCAATGGGGGTGGTCTCAATGGGTTCAGTTTCAACAGCTTCAGGTTGATCATAAGGAGTTTCAACCCTGAGAGCTGGAGGCAATGCATGAAGATCTGGTATGAGAGCTGCCATTTCTAGGCATCAATTGTTCTAGAAAATGCATCATAGTTCTTTCCAGATGCTTTTACCCATGACTTGATAATCATTTGTTCTTTTTCAAGATCAGAAACTAATTTTTGATTATCAAATTCTAAAGCCTCAATTTTCAAAACTGACTCCTTGAGAGCCAACTGGACACTTTGTAAATCATTAAGTTGTGGTTTGACATTGTTTAGTTCAATTAAGATAGTATCCAGATATCTTTCACTATCTGCTCTAACAGTTTCCACAAAAGCCAAATCACCACTTAATGATTCAGCAAGATCCAGTTTCAGTTCTGGATCCACCTGATTGTCATAATCACATACATTCTTCAAAATGATGTCCACCCATCTTCCAGTGATGACATCTTCTTTTGCCACATGCTGTTGTTGATCTTCCAAGGCCATGAAACACATGTCCCTTTCCTCTTCTTCATCAGCTGATGAGTCATCAGAGTACTCCCATTTTCCCTCAGTTTGTGCCATCAAGCACTGATCCTTTTCTTTTTCCATGGACAAGAGGGAAATCTGGGCCTTAAGCTTCTTATATTTAGCTTTGTAGCTATCATCAGGCCGATTGAAATTTGGGACAGAGGGACCAGTTTGGTTGTTCATCTGACTAGATCTGCATTCCTTCATAAAATGACCTTTCTTACCGCATTTATAGCAGGTAAGATTGGTTTTATCCAGAGAGCTGGAGCTGGAAGCATTGTTTGGGCCATTAAATCTTTTAGATTTATGCTTAAACCTGTTAAAGGTTTTAGCGATCATGGCTACCAGATCATCATCGTCAGTTTCATCACAGCCGTCACTGATTTCAGTGGTCAGGCCAGAGTTCAAGAAACTGTTTAACATCTCCTTCATTGAGTGTGTCTGGACACTCTCTGCAGACATTAAAGCAGTACAAGGTCGCTCAGTTACACTAGCAACCTTTGGACTCTGGGCATGGTTCATGGCATCCTGCTCAGCCACCAGTCTTGCAGCATTATTGTCTTTAGTGAATCTGAAGGCTCCATAGAGCGATGCAAGAGTATGGTTGTGCAGGGTTTTACCTTGTCTTAAGACAAGAACCATATTTTCCCATTTGGAAGGAAGAATATCACAAAACTTCTCAAGAAGAATATCCTTATCCTTCTCTACACCCAAGCCTCTCAACTGATTAATGAGGCTAGAAAACCTGGTATAAGTACCAGTTAGACTTTCATTGGGCAGAGCAAAGAAGGATTCATACTTCTTGTTCAAGGCAACCTTTCTGGTGACAATAGTGTCATCACCTCCTTCAAACTGAATAACTAATTCATCCCACATTGACTTGCCACTGGGGAACAACACAAGTGTTGGAATTAGATCTTCAGGGACAGCTCCAAGGATCATGTTCTTGAGTCTGGTGTCCAGATCTACAAGTCTACGATCCTCATCAGACCAGTGGTCTTCGAGCTTTTCTCTTGAACCTCTTCTTCCAGTTGGATCTAGAAGAGGACTTACCCCAAGAGACATGGGTATATATGGTCCATCCTTAAGGATTTTCAACATATACCTCTCTATCCCACCAAAATGCAAAAGCATTCTGGCCTTCCATGTACCGAAGGTCTCACTATTTCCATCAAATTTTGGAACAGGAGTGTTAGAATAATGTACATGGACATGGTTAGGGGCAGTAGGAGGAGGAGGGTTAGTATTAACATTTTGAAGAGGTGGTGTATTAGTATTCAAAGGGTTTTCACCTGAACCAGAACCATCTCCACCTTCAGTAGTAATCATCTAAGCAGATCTAGGCAAGTTTATTAGCCTTCTTCTCTGATACCACTTGTAAGTCCCAACTCAATAGATGGTACTACCTGAAGACACCTCTATGTTGATGGTGGAGTTACTTTGCAATATAAGCACTGAACTGGAGACGACCAGTTACAGAGAGTATATACCAAGTTCTAGATAGATTACTTATTTAAGTGACAATAAGTAAAGAACAATGCAATAATGTAAAATACTTGTAAAGTAAATTGGTGAGACAATATGTAATTTTCAAGTGTAATTTATTTATTAACTTTAAATAAATTACAAGGTTGTTGCGGAACCAAGATAATACAAAGTATGTAAATATCCTAACAACCTATGAACTACAATTGATCTACACTTAGAATTTCTCTAAACAATCGAAACACTTAAAGTTGTGAAATGTTCCTTTTTACGATTGAGAGAAGATTGCACAAGTTCACCAAGAATATTGCAGGTTTGCAAAGTATGTGTTCTGTGTATTCTTGGTTGTGCAATGACTTGTATTTATAGGCAAAGTTAACATTGGGATGTTAACTTTGGCCATACAAATATGGTTGAGATCATTTAAGGAATAGCATTTAATTCCTTAAAATGCAGTGTAAAGTTGCAGTATAAAGCAACTTTACTCAACCAGCTTTATGTACCTTTTTGTACTTAAATAATAAGATAAATCTTATTATCCGGGTAATAGCACATAAAGCATAAAATTCAATTCCTCGTAACCAGTGTAAAGCTTTGTAAGAGCTTTCCACTGATGGTCTCCAGTTTGTAACTGACTAGAATGTCAACTGGGCTTCGCTGCCATTGTCATTCTCTATCTTCCACTTATTGTCTTCGACTTCAACTGGAATGATTCTTCAACTGGTCAGTTCTCAACTGGAGGAAGTCTTCAGTTGTGTTGACTGTACGATGCAACTGGACTTCAATATATTTCTGGACAAATCTTCTGGGTCTCCAGGTGCAACTGGAGACTGGCCAGTTTCACTGAAACTGGTCCTAACAAAATCTTTCCATAATCATTCAATAAAACTAGCATGTTAAATTCATTCATATAATTGACCACCGAATAACACATTTACAAATGCATCACAAAATACATTATATCATGCATGCAACCGATTTTAAAAACATCTTATACATGTTCAAGTTCACATGCTATTAAGCAACACATCCTCATTCTTTACCAATTAACAATTTAAATCGTTAGTGTTGTGATATCAACCGTTTACAATATACGTGAGTTAGGATACTTACAACAACAATCCACACTAAGGGCACAAGTCAACACGTTCATCATATTGTATCCTAACAATTTATCCATACGTTTACACATCATAATATCAACGTTACGTCACAACAAAATGATTCATACACAACAACGTTATGCCACAAACGTGGACTTAAGCGTTATGCCACCAACGTGGACTTAATCGTTATGCCACCAACGTGGACTTAATCGTTATGCCACCAACGTGGACTTAATCGTTATGCCACTTTCGTGGACTTAAGCGTTATCACAATCATATACATACACATACTAATCATCAATACGTTGAAGGGGGAAGAACTATCATACAAGTTCCTAACAACTTGTCAACACGTTTAATTCAAATAACAACAACGTTTATAACATCTACTAGGTACTCAATACCTTTCACTTACATATACAATAACAAGTAGATAACCATCTAACGAGGCCACCACAACACGGTGAGCTTAACGAGGTCACAACAACAACAATGTGAGCTTATACTTCAAACATACGAAACAACATGCCATCTCATCATCAAACTTCCAATCATAACATAAACACATACAAGCCCTAAACAATGCGGTTAAAGTATAGTCAGAATCTAACTTCTACATTCAATCTACTAGTGGTGTATGTATACAGGGTGTACCAGCGGCTAACCCTCCACACCCCTAGCATATTAGATGCATGTCGGGATTCGGTTCCGATATGCCTTCTAGGTATTGGTTGGGTATGTATACAGGGTGTACCAGCGGCTAACCCTCCACCCAACCAACACCCATTAAGCATATCGGTTTACCTACTATACTTTAACCATATTGTGCAATCCATGATACCAATAACTTGCATATACCACTGGGTTGCCGTAGAACCGTTGATCAGGCGTTTCTGGGGTTGCCGCACTGTTATACTACGTTATTGCCATCACTTCTTTTTGCCATAAGTAAATACACACAACAATTTTCACATTCCATCATCAATCACATAACCAAGGCAACATCAAGATCCATTTCAACAAAAACAACAACGAGGTCCATCTTAACAAAGATGACAACAATATCCATTCCAACAAGGATACCAAGATTCGTTTCATATTCCATGCAAAATTTTGGTTTCACCAACAAAAAGTTCCACAAAGAATCGTACCACACAACATATGTTCCTTTGAGTCCTTCATAATTTAGTCCAACCAAATAATGATGAAAGTAAACGCAAAGTTACAACGAGCAAGTACATAACTCTTACTAATCATATGGTTAGCTTTGAAACTAACGAACTCACCACTTTCTATTAAAAACCTTTAGTATTCGAGTACACAACGTTAGTTCCTTAAATTTAGTATCATCCTCCAATATACGCTTGCAATAATCTCACTTATGACCATCTAAGCATATTAAACCATCTTGCATACGTTACTTCAAGTTTCTTCACAAACACACAAGTTGCATATACTTGAAAAATCTTTACATTTGTTACCATCATGGAAAGCTTCAAAGTATTCGTTTGAATTTTTGTAACAAAATTTTCATAAATATTTTCGACCATTCAAAATTGAAAGCTTTGTATTTCGGAGTTTGCCAACCATTTGAGTAATATTTGCGTTTAAGAAAGCATGTAACTACAAAATTTGTGAAGGGTTGAGACCTTGAGTTTTTCCAAAAATAAATAAGTCATTTGAAAACATGCAGTTACACATAAGCTTTTATCGTATTTTTAAAAGTCAAGGTTTTGGAGAACCCGACATTAGTAGTTGGCAAACATTTTCAAAACTTTGAAACATTGAAAGAAGACATCGTTAGAAATTCCTCAATTTATCCGCAAGCAATCCATATAATTTACATATAGCAGTGCACACATAGTTTCCTATGAAATATACTATATGCGGGTGCTTAGGTTTTAGTCTAGGCCAAACCACCTAATTCTCTAAAACCTAGGCTCTGATACCATTCTGTAACACCCCACCAGTGGCGGAAACGTGAGATGCAACTGAAATGAGCTTGCAAATGGATATTACTCAGAGAAACTATATGATGTTCATTTAACACAACAAACTGTCATACACGAATCAAAATACAACATATAAATCCCATGAAAGGGAAAACAAACCGAGGCATCGTGCCCGAGTCTAAAGATCTAGAATGCAATCAAACGATCCTTAGGTCCATCTATAGGCACTAACTCCTAGCTTGCAAGCGATTTCGCTTATACCTGAAAAGATACTAAAAAACGTCAACACTAGGTTGGTGAGTTCGTAGGATCACATAACATTTCATACGTTCAACGATTTACAACAACGATTCATACAATATACCTACATATGGGGATATGTAATTAATAACGTTCATAATTCGATCATATCATGATCCTAAATTCATAATCCAAACATAACACGATCATATATCCTTGATTTGATCATAACATGATCATATAACCTTGATTTAATCATAAAACGAACATATAACCTCGATTCGATCATAAAATGAACATATAACCTCGATTCGATCATAAAACGAACATATAACCTCGATTCATTAAACAAACGATCATATAACGAACTTGTAACCTTGGTTCAATAACCAAACGATCATATAACGAACTTGTAACCTTGGTTCAATAACCAAACGATCATATAACGAACTTGTACCTTGGTTCAATAACCAAACGATCATATAACGAACTTGTAACCTTGGTTCAACAACCAAACGATCATATAATGAACATATTCACAATTAACAATGAGTACACTTTCCAATTTATCTAAATAACCAAATGGACCTAGGTTCTGATATGCCCTCAAAGTATTGGCAGAGTATGTATACAGGGTGTACCAGCGGCTAACCCTCCACCCAACCAACACCCATCAAGCATACCAAAAACCTACCAATATATAATCATATAAACACATCAATATCATATACCACATCAGGAGATCATCCTAGTATAGGCTACAACGATCTTATACGTTCAACTACATCCACATCGTTATCAATCACGTTACATGTCTACCTATGACATGTTCTCACACAAAAACGTATGCACGTAGAATTAACATAAACTAAATCTACGGCATAACACATAAACACATAGCGAGTATCTTTCCACCCCCAAAGCATACAACATATAGTAGGGGCTACGAAACTCACCTGACGCGTGCAATACAATCCCAATATGAAAGAAAGTCGAACCGACGTCCACAATAGCCGAAACCTATCATACACGTATCACACTAATTCTAAAGCCTCTCAAAAGTTAAGGTCTTATTAATATTGACCTATTCTTACTATAAATGCTTTATTATGTCCATTTTATAAAGTTTTGATGCGACCCAAGTAAAAACATTACGTTTTGTTTCGCAAAGGCCGATACCATTGAAAAGTAGACTCATTTACGCTTCTGTGCCGCTTGAATCGTCAAAAAACGGACTTACGGTTCAAAAGTTATGATCGTTACAAGAAAGATGAGTTAGAGCACCGTCTGGGACGCCCAGATTGGCGTCTGGGACGCCAGAACGTCTGGGACGCCAGGACCAGCGTCTGGGACGCTAGGACCTGCACAACAAATATATGCACATCCTTCCTAAGCCAAACACGACCCAAATTCGACCCAAACTCGATTTTGAACATCCAAAGACCATTTTGAAGCTAGGAAACATGTTACAACATAATTTTGACAAAACCCATCACCAAAACCTTTCCATAACACAATTTCATCAAGAATCAAACCCTAGGTTTTATATCAAAACCCTAGAAACTCAAAAATCGATTTTGACAACTAAGAGACAAGTGATGTTAGATATCTCTCTCT
>CM067170.1:81928175-81952194 GCA_034093135.1 Erigeron breviscapus | reverse complement strand
TCTCATCATCAAACTTCCAATCATAACATAAACACATACAAGCCCTAAACAATGCGGTTAAAGTATAGTCAGAATCTAACTTCTACATTCAATCTACTAGTGGTGTATGTATACAGGGTGTACCAGCGGCTAACTGTAACACCCCGCCTTACCACAACACAATATTGTCCGCTTTGCCCGCAGGCTCACGGCTTTGTTTCTGGTTGCTCGGACAAACTTCCCAGAAGGGTCACCCATTTGGCATTGCTGCCGCCCGAGCACGCTTAACTGTGGAGTTCTCCTCTCATCCACAGCCAATACGCCCAAAACGCGTTGTGTTATGTAAGACCATTGATGTCACTTATAGCCAGGATCCCCCTTGTATGTCAGCGATGTATGCTTTCACACCCCCTCAACACAACTCAACGTCCTCGTTGAGTTATGCAAGTGCGCCATACACCCCTAACAATCCCAAGGGTTGCTCTGATACCACTTGTAACACCCCGCCTTACCACAACACAATATTGTCCGCTTTGCCCGCATGCTCACGGCTTTGTTTCTGGTTGCTCGGACAAACTTCCCAGAAGGGTCACCCATTTGGCATTGCTGCCGCCCGAGCACGCTTAACTGTGGAGTTCTCCTCTCATCCACAGCCAATACGCCCAAAACGCGTTGTGTTATGTAAGACCATTGCTGTCACTTATAGCCAGGATCCCCCTTGTATGTCAGCGATGTATGCTTTCACATTGTAACACCCGTTTCGTAAAAATATGGATTTCCAAAAATTTCGCCTAACGGCGTTAATCATGCGGAAACGATTTAGGAAAATACTCAACTAAGGAAAACAGTTGAGAAAACATTGGTGGTGTTACTAATAGCATCAAGTCTGTAATAAAAGAAATCCATAAGATTGCCCAACATAAAGCAATCATAACATAGTCATTACATAAGTTCCATAAAGGAAATCAATAACATAATGTCTATGCGAAGCTATTGGGTAAACTAAAGCCAGCTTGATCATCTACCCATCTCTCGCCAAAGCTTCACACGTCATCTCATTGCCTAACCTGAGGGGTGTCAACACATTAAAAGAACAAGTGTTAGCTATAAAGCTAAGTAAGATAACACCAGGTTTAAGCAAAACATTTCATCCATTTAAATCGTCACTTTAAAGCATTACGTCATTTTAATTAGGCATTCATACCACCGTATAAACATATCCACATCACATATAAGCATAGAGTTCATGACCCTAAGCGTGCCTAATCAATTTGATCACTTTGATTCACCTCGTTACGTTGTAACCGAAGTTACCGTTTTTAAGGAAAGACAATGTCGATCCATGAGTAGCACGTTATGTTCATGACATTAGGTGGGTCATCAGGCCCCCCGAAACTACTCGCCACATATGACTTGTTGCAAGGAACCACCCGAGCAACCATTTTAACATACCTATAACCACCGTCAGGCATGACGTACCTATTACCACCGTTAGGCACCATTTATACGTACCTATTACCACCGTAAGGCACGATGTACCTATTACCACCGTAAGGCACAGTGTACCTATTACCACCGTAAGGCACAGGTTATGCATAACACTTATCATCCTAATTAGCTCGAGCATTTATCATATTTAGTTTAGATTTCCACCTTTAACCTAAACTAATCCATACTATCATCTTTTCACGTTAGGGCCCTTAAAACGTGTACGTGTCATGGCAACCTAAAAAGGTCTAGTGTTCTAGATGAACAAGCCACATATACATGCACATAACAACATTACAACATATCACTACCACCGTTCATCATAACATATCATATCGTAAACATATCATTAACCACCGTTCATCATAACATATCATATCGTAAACATATCATTAACCACAAGTACGGGGAAACATTTTAGGCATAAACATCGTCATCATTAATCCCCGAGTACCTCCCATATCAACCCAACCACCTATGAGTTATACATTACTGTTATGGAGGTTATAGTTTACGAACCATTTTTTGTTGCACCCTCAGCGTGACAAAAGTAGTGTATCTTACCTGTTGGGAGTGTGCGCGCGTAATGAAAGGCTAAAAGTGCTTAACAATAAACCCCGACACCTAAGATACATTAATATACAAAATATAAGTCATTTGGGACCTTAGATGGACTTACAAACGAATTTAGTTGTGTTCTTACGAACTTAACCTTGAAAACGAATTTAGACTTCTTTTGGGCAAACGAACTTAACTTTGTTTTAGGCAAAACGAATTTAAGCTTCAATTAAACGAACTTAGATTCAAACGAAATTAGACTTCACTCACGCGAACATAGCCTTAAACAAATTTAAACTTCAAAACGAACTTGGGCTTCAAAACGAATTTAGGAACGAAAATAACATCAAACGAATTTAGCCTTCGTTTTTAGCTTCAAACGAAGATGATCTTCGTTTTGTCAAACGAAGATAGTTTCCAGAAAACGAATTTATGCTTTACGAAGATGGCTCAAACGAACTTAAACCCAACTTCGTCCAGAATTCAAAAACGGCTATGTTCTTCATTTTTCCAGAAATCGATCGACTATGGCTTCTTCCAAAACACGTTTTTTGACATATTTAAACATCTTTCGATCATCAAGATCGTTTATACACCCGTTAAACACCATTACGAACATCAATTAACCAAAACATCTTTTAAACTCTAATTAATTGCAAAACCCTTTTAAAATCAGTTTTGAATCAATATTAAAACATCTTTTAGAACTGAAAATACAATTAACAACCCATTGATTACCTGATTGCTTTGATAGCCAATTGAAAGTAACCCAAAATACTCAATCAATTCAACCAAAACTTGATCAATTGCTTTAGAAATCGGTTAAGGAATTGGAGAGGCTGTGCAGGTGTTGTTAATTAGGTTAATTACTCAAAAATGATCCTAGATTAGGTTAATCTTAACCTAATCCCGTTTTTAACTTTACACCTTTGGCAAAACTAGTCCCTCGACTTCATATTGACTTTATTTCACATTAAAACACCTATTGGGGATACATATAACACACCAAAGCACTTTCGCACACTACAAAGGCCTTTTACACATCATTTAAATCTACTTTATTGTCACTCATTAAAGATAATTAAATCTCACATATAGGGCACATAAACACATATTTCCACATAAACATATCACGGACTTAGAATTTGACCTAACGACGTTAGTCAACATGAACGATTAAGTTTTGGGATGTTACAATTACCTCCCCCTTAAGAGGATTCCGTCCCCGGAATCACTTCAGCATCAAAAAGGTGGGGATAGGTCTCCCGCATTACGGACTCGGTCTCCCAAGTCATACTTTCGCCGTGATTGTGTTTCCACTTTATGAGAATTAGATCGATAGTCTTTCGTCGTAACTTCTTTTGTTTCCTTCCCATTATAGCAACAGGTTCATCGACAATCTGCTTGTTGGATTAATACTTACGTCCTCGAGTGGAATGACATCCGTTTCATTCGCATAGCACTTACGTAGATAACACACATGAAATGTGTTGTGAATTCCATTAAGTTCTGGAGGTAAATCCAGCTTAAATGCCTGTTCATTAACCTTTTTAATGATCTTAAAAGGTCCAATGAATCTGGGGCTTAACTTTCCACGTTTTCCAAACCGTAATACACCTTTCCAAGGCGACACTTTGAGTAAAACCATTTCGCCTTCTTTAAAATCGAACGGCCTCCTTTTCTTATCGGCATATGACTTTTGCCTTTCGCGAGCAACACGTAAGGCTTTCTTTGCAACATTAACTTTATCGGCCGTAATTTGTACTACTTCGGGTCCAGCAAATTGCTTTTCCCCGGGCTCCAACCAACAACTAGGAGTCCGACACTTTCTACCATATAACATCTCATAAGGTGGCATTCCAATGCTCGCATGATAACTATTGTTGTACGCAAACTCAATAAGAGGTAGGTGTTTATCCCACGAACCACCATAATCCATTACACACGCTCTGAGCATATCTTCGAGCGTTTGAATAGTCCTTTCACTTTGCCCATCGGTCTGCGGATGATAGGCTGTGCTCAGACGAACTTGAGTACCAAATTCCCGTTGAAAGCTCTTCCAAAATTTGGAAACAAAGTGAGCATCACGATCGGACACAATCGATAACGGAACACCATGTTTAGTAACCACTTCATCAATATACAACGTAGCGAAGTTCTCCATAGGAGCAGTCTCACGAACTGGGAGAAAGTAAGCACTCTTCGTTAATCGATCGACAATAACCCATATCATATCGTGACCACGAGGCGTCCTCGGAAGTTTGGTCACAAAATCCATCGTAATGTGATCCCATTTCCACTCAGGGATCTCAAGTTGCTGAAATTTCCCGTAAGGCTTTTGATGTTCAGCTTTCACTTTAGCACACGTCAAACATTTCTGCACATACATCATCACATCGTTCTTAATACTGGGCCACCAATAAATCGGCTTCAATCCGCATGCATCTTTGTGGCACCAGGGTGTACAGAATACTTAGTTTTGTGAGCTTCATCCATTACTAACTCATGATTGCCTCCATAGAGAGGAACCCATATTCTACCTTTGTAAGTTCGAAGGCCACGACTATTTTCTTCCATTTGGAGTCTGTTCTTCTTCTTTTTCCCGATAGACTCCGCTTTCACATTATCATCCTTTAACGCTTCGATTTGAGCTAATCGAATAGGTTCCAGTAAATTCGACTCAATCTTTGTAATCATCGCACATAATCTACTCTTCGCATTTCCTTTGCGGCTTAAGGCATCAGCAACCACATTAGCTTTGCCTGTGATATTTAATCTCACAATCATAATCCTTTAATAACTCCATCCACCGTCGTTGTCTAACATTCATGTCCTTCTGAGTAAACACGTACTGTAAGCTCTTATGATCCGTATAAAGGGTACACTTTGTACCATACAGATAATGTCGCCACAACTTCAGAGCAAAAAACAACCGCAGCCAGCTCAAGGTCATGAGTAGGATAGTTCCGCTCATGAGGCTTCAGCTGTCGAGAGGCGTAAGCGATAACTTTGTCTCGTTGCATTAGTACACACCCTAACCCTGTGATGGATGCGTCACTATAAACCACTAATCATCTGTTCCTTCGGGTAAGGCTAAGACTGGAGCTTCACACAACTTCTTTTTCAACGTCGTGAAGGCTTTCTCTTGAGCATCGGTCCACACAAACTTCACACCTTTCTTCGTTAATTCAGTCATTGGCTTGGCGATGCGCGAGAAATCCTGAATAAAACGTCGATAATAGCCAGCCAACCCGAGAAAACTCTTTATTTCTGTAGGAGACTTAGGCTGCTCCCACTTTGACACCGCTTCTATCTTCGAAGGATCTACTTTTATACCATCAGAGGAGACGACATGGCCGAGGAAATGAACTTCCTTTAGCCAGAACTCGCACTTGGAGAATTTAGCATATAGCTTTTTCTCTCTGAGGACTTGTAAGACAGCCCTCAGATGCTCTCTATGTTCCTCTTCCGACTTTGAATACACAAGAATGTCGTCGATGAAAACGATAACGAAATGATCCAAAAACGGTCGACAGACACGGTTCATCAAATCCATAAACTTCGCTGGAGCATTTGTCAAACCGAATGGCATGACAAGGAACTCATAGTGACCATAACGAGTTCGGAACGCTGTTTTGGCTACACTTTCTCTTCAACCTTTAATTGATGATAGCCAGACCGTAAGTCAATCTTTGAAAAATAAGAAGCACCTTGAAGTTGATCGAATAAATCATCAATGCGAGGGAGTGGATATTTATTCTTCACCGTTCTTTTATTCAGCTCGCGGTAATCGATACACATGCGCATGGATCCGTCTTTCTTCTTTACGAAAAGGATAGGAGCACCCCATAGAGAGGAACTCGGACGAATGAAACCTTTATCTAAAAGTTCCTGAATTTGCGTCATTAACTCCTTCATCTCCGTCGGAGCTAATCGATACGGAGCTTTGGCTACAGGAGTAGCACCAGGAATAAGGTCAATAGAAAATTCAACCTCACGATCCGGAGGAAGACCTGGAAGATCTTCAGGGAAAACATCAGGAAACTCAGAAACAACCTCGACATCAGAGACTGTAGGCTTCGCGATACGAGAATCGATGACATAAGCTAGAAAATGTGACTTAGTTTGCCGTATACAACGAAGCGCTTTCATCATCGAGATCACCTTAACATTTCCCGGCTTTTTGTCACCAAAAACACAGACACCTTTACCGTCGGGAGTAGCGATACGGACTATCTTTTTCGAACATAGGACGACAGCATCATTCTTAGACATCCAATCCATACCGAGAACAACATCGAAACTAGGAATAGTAGCGGTAACAGGTTAGCAGTAAATGAACGACCCTCTATTTCTATCGGACAATCAGAATAACCTTCCCGAATAATAGACGTCGCACCATTAGCCACCTCTACTTCTATAGGGCACCGTAAAGAACTAGTAGTCATGTCTAACTTAGGAGCAAACAGAGTAGACACAAAAGATTTGTTCGCACCAGAATCAAATAACACATTAGCAGGTTTGGAGTTAACAATAAGGGTAGCAGTAACTACCTGATCATCGTCTTTTGCCTCCTCAGCCGTCATCTGAAAAGCACGGGCTTTGGCCTGGGAAGCTCCTGCCTTCTTTCCCTCATCTTTCTTCATCTGCGGGCAGTCTGCAATACGGTGCTTGGTGTCTCCACATTTATAACATCTAGCCTTGTCAGTGCATTGATCAATGGTATGACCCTGAGTTCCACACTTATTGCACCTGCGGGTCTTTGTAGAACACTGACCGGAATGGATAGATTTGCAGCCAGGGCACCATTTTCCATCCTTGTCTGCCCTTCCCTTGTCAGAGGACGATGAAGATCCCTTAAATTTCTTTCCAAAACGATTTGATCCACCAAACCGCCTCTTATTGCCAAACTTCTTCTCATCCTCTTTCTTTTCAACTTTCTTATCCGCAGCAAAATCATCATCAAGCTTTTTAGATTCTTTGATTGCTTCAGTTAGAGTCTTATGCTGCCTACAATACCTCGATAACTTGGAGGTAAACCATCGACATAGCAGGCGACTTGATCTGCATCAGTTCTGAATAGATGACCCACAAATTTCATCTTTTCCATAAAGGAACGAGCATAATCATTGACTTTACCAATTTCAGCCGTCAAAGCACGAAACTCTTTTTCCATCTTGCGCTGTTCATGAGTCCCGATATACTCCTCAATAAACTTCTGCTTGAAGGTAGCCCATGTGATAGCAGACACCATATCTGGAGTCATCGAAATAGTAATGCTCTTCCACCAATCTCGAGCACCTTCTTTCAACATTCTACTCGCACACAACACCTTTTTATCCTCTGGACAGTCACAAGCTTCAAAGACCATCTTAGTATCATCAAGCCATTCCATACAGCCTACTGCGTTAAGTGTTCCATTGAATTTCTGCGCTCCACACTTCTGGAAACTTTCGAACTTAAATCGAGGAGCTTGAACTACATTAGGAGGAGCCACATCAACATTAACAGGGGGAACGACAACATTATCCACTGGTGGCTCAATGTGGTGAGATGGCACTGAGTAGTTGCCATCAGTTCCTTCAGCATTCTCAGCAAGAGCGTTGTTCAGTTGTTCTTGAGTCTGTGCTAACTGGGCTTGGAGAGTCAGCACAAGATTGTACAATTCAGCTGCATTTGGGATTTGCTCCACCACTGCTTCGTTAACTATGGGTTGATTACCAGGAGGTGGAGGCATAGGGCCTAACGAGCCTTGTCGATTGACCTGCTGAGGATTCACTTGATTTCTATTCACGTTAGCTGCAGCAGCAGTAGCAGCAGCATTAGTAGCAACTGCACCTGGATGGACAGGTAGAGTAACGCTGGCAGTTGCTCCGTCACGTTGGATGTTGCGGTTGCGAGTGTTAACCATTTTCCTTCAATAAAATGGTGGAGTCGATAAGCGCGAAATAAAACAAAAGTTCGTTGGGATAAGGCTAAATCATATCATCGTAACATAACATCTCGTAAGCCTTATCACACTCGCACTCATCCCAACCCATCCTACATCACATGTCATCACTAGCTAAGGCATCCTACGAGCACCTAGCATGCACATCTTAAGTTTAAGTCCAAATCCTATGGTCAATAGGCCTTGGTTCACTTAAACTACTTCTCTGATACCAACTTGTAACACCCCGCCTTACCACAACACAATATTGTCCGCTTTGCCCGCAGGCTCACGACTTTGTTTTTGGTTGCTCGGGCAAACTTCCCAGAAGGGTCACCCATTTGGCATTTCTGCCGACCGAGCACGCTTAACTGTGGAGTTCTCCACTCATCCCAGCGGCTAACCCTCCACACCCCTAGCATATTATATGCATGTCGGGATTCGGTTCTCGATATGCCTTCTAGGTATTGGTTGGGTATGTATACAGGGTGTACCAGCGGCTAACCCTCCACCCAACCAACACCCATTAAGCATATCGGTTTACCTACTATACTTTAACCATATTGTGCAATCCATGATACCAATAACTTGCATATACCACTGGGTTGCCGTAGAACCGTTGATCAGGCGTTTCTGGGGTTGCCGCACTGTTATACTACGTTATTGCCATCACTTCTTTTTGCCATAAGTAAATACACACAACAATTTTCACATTCCATCATCAATCACATAACCAAGGCAACATCAAGATCCATTTCAACAAAAACAACAACGAGGTCCATCTTAACAAAGATGACAACAATATCCATTCCAACAAGGATACCAAGATTCGTTTCATATTCCATGCAAAATTTTGGTTTCACCAACAAAAAGTTCCACAAAGAATCGTACCACACAACATATGTTCCTTTGAGTCCTTCATAATTTAGTCCAACCAAATAATGATGAAAGTAAACGCAAAGTTACAACGAGCAAGTACATAACTCTTACTAATCATATGGTTAGCTTTGAAACTAACGAACTCACCACTTTCTATTAAAAACCTTTAGTATTCGAGTACACAACGTTAGTTCCTTAAATTTAGTATCATCCTCCAATATACGCTTGCATAATCTCACTTATGACCATCTAAGCATATTAAACCATCTTGCATACGTTACTTCCAAGTTTCTTCACAAACACACAAGTTGCATATACTTGAAAAATCTTTACATTTGTTACCATCATGGAAAGCTTCAAAGTATTCGTTTGAATTTTTGTAACAAAATTTTCATAAATATTTTCGACCATTCAAAATTGAAAGCTTTGTATTTCGGAGTTTGCCAACCATTTGAGTAATATTTGCGTTTAAGAAAGCATGTAACTACAAAATTTGTGAAGGGTTGAGACCTTGAGTTTTTCCAAAAATAAATAAGTCATTTGAAAACATGCAGTTACACATAAGCTTTTATCGTATTTTTAAAAGTCAAGGTTTTGGAGACCCCGACATTAGTAGTTGGCAAACATTTTCAAAACTTTGAAACATTGAAAGAAGACATCGTTAGAAATTCCTCAATTTATCCGCAAGCAATCCATATAATTTACATATAGCAGTGCACACATAGTTTCCTATGAAATATACTATATGCGGGTGCTTAGGTTTTAGTCTAGGCCAAACCACCTAATTCTCTAAAACCTAGGCTCTGATACCATTCTGTAACACCCCACCAGTGGCAGAAACGTGAGATGCAACTGAAATGAGCTTGCAAATGGATATTACTCAGAGAAACTATATGATGTTCATTTAACACAACAAACTGTCATACACGAATCAAAATACAACATATAAATCCCATGAAAGGGAAAACAAACTGAGGCATCGTGCCCGAGTCTAAAGATCTAGAATGCAATCAAACGATCCTTAGGTCCATCTATAGGCACCAACTCCTAGCTTGCAAGCGATTTCGCTTATACCTGAAAAGATACTAAAAAACGTCAACACTAGGTTGGTGAGTTCGTAGGATCACATAACATTTCATACATTCAACGATTTACAACAACGATTCATACAATATACCTACATATGGGGATATGTAATTAATAACGTTCATATTCGATCATATCATGATCCTAAATTCATAATCCAAACATAACACGATCATATATCCTTGATTTGATCATAACATGATCATATAACCTTGATTTAATCATAAAACGAACATATAACCTCGATTCGATCATAAAATGAACATATAACCTCGATTCGATCATAAAACGAACATATAACCTCGATTCGATCATAAAATGAACATATAACCTCGATTCGATCATAAAACGAACTTGTAACCTTGGTTCAATAACCAAACGATCATATAACGAACTTGTAACCTTGGTTCAATAACCAAACGATCATATAACGAACTTGTAACCTTGGTTCAATAACCAAACGATCATATAACGAACTTGTAACCTTGGTTCAATAACCAAACGATCATATAATGAACATATTCACAATTAACAATGAGTACACTTTCCAATTTATCTAAATAACCAAATGGACCTAGGTTCTGATATGCCCTCAAAGTATTGGCAGAGTATGTATACAGGGTGTACCAGCGGCTAACCCTCCACCCAACCAACACCCATCAAGCATACCAAAAACCTACCAATATATAATCATATAAACACATCAATATCATATACCACATCAGGAGATCATCCTAGTATAGGCTACAACGATCTTATACGTTCAACTACATCCACATCGTTATCAATCACGTTACATGTCTACCTATGACATGTTCTCACACAAAAACGTATGCACGTAGAATTAACATAAACTAAATCTACGACATAACACATAAACACATAGCGAGTATCTTTCCACCCCCGAAGTATACAACATATAATAGGGGCTACGAAACTCACCTGACGCGCGCAATACAATCCCAATATGAAAGAAAGTCGAACCGACGTCCACAATAGCCGAAACCTATCATACACGTATCACACTAATTCTAAAGCCTCTCAAAAGTTAAGGTCTTATTAATATTGACCTATTCTTACTATAAATGCTTTATTATGTCCATTTTATAAAGTTTTGATGCGACCCAAGTAAAAACATTACGTTTTGTTTCGCAAAGGCCGATACCATTGGAAAGTAGACTCATTTACGCTTCCGTGGCCGCTTGAATCGTCAAAAAACGGACTTACGGTTCAAAAGTTATGATCGTTACAAGAAAGATGAGTTAGAGCACCGTCTGGGACGCCCAGATTGGCGTCTGGGACGCCAGAACGTCTGGGACGCCAGGACCAGCGTCTGGGACGCTAGGACCTGCACAACAAAATCTGCACATCCTTCCTAAGCCAAACACGACCCAAATTCGACCCAAACTCGATTTTGAACATCCAAAGACCATTTTGAAGCTAGGAAACATGTTACAACATAATTTTGACAAAACCCATCACCAAAACCTTTCCATAACACAATTCCATCAAGAATCAAACCCTAGGTTTTAAATCAAAACCCTAGAAACTCAAAAATCAATTTTGACAACTCAAGAGACAAGTGGTGTTTAGATTCGACCAAGATACATAATAAGCAACATATAATGATGATTTTGAGCTAAGAATCACTTACCAAAACAACCCGGAGCTTCGAATTCGGATTTGGAGCTTGAAAGGTTAAGAACACTTGATTAACCCAAAGATTCTTGAAGTTACAAGGATTATTATTATTATACAATGATTTACTAACAATTTTGCTACTACAAACACTTTAAAATTTCGGATTTAAGAAGGGAAGAAGAAGATGATGGAAGAATGGATGAATGGTCTTGCTTTTTGAGAGAAAAGAAAGAAAGAGATAAATTAGAGAGAGAGTGAGATAAGAAATGAGAGGAGGAAATGAGGGAGGGGAGAGTTTTGTTTCCCCCACTACACTCTCGCATCAGCCTCCGGTTTCTCTCGAGCGATGATTCATTTAGTTAAAACTTTTAACCCGAGTATTGTTCAAAAACTTCGATGACATATTATTATCTATTTCGAAATTACGTTTCTACCGACTATTCATATGCCTACCTTTTAATTACAAAAGTTTACTTTATCAAAGTTTGACTCGTTTCAAAACTACTAGTCCCGTTATGTTGACCGGTCAAAACGGCGGATGTTACACAATCAAGACCAGGTATGAACGAATTGAATAGATGAAAATTACTTAAACTCATTATGGATTTCAATCATTACCTTTATGGATAATCCAGGAATCGAAATCAAGCCCTAGATCGCTCCGAATCGAACCGAAATTGAAGGAATTAAGCAAGGAATGCTATGGAGGCTACACCTTCAATTACACACACTATCTCTGAATAAAATGAGGTATTAGGGCTGCCTAATCCCTAATAAAACCGTTCCCCCTTTTGCACAATTACCAAAGTGCCCTTAACTTAAATTTAACGACCGTTAAGGCTCAAACTAACGATCCGGGAACTCAACCGACCAAACAAGCACCTTAATTACTAACCGACAACTATAATAGCACTTTATGATCATTAATAACTAGTTCAAGCATTACATTTATCATGCAGACAACAATAGTTAATTACATGGGCATTTAAGCAACTAACGGCGTCAAAGTCAACTAACGGTCAAAGTCAAAGTCAACGATAGAAAAGTTTGGGATGTTACAATTCTCTCCCCCTTAAAAGGATTATGTCCTCAGAATCACTCATCTAGCAAACATCAATATTAACCATCTTTCTTTGATTCGACAAGAGCAAGACAATAAGATGTCTTAGCAACAGGGTTGTCACGACCCGACATCAACGTGAAGTTAACCTCATGATTCGGAATAGAATTCACACAACCATTATAAAAAAATTGGAATAATGAGTCACTAATTTGGAAATAGAGACTCGAGGTTTTGCCTTGTGTGAATCAATCACATAGACAAAACAAACGGTAGTTGATCGATCCAATACACTTGAGATCTTTTGTGAACGGATATATCTAAAGATTCCACTTCTTATATTGCCCCAAACAAAAACTATGTCACCATCGTGGTTATATATCCGATTTTTCCTAGAGCACAAAAACGACATCAGTTTCAACTTAAATCAATGCTAATAACCACATGAGAACCGCCTAGAGTAAAAGCAACGACTCAATAGGAAGAGAGCTACCCTCAATCTCTATATAAACATTATAAAGTTCATTAATCAATGTAAACATAACTGTCAGCTAATTCTTGCTATGACCCAATCCCATATCATTTCGCACTAGGGACTTGGGCAACTTGAAACGAGCTCCATAGTGACATTATCCTACTTTAACTTGGGAAATCTCCCGCAACTGCAAAAGTTATGCGACGTCTAATACTCAGTTTTGACTTGAGAACAAGCTATACACATCTTAACAAAACTCACCACCTTATATCTAGAAGAACACATACGAATTGAGCATCTTAATATGTGGGTTTCCTCGAGCATCCACTATTGGTTGCCTTAAAACTTCAGCACCCAAACTCTACACTTAAATATCTAAAACCAAGACTATTACCACTAACTCATATCTTTACAAGCTCAATCATTCTTCAACCACACGTTCATCTAACCAACATCAACTTCTTTTACCTCAAGAAATAACCTATTCCACATCTTTAGCATTAATATTATTTAAATTACAGCTAGGAGGTCACATATAGCACATAAAAAAAAAGATCACGTAAAATCTCACCTCCGCCATTGCATTATATACTGGACAACACAAGCATGGCCGCACAAACACGCTTGTGTCAAGATACATTTGCAATTACGTTCCGGACCATAATTGTAAATGTATCCTTTCACACGCGTGCTCATTACCCCACTTGTATATCACCATCCATACACTTGTCTTTTGGGTATTCATCAATAATCTAACTACCACTATCCTTACAACTCATTGCTAGCAAGGTCTTTGTCTAGCTTAGTGAGCTTGGCAATATCGACCATTGATCACACCACAAACTTCCATCTCCATTCACCACTTCTATTACCAAATAAAATGGCATCAAAATTTAACATATCATCCTCGATATACGATACTTTCAAACTCACTGCAAAGAATCTAATACATTAACTCGAAAGGAATCGTCCATCAACAAACCAGAGTCTTAAGTGACAGGATATAGCGAGAATCGAAAGAATTAAGGACCAATCAATCTAACTACACACTACAAGTAGCATGTATAACATGCTTCAATCCTACATTCTCACTCAATCCAACCCGTCCTAAAAGCAATCTATCACGGGATTTAAGTCCAATCCTATGCCTCATAGAATATGGTTCACTTAAATCATGGCTCTGATACCAACTTGTAACACCCAACTTTTAAAAATATGGATTTCAAATTTTTTTTAAATAAAACAACCATTTAATGCGGAAACGTCCCATTAAAAACTTAACCATTTCCTAACGGAAATGTCGATAAAGGTTTTGGTGTTACTTATTGCATCATAACGACAATCCAAGAAATCCACATTCAAACAACCAAACAACCAAACTAAATATCAATCTCAATCATTTCCAACATCTAAGCATGCATATCAAGTATAATGAGAAATAAAAGATCATAAACATGCATAAACAACACCCAAGTGACCTCCCGTGAGTTCCCATACCCAACATACGTACGAAAGGGCTTTAACAAACATTTATTATAAAAATCTAAGTTTTCGTTGTGTCCCTCGTGTCAAAAGGTAGTTATCTTACCTTACAAGATGCACAACAACTCACCAACGTGAATACCGAGCAAGCTACAAGATTCAGACCACCTATAGCCATACAATTATCATCATAAGAAGCTAATATGACATCCAAATACAACAAATACTTCTCACCATGAACTCCATACCTAACGATACGATAAAAGCATCAAAACTCACAATTCTCTAAATGAACTCAGCACTGCGCGTCTTTAGAAATCAATGGTTTTCTCAAAGCTTTACTCAACCAATTGAAAAACTGTTTCACCACCTTAAATATACCTCTTTTCTCTAACTATAGCCGTTAGAATCACCTCAATACGATTTTTCATCATTTTTCTATGAATTTTTGAATATAGACATACTGATTTCGTCCTGAATCTGACCACTTACAGAAATCAGTATTTTTCCCCTTTTCGAAGCCAAATCAAAGAAAACTTAGTTCTTGAAGAATTTAGTAGACACATAGAGGTTTCCAGATATGTATGGCTTGACTCTTGAAGTGCTATAATGAATTACATATGATTTTTGTAAAATGGCTGAGATTTCGGGCCTTCAAAGCCCTTTGTTTTGCAAATGATTTCGACCACCAAACATTTTCAACACCCAAAGGTGTTTTCCAGAAATCAAGTAGACATAAAAATGACCCCAATTGACACTCTATTATCCTCAATTGATTTCATATTCCAAGGATTACACTTTAGGTTACCGAACCGACAAAAACGAATTAATTTAATAACAATTGATCAACTATGATCAAGATCAGAGATGACACTCATATTCAACCTATAAAATCATCAAAAATATCAGAATAACTCGTTCATACCTGTATGAATCTGCAAGACACCAATTGATTGCAATAACCGTTACCGATTGACCCGAAATCACCGATTCCAACAACGAAACGCATACAATCAATCAAGACCAGGTATGAACGAATTGAATAGATGAAAATTACTTAAACTCATTATGGATTTCAATCATTACCTTTATGGATAATCCAGGAATCGAAATCAAGCCCTAGATCTCTCCGAATCGAACCGAAATTGAAGGAATTAAGCAAGGAATGCTATGGAGGCTACATCTTCAATTACACACACTATCTCTGAATAAAATGAGGGATTAGGGCTGCCTAATCCCTAATAAAACCGTTGCCCCTTTTGCACAATTACCAAAGTGCCCTTAACTTAAATTTAACGACCGTTAAGGCTCAAACTAACGCTCCGGGAACTCAACCGACCAAACGAACACCTTAATTACTAACCGACAACTATAATAGGACTTTATGATCATTAATAACTAATTCAAGTATTACATTAATCATGCAGACAACAATAGTTAATTACTTGGGCATTTAAGCAACTAACGGCGTCAAAGTCAACTAAAGGGTTGTCACGACCCGACATCAACGTGAAGTTAACCTCATGATTCGGAATAGAATTCACACAACCATTATAAAAAAAATTGGAATAATGAGTCACTAATTTGGAAATAGAGACTCGAGGTTTTGCCTTGTGTGAATCAATCACATAGACAGAACAAACGTTAGTTGATCGATCGAATACACTTGAGATCTTTTATGAACGGATATATCTAAAGATTACACTTCTTATATTGCCCCAAACAAAAACTATGTCACCATCGTGGTTATATATCCGATTTTTCCTAGAGCACAAAAACGACATCAGTTTCAACTTAAATCAATGCTAATAACCACATGAGAACCGCCTAGAGTAAAAGCAACGACTCAATAGGAAGAGAGCTACCCTCCATCTCTATATAAACATTATAAAGTTCATTAATCAATGTAAACACAACTGTCAACTAATTCTTCCTATGACCCAATCCCATATCATTTCGCACTAGCGACTTGGGCAACTTGAAACAAGCTCCATAGTGACATTATCCTACTTTAACTTGGGCAATCTCCCACAACTGCAAAAGTCATGCGACGTCTGATCAAGTGGAGGAAAGTATGATGGCGGATATTCTAGACCATGTAACGTTTCAAGAGGAACTGGTGGCAGTTATGCACAAGCTTAACGCAAAAAAGAAATGGTGCCGAGAACAAATTTCTGCTTTACACGCAAGACAATGTTCTAATCTTGAGTTGCAATATATAGATTATTTGCAGCCGAAGATCGACAGCCTCCAAAATGCAATTGAACAACTTGACGATGCAACTTTCGCATTGAGTAACTTGAACATATCGGCGCAACGACAATATTAGATGGTTTAATAAGTTTGTAATGTCTTTTAATTCCTATGTGTTTAATGTGTGTTTATTTTTAATGTTTTTTTTTTATGTTTTTAATGTTTTTTATTTTTTTAATGTTTTTTTCGTAATTTTAATGTTTTTTTTATGTAATGTATTGTATTTTTAAATTTTATATAAATAAAAATGTGTTTTATTTAAAAACAAAGTCAAACACAATAAAAAAAATAAAAATAAATCAATCATTACTCTACCCCACCTTCCAGGCAACTCCACTCCCCCTCTTTTTCCCAGGCAACCCCCAGCAACCCAGGATGCCACATGGCGCGACGTGATGAAAGTAGCCCAACCCCCGACAATATCACTCCGAATAGCCTTAACTATCTTAAATATTTCACATTGATTTATCGGGGAAATATCCCCAGTACTTGTATATTGCATCCTCCCCTGTGCACTAAAATAGTTATAGAAATTGTCACAATTATCCTTGTGGTTTGTTGTATTCAAAAATTTTATCCTTTTTTTTGTGTTATTAACAGACTGAAACTAACGTCAGTTAGATAGGTTTTGCCATTAACAGACTGAAAATAACGTTAGTTAGATAGGGATGACTGACAATGAAAATAAATAGCCTATGTATACCTAGTGAAAAGAACAAACACAAGGAGAGAATTGTGAATACAGCAAACTATTTGTGACACTTTCTCAAATAGTTATATATTTATATATCATATATATATATATATATATATATATATATATATATATATGATGACGTACGATGATTACCTCTAAATTATAAATAAAGAAAAATTGGGTGCTTTTACGTATTAAATCCACACAATTGAGTTCACGAGTCATTAACTCCCTACTCATTATATTTTTGATAGATATAATAGATGATATAACCAAATGGTTTAGTGGTGTGGATGCTTGTTTCTTCATAGATATCTTAGGCTTGAGTCTTATTTTATACAGAGTATATATTTGAGGCGTACACAAGTATTTAATTTTTACTTATGGTGGGTCTGAGTGAGTTTTTTCTCTCCATATCTCCTATTTTATGGATGATAAGGGTTTCTCGTCGAGGTGTTTAAATTAAAGATCGATCTTGTGAAACGGTTTTCTAATACAAACCCCGTTAAAACAATGTATAAACCTTTCGCTATTTGTGTAAAAAAACATAGGAGATGATATGTGTATACTATAACTTTATTAAGATGAATTTACAATACGTATATGTATATGTAATAAACTAAATAAATTTCAAAGGTGTCATACACTCATACATCATGTACAGACTCTATTTGACTTTCTGCTATAAACTATTCTAACATGACAGTTTGAGTCCCTTAAGTTTTGTGTGTTATTGAAACACATTACAATGAACTAGACTTTTGCTTACTAATCTTTTCATCTTTGAACTACATCTTCTTGCATTACAGAAGTTGATTTTTGATTCATCTGATGTAAATTCTGCCTTTGATACACTTCCATATAATTTAAGTACGTCTAATGATGATGTCTCCTTAATTAATTCTGTCTCAACATGTACCTTATAGAGTTATATCCAATTCGACTCAACCCTCTGAAAATCCGTTTAGGTTAATTCCAAAATGACAAATCTTTCAAAAGAATTTTTTTTATAATTCACCCCGTATGGACCATATGATGCCGGTACAATCCATATTTAGAATTATATGATCAAACGAGTTACATCTAAAAAACATTTTTACTAATCAAAATACTTTCTATCATATATATGTATATATCTATCTAATGAAATAATCCTTTTAAGTTTTTCATTTTCGTGTCTAATCGAGACACGCAATACACAAATCGTCAATTCATCTCGGCAATTCTACCGTTATTATCTCGATCAACCAAGATTTAGCTCGGTTTACACCACTTCGTCTCACAAAAATCTCAAAGCAGATCGAAAATACGTAAAAAAAAATAGTAGTAGCAACTGATACAATCCGATTTAGACCGACCAAAAATATTGAAAAAAAACTTAGGATTCAAGAAAACCCGTCATCCTAAGAATCGAATCACGAACTTGACTCAAATCTCTTCCTTTCAAAGTCCTTCCATTCCCTGAACAAAGCGAAAAAGCCGCTTTTCTAGCAACACGTCTCTCCAATATTACGTGTGGCGGTACAATTTCGACGTCTTCATTATTTATTTCATCATTTTCGACTTCAAAGGAATGTGTTTGTAAATACTGATGAAACCATGAAGTGCCTGAGAACTCTTCTTGGATACGTATTGGAACTGAAGACGTACTACTTTTTTTTGGTTTTTTCTTATTATTGTCGGGTTTTCGCTTTTTATCGGTTTTTGGATACCGGATTTCATTTCCGGAGATTTTGTCTTGGAAGACAACCTCGGATTCTTGATATTCCTCAGTCATTGGAATGTGATTTTTGGATTTTTGGGTTGGAAATTAGAATTTGGAAAAAGGTTGGCCAATGAGAGAATTTATAGATGAATAATTGAGATATGTAGCTCGAATACACTTTCATGCTGAAGCTGACGTCTTTTTAATTAGTTATCTCTACTATCTTATAAAAATTATGTGATGGGTGTTGAAAAGTTAAAAAATGTCCCTATACGATTTTACTAAAATACTCTCTGTTTAAATTTATACTTTTGGACCGGTTTTAGAATCCTTTGGTGTTTGTAACACACATTTAATGGATACATTAATATTAATATAATCCTTTAATATTTGCCTTCTTTCTTCTCACGTGATCTCCAGCTCCAATAAAACTTTTCTGCCATTTGCTTTCTTCTTCACCCACATTAAATGGGAATGTCTCATATCTTCTATCACAAATCTTCTGTCAATATTTTTTTTGTTTTTCAAAGGCACTTCCAATCCCAATAGCATATCTTCCCAATGGACTCTTTAGCTTCCTTCTTTTTGGTTATAAATATGGGTTGTATTCCCAGACACATTCTGGTGCTCTACTTCTTCCCAATCTCTTCTCGATCTATTGTAACTCTACTTCTTCCATCGCTCTGGTGCTGCCCCTTGCAACAAATATGAACTCCGGTGCCGCCCCTTTCAATGCCACTGCTGGTGTCGCCATCGTCCCAACTACTGATCTGCCATAACCGAGGTAAACCATCAATTGGTTGTTTCACAATCTCAGTTTATGTGTATTACAGGTGAATGCTACTCCTTCCATGGTTGCCATTAATGATCCATTCGATTATGTGTATTACAGGTGAATGCTACTCCTTCCATGGTTGCCCCCATCGGAGATGAGGTAATGGATACATTAACCTAATTTGTTGGTGTTTATCTTTTTTTATTTAAAGAATTACCAAATCAAATATATATATAAAAAAGTCCATTAGCCTCTGTTCATACATCATCAATAAGACTTCTGTGTATCAAACTAAAACTCAAACTTGGCAAGGTGTATGATGGGCATGACCATGTTGACCTTTTTGATGAACTATGGGATTTTCAAGTGTGGTACGTCATCAATGTTGTCCGAGTCCGATTTGTGTACAACAATGTACACGATAACAACCTGCAATTCTTTTTGCTAGACAAAAAAGTAAGTTATTCTTTGTAACTTAGTAACTTAAAATAAACAGATATATTTCAATTTGTTAAATGAAAATGATGTGAAGATATTGAACGAACCTTAACTTAACTATTAGGGAAACATGTGTGCTGCCGATGAGAAGATATCGCGACCCAAAGCCTTATGATGCAATGCGTGTTAGATGTTGGGAGCTTTACATTCAAGATTCTTCGTAAGTATTCTCACACGGCCAACTTTATGTGGCACTATCTAGAGGGATATCACGTGAAAAGACAAAGGTTTTAGTTAGGCCTGTGAAAGATTTCAATCGACCTGGAGTATACACGGCAAATGTAGTGTATAGGGAAGTATTGCACGACGCATAATTTCTATATGTAAGTCGTTTTAACTTTCCATCTACATTTCTTACTTATTTTGTTTTTCAATTGTCAAATTGGCTTAATTTTGCAAGAGAATCAGAAGTTGTAGGGCACGCGTACAAGACTAAACAGGTAATTTTCCATTTGGAATTTGTTTTTTTGCTAATGTTTAAGGTACAAGATTAGAGGAAGAATATGTGGTATCTGATTTAGGTTATCCCATTTATCAGTGCTTGAATTAAGTAGTAATGTTTTCAATGGAGTTTTCCTTGTTAGTATAAACCTGCCTGCACTTCAAGTTCTAGACTTTTCTAATAATGAAATTCATGGTTCTATTCCTGCTGGTATTTTTGTTAGTATGAATGTCCATTACCTCAAGTCGTCATGTTTAAAACTTTATTAAATATAAGTTGACTTTAAATTGCATTAAAGCTATAAAGAGACAATGATATTATGGGTTCTTAATAGTGTTGTTATGGGTTCTTAATAGTGTTGACTGGTTTTTTGCGGATCTGCTGCTCTTAGGTTGTTGTTGCTGCTTGAAATGATGGATAAAGAGACCTCTTTGCAAAGATCGTCACAGTGAATGTATGCATATTGACCTGTGTTCATAGATAAAGCGACCTCTTTGTCAAGATTCTCTTGAATGTAGGCAACCATCACGATGCTCGCACCAGGACGACCAGTGGCTTCACCTATACCACTTGCTCCCTCGGTGGTTACAGCAACCTTTCCTTGTATTTTGTTCATCAGGAGATTAGTTTTTGCGGATATCTTTGTATCTTGTTTTAAATAACATCTATTATTGATTTGCATATGTTTCATTTTGGAGTTTTTAGTGGGTTAGGAATTGTTCAGTTGTATTAAGTTATATTCGTATAAGTTCTTTTGTGTCTGAAGTAGTGTTGTAGCCTAATGTCTGAAGTAGTGCTAAATGTCCTGGTGCTTAATAACATCTATTAAGTTATATTATGTTTCTTTTGTATAAGTTCAGTTTTTTTATAAGTTCTTTAGCCTATTATTGAAACTTCATTCCTAATGTCTGAAGTAGTGCTTTAGCCTTTGCTTCAACTTCTGTACAATCGTTTGTCTGGCTACATGAACTCAATAAAATATGTGCAGTAAGGAATTTTCTCATTTAAGATTCGTGCTGGAATCAACTTATGTCATGGGTTGGAACTAACTTCATCCTGGGACCCGTAGCGTTTCACGATATCCTTACAATAAGAAAACATGAGCTTATTTACAAATTTTTAATGTTATCACGGCATGAGACGCTCAATGGTATCCGACATGAAATAAATCATCTCAGGATCACCACTGCCACAGTTGAAGCAGGGGCAGGGGCTGTAAATTTTATCTTGGAGCATGCCGAAGTTGATATTGTTTTTGTGCAAGATAAAAAAGTTAAACAAGTGAGAGATTTCCTATTTAAACTATCTGTGGTTCATATATAGACTAATAGTTAATTACCAAGTCCTTCATCTTTGCAGCTACTGGATCCAGAGTGTACACATACTCAACGTCTCAAGGGTAAGAATTTAAGTTTTTTAAATGTATGGTTGTGACATCAACTAATCAGTTTTTTTTTCTTTTGATTGCAGTTATTGTTTGCTTCACTTCAATGATAGAGGAGGAAAAGGAAATGGCAGATTCAATTGGGATAAAATCTTTCTCATGGAATGACTTTCTTCAAATGGTTTGACTCTGGATATGACTTGAGTATATTTACAAATTTTACATATTCTTGTTAAATATATATGTCTTTCTTGACTATTTCCTTAACTCTGTATAGAAATACCATGTTTATGACTCAAAACTCACAACAAATGGCACATATAGAATCTCAACGGATAAAGAACCAAAAAATTAACTACTACTACTTCTCATTATACGCTTTACAATGCAATCCATTGTATTTGAAACTGAAAATACCATTTATTTCAAAGACCGTTGCACTCTCTTCTCTTGTTGCAAAATGTCCTGACAACATAATAATAATTTTGTCCATCACGTGATCACTCTATTCTCTATATTCTAATTATCTAGTTAATACATTTAATAATAATATTTTTATCTGTCTGCCGTTATATATCCCAATACAAATAAAATCTCACTCATATTTTCTAGACTTCTTTTGCCCCTTTATATTCATTACTACATATCCCAGGCTTTTATAATGATTCCCAATGCTTGCAATTAAATTCTTGGTGTATATATATAAACTACATATATCTTCTCCCTCACATCACATATCTTCTCCCTCACAACACAAAAACTTTCATACTACAGAACCTTTCGATCTCTACATTGTCTGCTCAAATGACTAACAAAGGTCCGTCTACTGATGCTTCTTCATCGCGCAAAAGGAAACCCTTCCGACGCTCACATAGAGGGCCTCGAACACCTGCTTATGCCATCAATGCATCCAATGAACGCGCTACAGACCCGCCATCTGCAGCCCCCAATGCCGCTGCAGTCACCAGCATTCCGACCCCACCTGTTCCAACCCCCAATCCCGCTTTGAACGCGGTTGTTGCACCTTCTTCACCACCTGTCCAGCCATCCCCGCATGTGGTTCCTTTGGAGGTAAATATTCGCCTTATATGTATCCCTTACACTATTAAAATGCTCAACATAAATTAACAAATTGGATTATGATGTTGTATGTGATATATTATGAATTTGTAGATATTTTATTCCTTAACTATGCAGCAAAAAATAAAGTATGCACAAAATTTTTTTTAAAAAAAACTATGGAAACGACACAGAATTGTAAATTTGCTTTTGCATACAAAATATATATGTGATGTTGCTTCTGCGTTAACGTTTACTTCATAGACATATGATTGGATGATCTGTTAAACTCAAGCACATATAACACCTGACATAAACATATGTTACCTTATCTTATAGCATGCTGAAATATCAGCCTTGCCACCTTATAGTGGACGCCCTCCAACCCGCGACCCGCATGTGCTTGGCTGGGAGGTAAATATTTGCCTCATCTACTACATATTTACTATATTTTTTGCCAATCTCAATGTCATTGTATTTTAGTTGTACCTCATATTATTTTAGGCAATCTCACATATTTATATATTAAATTATTATTATAGGAGTACAACCGTCAGGCTGGTCGTGCGAAGGTTTTTGACGAGCTCTATTTTCAGATCAATGATGATATCCAGTTAATGGAAGATTGT
>CM067170.1:81868175-81920675 GCA_034093135.1 Erigeron breviscapus | reverse complement strand
TTTCGTAGTTGGTGAGATCTTTTACTCAAGTAAAACTATCTCCAAAAGCGTAAGTAATTATTAGGAAATGCTCCCTGGTTTGGATAATATGTACTACAAAATAAAAAGCAACCTTATCCGTTTCAATATATTATTGAAGCTAGGTTTAATTGACATTACGTACCTGCCTCTCGATAACGACTTTAATCTCATCTAGAATTAGTTTTGTTTGAGTGAATAACCATAAAGTCTATGAGTATGAAAGTCTTGGCTATTTTATAGAATTATTTTCGATTATTTTCTTTGCAACAAGAATATCCAAATAGATATATTGTTGAACATAACTACTTAACTAGTTTGAGGTGATTGTGGAAGCATCATCTGTAGCTAGTACATGTAAGAGACAAACAATGTTTATATCTCGGCTCCCTCATATATCCTTTTTTTTATATTGGATGCAACTGTTGTTGAACATGGCACGAACAATATTGTAACACTGAATATGTTTGTAATGGCGAATACCGTTTAAACTCAGACAACCAAATCATCTTTTAAGACCATTATTAATCGTTCATCCTCTACTTACATTTTTTACTGCTACATTAACTTTAACTTCTCACCCTCTTCATTCTCTTTTTTCTACTTTACCATCAACTTTCAAATTAAAAACCTCGCTATACTCGTAATATAACCAATCAAAATAAAATAAAACAAAGTAACAAGAAGAAAACAATGATTGGGGTCCACAAAACATAAGTGAACATAATTACTTTTTTTCTCATCACTTACTCATTTCACCTACACCTTTTAACCATTCATCTATTTCACCTTATTTCACTTTCCTCTTTTACACACCCTTAAAAGTATGTTCGTCGTATTTTTCACTACAATAATTATTTTTCAAGTCACCACAAATTCACTTAGTAAATCTTACTCATATTTTACTCTATTTAATGTACAAATTAAGAGTAATGCTACTTAGCTATAATAGATTTTTTGTTGATCATGTCCTTATTTAAGCAATATATTCTTCGAAAGCTTTATTTCATCAAATTACCAATCTTTAATTGAGATATGTGAAAAGGCTTTTGGCTCAATAGGTTGATATTCTTCAATTTTTTAAGACAAAAACGTTTGTTTTGGTAAAAAGCTTTTCAATAACTTTTTGACATAATTTTCTTTCATTAATCTTCCTTTGAAACTGTTCTATTAAGCAATTCATGTAATAGCTTATGTTTGGCACAAACTTTTCAAGAACTTTTTAAGAGCTTTAGCTTTTATTATAAACTAAAAGCTCCAAAATGAAACGCTACTCGTTTCAGAAGCTTTAGCTTTTATTTGAAAGAAAAAGCTCCAAAATGAAACGCTACTCGTTTCAGAAGCTTTAGCTTTTCGATGGAGCTTTTAATCTTTAAAAATAACAGCTACCATACCAAACACTTTTAAAAAATAAAAAGATCTAGCTAATATCTTTGCTTAAAAGCTACCGCTTATAGCTTCAATTAAAAGCTACAGCTACAAGCTACAGTTACCAACTACTTTTGCCAAACATACCCCTAATATGCATTAGCTATCTATATTCGACTTATTTTGGGAAATTTATTATGTTTTTTAATGATAATAACTTCAATCACATCTATGACTGATTTTATTCATAATATGGAGGGTCTTTTATTTATTTCAGTTTTTTGATTAAGATATAATTGGTTTTTTTAGTTTAGTAAATAGTAAAGTGTGCATTATCTACAATTTTACAAGCATTTAACATTCTAACAATCAGTGGCGGAGCCAGGATTTTAATCCTGGGGTCGCCGAACAGTTTTTATAATACTAAGAAGGGTAAAATTAAACTACAGAATTAAATTACCTCAGTTTGGGGTTGCCAATTACCTTTAAAACTAAATAAATATGTAAAATAGTACTAGAAATATAAAGGTTTATAGATATTGTGGGGTTGTCATGACCACCCTTAGTCACCACATAGCCCCGCCACTGCTAACAATCACGAAAGGTTTGCGCTAAAATCAGAGCTTAGAATTTTTTATATATATAAAAAAAAGAATATTTTTGGGCCTTATTTCGGTCCAAAAAAGTCACAAGGCACAGATGAAACATATAGACTAGACTACTAGTTAATAAATTCACTTGAGCCGTAATTACCAACTAAGTCCATTTAGGACAAATTTGATCCCGGTTCCCGGTTTTCAAAAATTTCTTGTATCCCATTGCGAAGCCTGAGTTGAGCCGTAATTACCATTTGGGTCTACGTACGTTTGTATATTGTTGAAACTAACTAATCAACCTGGGTAATTACTCGGACATGATTAGTTTATATTTGATTATACTTAAACCAATTACAAAATCTGAGCTATATCTATACAAATAATTTTAGTCACTCTGACTAAATCGTTACAGCATGCTAATAACTCAAAACTTGTAAATTAAAAATTACTCATAATAATAATAGTTGTATACATATGTACCAACTTGTAAACGTGGCATAACTTGACCAAATACTTGACTTCACAACCCACAACACTAACTTTATCTAATAACCGGAATTACAAAAATCAGATAAAAGAATTGCAAAACCACATTCCATTTAGGAAACTTTGAATGACCAAGAAATTCTAATAAGCATAACTCATGTCTCCAAAACTGATGTTTGCTTAACTTAACAAAGTGAGCAAACAAAAGTTTACCAAAACAAGATTCCAAAATACATTCATAATCAAACTCTAGTACATCCTACCCGTACAACTTCATCTGCCAGGAATGCATCAAGTAGGAAAAAGTCTTGAATGAAATACAAAGCCCCGGATTTTTGTGGTGATGTCCCTGGAAAAAATAAGAACAAACTAAATATCTTAAATTTTAAGTCAGTTGTCTTGTGGAGTATTCAAGATCATATATCTACAATGCGACACAACCTAATGGAAATAAGAGCCCAAAGACTAATGGGTTTGATAATACGTGTACTGAGAGCAGCCATGTTATTCATATAAGGGGTGTCTTCTGAGGGCATTATGATACTTAAATAAGTACTAAATTGATCCAACTTGGTTGCACCATTTAACATTAATGTGATTGATATAGTTTAAAAAGTGTATTGTTACAACCAACAACCTAAAAAAAAAGATTGCATACTTATAATTATTTATTTATTCATCTAAAAAGTTTCAAAATATTTCATAGCATGTCGTCATGTCTTCAAGTTAAGAGTTGTGTAAGAAAGATTATATAACAGACCTGTTATCAAGTAAAATACCAGATTTTGTGACTTTACATCGATTGGCACGTCTCATGTATTTTGGACATCCTTGATCATCGATGTATGTAGAGTCAGCAAAATCCTAGGCAAAATTCTTTGTGCATTTATCCAAATGCATACATGAGCAAGACGAGTAGTCTTAACCACACGGTTCGTGCATCATGAATGCCCAGAGCAACTTATAAAGTATAGGATCATCATCTTGGTTTAAAATTTGAAGACATGACCCAGTCACTTTCGTCAAATTAAGATCCCGAATTTCTATAAATTTAGGATTAATAAAAATTTCCAGTTCTTTCTAAACACATTCAAGCAAGAATCAGGTAACTGGGAATGAAAAAGTTCTAACCTTAAAATATTGACCATACTTCATTGCGGTTCGTGACTGGGAAGGAGTATATAAGTCAAGTTGGAACCTTTGTATGAAGCAACTTGTAGAACTTGCAACAGAGAGTGCACTTGTCACACCCCGTTGTAGCGGAAATACAGGGTTAACAAAAAATTGCGTACTAATCAGAAGGTAAATAGAGATTACATCCATTAATGCCAATACATGTTCAATACAAGTACAATCGTTCAAATGTGGACCCCAAAATACGGATACAAGTCATCCTCATTTGGAACTGGGGCCACTGAATACGAGTTCAATAAATTGGACAGTCTAATACAATTAAAGCTAATAACATGAGAGTCCTCAAATGTCTGATGCTAATTGTACGTCCAATGTCAAAAGAATGGCCCTATAATGCCATAGATGATCCAAGACTTACTGTTGGTTACCTGAAAAGCATGAAATTTGAGAGGATCAACTATCGAAATAGTTAGTGAGTTTACAGTGTGTTTGACTAAAAGACCAGTCGTCATTGGGAGCACACAATGACATGTAGTTATTAAAAAGACAGTCGTCATTGGGAGCACACAATGACATGTAGTTATTAAGACAAGACAGTCGGGAGCAAGGTCCGACAATAAGACTAATTTCCCTCGCACAGGTCTCCCGTCTATAATGGGGTGCGGACCAGAACCAAGACAGTCAGGCACAAAAACTGACAAGACAACCATTAGGATCTCATAATGGTAATAACTACATAAGGGCAACATTTTAGTTCGTCAAACACAAAGAACAATTTAGTCAGCCGCACAAAAACTGACAAGACAACCATTAGGATCTCATAATGGTAATAACTACATAAGGGCAACATTTTAGTTCGTCAAACACAAAGAACAATTTAGTCAGCCGACAACATGGCAAGTCAAAGTCATTTAGTTCGATATTCCATAAGACATGTATACACATTTTCAGGCAGCCGTCAACATGGCAAGACATAAGTCAAATGATTTCATTTACCAAATCTCATGGCATAGACAAAGACAAATCATTTATAAAGTAGTCGTGTATACAGTACATGCCTTTCAGGCCCAAAGTAAAAAGGAAAAGGGCGCCATAAACTCACCTTAGCGATCAACGAGCTAAAAGTATGAGTAGTCCGAGAAAATGAGCAGTCTAGTCTCCACGTCTATTCAAAACCTAGGATATGAGTACCAATGGTGAGATTCAAATCTCACGACGACAAGTATCCTACGTACAACTACTTAGCTATCAACCCTAGAATGCCACGACCAAGAATGTGATTTAAACGTCCATTTTATTTGATTCAAATTACTAACGTCAATGACATTGTCATTATAAGGTAGTCTAAAGTACTAATTCATATAAACGAAGTTCAAGTGTTCAAGATGTCAAAAACTGAAATCGTCAAACAGACCCAAAACTCACGGCGCGACCTGGGTGGCTCGCGGCGCGACCTGGAGGTCTCGCGGCGCGACCTGGGCTAGACATCCTCGCGGCGCGACCTGGAGGTCTCGCGGCGCGACCCTGCTACGTTCCTCGCGGCGCGACCTGGAGGTCTCGCGGCGCGACCAGAGGTCCTCGCGGCGCGAGGCTATATTACTCGCGGCGCGACCTGGAGGTCTCGCGGCGCAACAACACACCTCGCGGCGCGAGGCAGACTACTCGCGGCGCGAGTGCAGACCTGTACAAGTGAAAGTGCAGTTTTTGACCTTTTTCGCCAAACCAAATCGTTTCCATTTCAATTCCTTTCATTACAACAACCAGAAACAAGTCTAAAGAGTCTGGTAACAAACCCATTTGCTAACCATTTCATAAATCCAACATTTTGATTTCAAAGACCTAATTTCTAAATCAAAGTTTCATTCAATCAACACAACCAAAACTCATTTCCTTTCCAAGACTATCTAATTCAATACTCAAAACTGAATTCAAACCTAAAAATGGAATTCAATTACTCAAAACTGAATTCAAACCTAAAAATGGAATTCAATTAAATCAAAAGTTAGAGAAAAAGTTTACTTACCAAATCTTGTGTTCTTGAAATAATAAAGATGAAGATGGTGATGATGATGATGCCAAAACCTTAATTATTATTGAAATATGATTATTCCCTTTTGAATCCCCTTTGATTTCCCCTTGCCAATTAATTTGAGAGTAGTCTTGTGTGTGTGTGTTTTGTGTGACCGAACCAAAGAAGAAGAAAAGGAGGGAGATGGGGGTGTTTGGTGGTTTACTCACGTCCACAAGAAAGGAGGACGGCCCATGTGGCCATTTTTAATATTTTTGGTACCCTTAATTTGGTACAATGCTTACGATTAAACACCGCATGACTAAAAGGTTATAATTTAAAGTAAAGGTATTTTCCCTCATCTCATTTTAGTTAAGACAAGTCAATAAAACTTCGACAAACTAAACTTTAAAAGTATTAAGTCTAGACAGTCTATTTATTTTGTACAAGACATAACCTTTAAATATTTATTTAAAGTTATATTTAAGACTCGACATTCGTCTAGATAGCTAATAGTCTACGTCATCAGGATACGTCTAATTTGACTAAGTCAAAAGTCCAAAAGTCTAATAATTTCCACGTCTAATGACTGTCTAATTGAGATTAAGACTAACCCGATGTTAATTATTACGAGTAGTCACAACACTCAAGGACTTACCTGTGAGTGGCTCAGTTTGGGTAGTTAAAGACATAAGAATAAGTAAAGTAGTAGACAATATAAAGTAAATTGCAGAACTTGCAGCAGAGAGTATACTCAAGAGCTTACCTGTGAATGGCTTAGTCACAATCAGAACTTGCAGCAGATAGTGCACTTGATATATATTCCATACAATTTTGACAACTGAATAGTTTGGTGGATAGGTAAAGACACCAACCACATCAGAATCATCCTAAGAACCAAAATTCAAATGGGTTGGAACCGATTTGGGAAAAGTTTCTCCTTCTTCATTCTTTTTCAATAGAGACTTGGTACTATCAAACACTTGAATATGCTCACAAGTTGTCACATTTGTATCAAATGTTACTTTTTTCTGTGTCTCACGCTTAAGAGCTCCTATTTCTTTTCACTATATCGAAAAAGAATATCATATGTATAAGAAACAAACTGCATACAACTAAGAAACATCATAACATCATAAACACAAATTATTTAAACAAAAATAAAGATGAGGTACATCGAGTCTGGAAGTGAAGTTTTAATATAGTATTATCGTGTTGTTAAAGTCACATTTGATACAGATGTGTCAAGCATAAGTGTGTATGACAATTTCTCGGAACTACACCTATAAAAGAGTATATCAAAATTGTTTGATGTTGTTTCATTTTTTTTAAAATCGACAATGCATTGATGTACTAACAAGAACCAAGTCTTTTACTCTAATGATCAAGGTACCCGCTTAGTATAAATTTGAGATTAAAACCGGCTTAACTTTGTTGAACACAACAGCTAACTTAAACACAAAGTAAAAAAAAAAAAAAAAAAACAAATTACCTGGAGTAATAGGTCGACTTGATATAAACTTACATGGCAATAAAATACGATAAGTACAATATAAGCTTGTGAATAAGAAACTTTGATACAATAATGAATCAAAAAGTGACCTAACAGAAAATTTAAATATAAGTTGGGATTTGACAATCAAATAAAACTTGGAATTTAACACCATAACAATCAGCATAGAGGTGAGTGCACAAACCTTGCAGATCGAAAGTCCGTCTATAAAAAATTATTTACCAACTTGAACCTTTATGAGAATGTGATAGCTAAACATCATGAATGCTCAAAGACTGATATTGCTGTATGGCCGCAGACAAATGGATGATAACACAAAGAACCTTGAATTAATGCTTCATTTGTAAATAAAGTTTGTTATTCAGTAAGAGTTAATTTGCAATTGTAATGAATTATTGACAATTTTTTAACGGAATATACAGTACCTTATTTGTGATTTCACTAAGAGAATCCCAACTAACACTGAAAAATCTTCAAGTGACCAATTAGTGTAACTTGAGAAATCGAACCCTGAGTGGCTATGGGATACCAAATGTGCCAAAGAGTTATGGATTAAATTATCGTGCATCGCCTACAATAAATCTTGGTCGATATGATTCATACTTCAATGAGATTCCATCCAAAATGTACAATTATGCATAGATATTTAGAGATTAGAGACTTACAATACAAAGTAAATGGGAGACTTGCTCCATGAACTCGTATGTCTTCTTCCAACAAATGTATCTCTTGTATATCTGAATCTTTTTTAATCTATATGAACAAATGACAATTACATGATGCTCAAATACGCAATCATATAACTAACTTGACTATCACCTATATATGAAGTTTCAAGCCCGTACGTTCTCTTGAACATAACCTGACCCATGTTATAAGACACAAGAGTTGTTTCTAGTATTGCCATCATGGCGCAACATTATGCACATTGGAAACTCAGAAATATCCATATTTACCGAAAATGTTGAACAATTTAAATAGCATTATCAAAATATGAACTCAGAATCATTCAGGTTTAGTTCCTTACTTGTTACCCTGCTTTTATAGAAAAGTCATCACAACATTTTAGTGAATGGGATTTCATTATATACACAAAGAGGGTTCAGATAACTAATAGGAAGAATGATAGGACAAAAACCCCAAATAGGAATCCATAACTTTCTAACTTAAAGTAACTTCATATATATGGCTAACACGTTAACCCAATGCACACAAACCATCCTCATTTTGAAATGAACAAAGAAAAAACAAACTAAATTGAAACCAAAATATTCTTATGATTAAATGGGGCGGTCACCTTTCAAAAATAAAAATAAAAATGGGGAGGTCATAAGAATCACTGAATAAGAACACTAAAATTAATATGAAAAACCTTTTAAGAAAACTCCTACCTCAATTGTATGAGGTAGATCCATGTTAGACATGGTAGTCGCCGATCACACAATCTCGTCGGGCGATGGTTATCTATTTTTCTCTTTAGTGATTTATTGATTAAGAGGAAAGATAAATGAATATATGGTATGTAGAATGGCTATTGATCGGAAAAGAATACTCTTCAAATTAGAGAAAAAAGTGTGGCACTTATCAAATCGAAGATTTCATTTTTGATGAGAATGATGGGTTATGGATAGATTTTAGGAATTTTTTTTTTGTTTTCAGCTTTGGGATCGGAAGGGAAAGAAAAAAGAAAATGTTTTGACATATAAGTTTTTTGAAGGAGAGGGGAGAGTTTGCCACTTGGCAATTTTTTAAAATTTTTTTAAATTGGGATCCTCTTTAAGATTTGAATTTCTTTATTTAATTAAATACTTTAAACCAACAAATAAAGTCTAAAGTTTTGTTGTATCGTTTATTATAATTATGTTTAAAGTCAATAACTATGTTATAGATCGCATATTGATATCTACTAGTATTAGTTTATTGCTTTGTCACTGTTAAGCAAACAATAGGTTAGATGCGTTGTCAAGTCAAACACATAAATGTCGACTATTAATTGGCTGTAAGATTTGAACAAGTCAATCGAGAATAAAAGGACAAAGAAGAGTGCAATGGGCTGGATTTCGTCATAAATACAAGTCGCCGGTGATAATGATATTGGGTTTGACTTTTGTAGATTGGGCTAGTTGGATCCAAATTAAAGGCACAGGGTAACACGACCAGAAAAAGGTCAACCCCACCAGAGCATTAGCGGCGACGTCGCCGCTAATGCTCCCACCGACATGCCACCGACATGCCTGCAATAATGACTGACAACGTTCGATCCCAATATGCCACGTCACAGGCATTAGCGGCGACGTCGCCGCTAATGCTCCGACATGGATACTGTTCCCTTTACGTCGGATCATATAATTGGAGTAAATGCCATGATCCTTATATATCGCAATCTGCATGAATTTGCATCAATAGACTTTCATTTTCAAACCAACTTCTTTCATTTTCCAAACGAATTTGCTGCTTCTTTCATTTGCTGCATTCTCAAACGAATTTGCATCAATATAACAGGTATATATTTTATGTATATATATATTATGAATTATGAATATAGATATTATACTTATGTGTAATTATATATATAGTTATTGTACTAACTATATATATAGTATGGATACCATCGATAGTTACTGAACTAGATGTTGACTTGTTTACTTGAATATGTGTTTATATATATATATATATATATATATATATATATATATATATATATATATATATATATATATATATATATATATATATATATATATATATATATATATATATATATATATATATATATATATATATATATATATATATATATATATATATATATATATATATATATATATATATATATATATATATATATATATATATATATATATATATATATATATATATATATATATATATATATATATATATATATATATATATATATATATATATATATATATATATATATATATATATATATATATATATATATATATATATATATATATATATATATATATATATATATATATATATATATATATATATATATATATATATATATATATATATATATATATATATATATATATATATATATATATATATATATATATATATATATATATATATATATATATATATATATATATATATATATATATATATATATATATATATATATATATATATATATATATATATATATATATATATATATATATATATATATATATATATATATATATATATATATATATATATATATATATATATATATATATATATATATATATATATATATATATATATATATATATATAATAGACTTTCATTTTCCAATCTGCGAAAAAGTATCTTTCATTTTCCAATGTTTACATAACAGGTATATATTTTATGAATATAGATATAGATATTATACTTATGTGTAATTATATATATAGTTATTGTACTAACTATATATATAGTATGGATACCATCGATAGTTACTGAACTAGATGTTGACTTGTTTACTTTAATTGTTTCAGATGGATAGTTTGGAGGATATTTGGGCAGACCCAGAAAACGTACGTATCGAAGTGTCGGATGATGAGTTTGAGACACCTGATGCAGACGGTGTTTTTGACTGCGAAGCTGGAGACTTAGAAACCGAGGAGGTGTTCGCTTCCTTCGAAGAATTGACAGAGTGGGCTCAAAGAACAGCACTGGAGTTGGGTTATGTTCTAGTCATACGGCGAACGAACACCAACTCGTTAAAGGTGGTCAATAAAGTGACACTAATATGTCAGCACGGTGAAAAACGCGATAAAAGGTTAACTGGGGCCGTTAAACGGTCCACCAAGATAGGCTGCCCCTTTACTCTGGTAGGCCGCCCCGGGTATGATGGTGGTTGGAGGGTCACTGTCAAGGACTGGAAACACAATCATGATCCAGCTACCGATCTGCAGGGGTATGCATACGCGAGACGGATGACGGAAGAAGAAAAGGAATTTGTGGGAAACCAATCGGATCGCGGTTTGTACCCACGCCAGATCCTGGTAAACCTCAAAAGAGAATTTACAGGAAACCGGACTCGAAGAGGAGACATTACCAACTTTCTGAAATCGAGATGGAAGGCGGGCCAAGCAGGGCATACTCCAATGCAGGTACAAACATCATATTAGTGATTATGTACTACGTTGTTGGAAGTGACTTATTTACTATATTTTGTTCACCTGTCGCAGGTTATGTTCTCACTGCTGCAGGAGAAAAATTACATTTACCAGTTTACTACAAATAGTAAAAATGGACGGTTGGAGAACCTCTTTTTCATGCATCCAACATCAATGACCCTATGGCGCGCATTTCCCTGGGTTATTGAAATAGACGCCACGTACAAAACCAACGTGTACAACATGCCGCTTGTTGAGATTGTCGGTGTGACTTCAACGGGCAGGACCTTCAGTTTAGCCTATGCTTTTATCGTAAACGAGCAAGAGGCGAATTATGAATGGGTGTTACAATCTCTCAAGTCCACCCTTGTTGAAGGCTTTGCCGTTCATGTCGTTCTAACTGACAGGGAGCAGGCCCTGATGAGAGCATTGAAGGTTGTTATGCCGGAAGCGAAACACCTGCTATGTAGGTTCCACATATGGCAAAACATAATCAAACACTGCGAACCGGCGTTGCGGCTGAAAGATATGAACATTGAAAAGCTTCGCTTCTACTGGAGAACAGTCTATGAATCTCGGACAATTGACGAGTTTAAGGACAACGAGAAATGGTTAAAGAAAAAATTAGCAGCTTTTCCTGGTGTCTACAAGTACCTGAACGAGAATTGGTTGTCCCCGTACCGAGAACAGTTTGTGTCATGTTGGGTCGATGAACATCTCAACTATCATAACCACACCACAAACAGAGTCGAGGCCGAGCACCACCTGCTGAAGGAAGAGCTGAAGGGGAAATGTACATTTACTAGAATCCTGCATATTGTTGATTCTGTCATGATCGGTCAAGACACAGAAATAAGGGGGCAACTGGGGTATAGCAAGGGAACCCTGTTGGGTAAACACAACTACAACTATATGAAGGCCCTGCTTGGAAAGGTTTCACATAAAGCTTTGGACATCATGGCTGATGAAATCGTTCGCTTAGACCAAAAACTTAAAAAACAGGTGAAAAAGTGCGGGTGCAAGGTTCGGTTTAGTTGTGGGCTACCATGTGCCTGCAAGATTGCCGAGTACATGCAGCGCGGTAAGTATGTTTTAATACCTTTTTTTTAACATAAAGACATAATGTCGTATACTTATTGATATCCAAAAATGCAGGGACTCGTATTCAGCCGGAAGTGATAGACCCGTTTTGGAGAAAGCTTGATTTAACACCGTCGACATGCCTACCAGGAAACGACCACTTAAAAGACGGAGACGATATAGAAGCTATCCATGAAGTCGTAGGTGACCTTACGAGTTTCTTGGTTGAGCAACCCAAGGCCCAACGGAAACATTGGTTGTCCAAGATAAAGGACATGTTTAAGCCAGGCAACACACAAGTTAAAGATCCTCTCGTTCAGAAGAGCACACGCGGAAGACCAGTCGGGTCGAAACAAAAGGCGCCAAAGGTAGACCAAATACATCAACTTCTATATTTTTATTAAAGAAAAAATATATAACTACCTGATTTTAAGTAATGTTTTTTTTTAATAAATATTTGTTTTCCAATAAGATAAATATTATCTTTTTATATTATCTTATTTAATCGATATTTTTTAAAAAACATCATAGTCAAATATAAACTTACATTACAATAATACATATTCAAAATAATACATATTCAAAATAATACATAGAAAACTTACATAAAAATTATACATATTCAAAATAAACATATAAAATAATACATATTCAAAATAATACATATTCAAAATAATACATACAAAATAATACATATTCAAAATAATACATATTCAAAATAATACATATTCAAAATAATACATATTCAAAATAATACATATTCAAAATAATACATATTCAAAATAATACATATTCAAAATAATACATATTCAAAATAATACATATTCAAAATAATACATATTCAAAATAATACATATTCAAAATAATACATATTCAAAATAATACATATTCAAAATAATACATATAAAATAATACATATTCAAAATAATACATATTCAAAATAATACATATTCAAAATAATACATATTAAATAATATATAAAAATAATACATATTCAAAATAATACATATTCAAAATAATACATATTCAAAATAATACATAAAAATTATACATATTCAAAATAATACATATCAAAATATAGATATAAAATAATACATATTCAAAATAATACATATTCAAAATAATACATAGAAAACTTAGATAAAAATACATATTCAAAATAACGATATAAAATAATAGATAAAAAAACTACATATTCAAAATAATACATATTCAAAATAATACATAAAAATAATACATATCAAAATAATACATATTCAAAATAATACATATCAAAATAATACATATTCAAAATAATACATATTCAAAATAATACATATTCAAAATAATACATATTCAAAATAATACATATTCAAAATAATACATATTCAAAATAATACATATTCAAAATAATACATATTCAAAATAATACATATTCAAAATAATACATATTCAAAATAATACATATTCAAAATAATACATAGAAAACTTAGATAAAAATACATATTCAAAATAACGATATAAAATAATACATATTCAAAATAATACATATTCAAAATAATACATATTCAAAATAATACATATTCAAAATAATACATATAAAATAATACATATTCAAAATAATACATATTCAAAATAATACATATAAAATAATACATATTCAAAATAATACATATTCAAAATAATACATAAAAATAATACATATTCAAAATAATACATATTCAAAATAATACATATAAAATAATACATATTCAAAATAATACATATTCAAAATAATACATATTCAAAATAATACATATTCAAAATAATACATATTCAAAATAATACATATTCAAAATAATACATATTCAAAATAATACATATTCAAAATAATACATATTCAAAATAATACATATTCAAAATAATACATATTCAAAATAATACATATTCAAAATAATACATATCAAAATAATACATATAAAATAATACATATTCAAAATAATACATATTCAAAATAATACATATTCAAAATAATACATATTCAAAATAATACATATTCAAAATAATACATATAAAATAATACATATTCAAAATAATACATATTCAAAATAATACATATTCAAAATAATACATATTCAAAATAATACATATTCAAAATAATACATATTCAAAATAATACATATTCAAAATAATACATATCAAAATAATACATATTCAAAATAATACATATTCAAAATAATACATATTCAAAATAATACATATTCAAAATAATACATATTCAAAATAATACATATTCAAAATAATACATATTCAAAATAATACATATTCAAAATAATACATATTCAAAATAATACATATAAAATAATACATATTCAAAATAATACATATCAAAATAATACATATTCAAAATAATACATATTCAAAATAATACATATTCAAAATAATACATATCAAAATAATACATATTCAAAATAATACATATTCAAAATAATACATAGAAAACTTAGATAAAAATTATACCGATCTTACGTATGGGCACTACCAGAGCTACCCGAGTACATTCGACCTTACGTTGTCGGCGCACAGGATGTCTTAGGAGATGGTAGTTGTGGATTTCGAGCTACCGCTGTTGCTTTGGGGCTAGATGAGAACCACGGTTCAGAGTGGGTTCGTATGCAGATGCTCGAGGAGTTTGAATCTGACCTCGAGGGGTACATGCGAATGTATGGGGATGAGGGCCCACGCATATTGGAGTCGCTGCGAACCTCTTATTATAAAAAATGGCGAGACAAAAAACATTGGATGAGTAAAGTGTGGTTCCATATCCTCCTGGCCAATAAGCTGGGTATAATAATCAACTGCATAAGCCTACGTGACCCCCGCACAGTATTCCCGATGCAACATGGCTGGATCAATTAAAGTTGGCTCAACCGATATCTATTGCTCTCGTAAATCACGAAGGCCATTTTATTGCTGTGGAATTAGCAGGTGATTACCCAATGCCTTACAAGAATCCAGAATGGACTCACTACGCAACCCCGCTTGCACGTGCAGTGGCATCAATGTACGAACATCAAGAACAAGCGTTTCAAGAATGGCTGTATGCACACTGCCCAATAATACCACCTGGGCCTCCTATTGTTATAAATGATTAAATTCATTACATGTTGTATATATTTTGGGTTTAATAAACATTTTATGTTGTATTATGAATGGTGATTCATTTTATGAATGGTCAAAGATAGATTGTATTATGTTTTTTTTTAATAAATAAAAAGATAAAAAAAAAAAAAAAAAAAAAAAAAAAAAAAAATGGTGATTCATTTTATGAATAGTCAAAGATAGATTGTATTATGTTTTTTTTTAATAAATATTTGTTTTCCAATAAGATAAATATTATCTTTTTATATTATCTTATTTAATCGATATTTTTTAAAAAACATCATAGTCAAATATAAACTTACATTACAATAATACATATTCAAAATAATACATATTCAAAATAATACATAGAAAACTTAGATAAAAATTATACATATTCATATACATATTCAAAATAACATAGAAAACTTAGATAAAAAAATACATATTCAAAATAACGATATAAAATAATACATATTAAAAAATACATATTCAAAATAATACATATTCAAAATAATACATATTCAAAATAATACATATTCAAAATAATACATAGAAAACTTAGATAAAATACATATTCAATACATATTCAAAATAATACATAGAAAACTTAGATAAAAAAATACATATTCAAAATAACGATATAAAATATAGATAAAAATAATACATATTCAAAATAATACATATTCAAAATAATACATATTCAAAATAATACATATTCAAAATAATACATATTCAAAATAATACATATCAAAATAATACATATTCAAAATAATACATATTCAAAATAATACATATTCAAAATAATACATATTCAAAATAATACATATTCAAAATAATACATATTCAAAATAATACATAGAAAACTTAGATAAAAATACATATTCAAAATAATACATATTCAAAATAATACATAGAAAACTTAGATAAAAAAATACATATTCAAAATATACATATAAAACTTAGATAAAAAAATACATATTCAAAATATACATATTCAAAATAATACATAGAAAACTTAGATAAAAAAATACATATTCAAAATAATACATATTCAAAATAATACATATTCAAAATAATACATAGAAAACTTAGATAAAAATACATATTCAAAATAACGATATAAAACTTAGATAAAAAAATACATATTCAAAATAACGATATAAAACTATACATATCAAACTTACATTACAATAATACATATTCAAAATAATACATATTCAAAATAATACATAGAAAACTTAGATAAAATTATACATATTCAAAATAACGATATAAAACTTAGATAAAAAAACTACATATTCAAAATATTACATATTCAAAATAATACATATTCAAAATAATACATAGAAAACTTAGATAAAAATACATATTCAAAATAATACATATTCAAAATAATACATAGAAAACTTAGATATAAACTTACATTACAATAATACATATTCAAAATAATACATATTCAAAATAATACATAGAAAACTTAGATAAAATTATACATATTCAAAATAACGATATAAAATAATACATATCAAAATAATACATATTCAAAATAATACATATTCAAAATAATACATATTCAAAATAATACATATTCAAAATAATACATATTCAAAATAATACATATTCAAAATAATACATATTCAAAATAATACATATTCAAAATAATACATATCAAAATAATACATATTCAAAATAATACATATTCAAAATAATACATATTCAAAATAATACATATTCAAAATAATACATATTCAAAATAATACATATTCAAAATAATACATATTAAAATAATACATATTCAAAATAATACATATTCAAAATAATACATATTCAAAATAATACATATTCAAAATAATACATATTCAAAATAATACATAAAAATAATACATATTCAAAATAATACATATTCAAAATAATACATATTCAAAATAATACATATTCAAAATAATACATATTCAAAATAATACATATTCAAAATAATACATATCAAAATAATACATATTCAAAATAATACATATTCAAAATAATACATATTCAAAATAATACATATTCAAAATAATACATATTCAAAATAATACATATTCAAAATAATACATATTCAAAATAATACATATTCAAAATAATACATATTCAAAATAATACATATTCAAAATAATACATATTCAAAATAATACATATTCAAAATAATACATATTCAAAATAATACATATTCAAAATAATACATATAAAATTACATAAAAATATACATATAAAATAATACATATTAAAATAAATCAATCTAAAAAAGGCGCCTGGTGACCCGACCAGTAATCTGGTATTTCGACCAGACTATTTGCAGCGATTATCGCTGTAAATAGTGGTGTTTTGTCCATATCCAACTATTTGCAGCGATTACTGACAGGGGCCCGTTATTATTCTGCCAGATTTGCCATTACTGGCATGGGGGCCCGCACTATTTGCAGCGACTATCGCTGCAAATAGTAAGTGTGGTCGAGATACAAAAAACAATGATCGGGCTACGGGCTGCGTTGAAAAAATGATCCAATCTCTAATTTTCAAATGAACAATTTTAGTCTTTTATGCAAGACAAAATGACAAATAATGATAAACATTTTTGTGCTGTCATCTATCTAAATGATCATACAGAGCCTTTATTGAACAGATGAAAAAAATCAACACTGCAACATTAATTCCTAGGGTCCCAAAACCCATGTTACTTCCATTCATAACTTGTCGGCTTATCAAGCAAGGCTCCACTTATATTGTGAGCCCAACACAATTTATGATTAAAAGTATTTTCACTATTTTCTCATGACTTATTTCTAGTTATCCCATTAGATTAAATAGACATGAAGTTTTATTTATAGCTCAAAATCAAGGTATCGCTCGGCATTTTAGAAGATTAGAGTAGAGGCCATCTACAACGGGTAATCAGCTAATTATCTTATGGTTTCTTCGAAAATGATGTTTTAGAAAAGTAAAACTAAAAGTTATGCTATTAATCAAAGAGTCTTTATTCGATCTAGCGCTATTTGAGATCTACAATCATGCACTAGGTGTGAATATATACTATATACTAGTACTAATACCCGTACGAGATGCACGATTCATAATATACATATATGTCATTTTATTTGAAATATAATTAAACCAATCTTTAATATTGTGAAAATATCAACTACACAAAAAAGTTAAAACAATAAATAATTCATCATATATCATGTTACCATAATTTTACTTTTTAGTTGTATTTTATGACTTAAAAAAAGAAAACCAAATTTATTTTGTATGTAATAGTGTCACTAATTAATTTGAAGAATGAAACAATAATAATGAACAAAATAAGAAATAAACAAAATCTAAATATAAATTTAACATATGATCGAGAGTCAATATGTGATCATATAAAAAATTAATAATGATAATTAGTGAAAGTTGGGGAACAGAAAATTATAGCTTGCCATAGGATATTGTAATTGAGTTGGGAACAAAACTTTATACCTTGCCATAAGATACTGTAATTGAGTTCATGAATAGAATAATACTCAAAAGTAATTCGACATATAAAAGTTACATTAAGGGTTTATTAGAAGTGATTTAGGTCACGTACAAATTGTATTTATAAGTTGAGATTTTGGAGAGGTAAACTGTAGAGGATTTAGGATTCGTAGAAGGTCTAAGTATATAAATAATATTTATTAATTTTTATGTGTAATGCTTATCAATAAATTAGTTTAATATTATTATATTATGTTTCCTTATTACACGTAGATTTTTCATTATAGTTTGTATTTGTTACAACTTACAAATAATGACTTTTTTATTACAGCGGAATATTTATTATTTAATAAAAATTACATAAATAACAATCTAAGAAAATCCGATTGATGATGATGGTTATACTTTTTTTTTAAAGACAAACTATCTTACTCTTACATGAATCCTCCCGCTATTTTCTTAAAAGAAGTCGTACAATATATACGCATACTAGTCCTAATACCCGTACGATGTACGGTAGCTATATAGATTCTATCATAAAGAAATTCGAATATGCCTCATACATGATTTGTGAGTATGAAATAAATTGTGGTTAAAGTAAACCGATGATCGAAGCTAAGTTATAATAAACAGTAATGATAAATATAATATATGTTTAGTTAAAGTTTTGGAAATCAAATCAAAATCGGAAATTGTAAGCATAGAGGATGACGGCAAATAGCCTTGTGATTTCGGATCGTTAACTCAATTTTTTGAAGTCTTCATGTTATTAACTTATTATAAGTAATATAAGTAATAGAAGTTGAAGAATTGAGAAAGAAAAAGAGACTACTTTATTAATGAGAAAATGATCAATCAAATAAGGTTATAATGTGTTTTGTATCTATAAGATAAGAGTTATAGTTTAATTCTAAGTCTAATAAGGAAATTGAATCTATATACAATTAAAAAAGCTAATATAATAAAATAGATAAATTAAAAGTACACGTGTCGATCAAGGATTAAGCCACGTGTCGTTTCAAGAACATCTCAATCCTGTTTTAGTTTATTGGTAGATAAATAGTCATCCGTACATCGTACGGGTATTAATACTCAAAAGTAATTCGACATATAAAAGTTACATTAAGGGTTTATTAGAAGTGATTTAGGTCACGTACAAATTGTATTTATAAAGCTTAATTGAGATTTTGGAGAGGTAAACTGTAGAGGAATTAGGATTCGTAGAAGGTCTAAGTATATAAATAATACTAGTATTAATACCCGTACGATATACGGATGACTATTTATATGCGTATATATTGTACGACTTCTTTTAGAAAATAGCGGGAGGATTCATGTAAGAGTAAGATAGTTTGTCGTTTAAAAAAAAAAGTATAACCATCATCATCAATCGGATTTTCTTAGATTGTTATTGTTATTATGTAATTTTTATTAAATAATAAATATTCCGCTGTAATAAAAAAGTCATTATTTGTAAGTTGTAACAAATACAAACTATAATGAAAAATCTACGTGTAATAAGGAAACATAAATATAATAATATTAAACTAATTTATTGATAAGCATTACACATAAAAATTAATAAATTTAATTTTTTTGATTAAGAGGACAAGTGTAGCTTTAAGAAAACGCCACATGTCGCACAAAAAATGTTACAATCTTGTTTTAGTTTATTGGTAGATATTTAGTTTTAATTATATATGTTTAATATCTTTTTCTACTAATAAAATAGTAAATTTATTAAGTTATAGAAATCTTAGTTTAAATATAGATTGATGAGATTAAAATAAGGAATTTATATATATGACTAAAAAACACGTGTCACTTTAATATATTATCACACGTCAATCAATGAAAGTTACAATCTTGTTTTAGTTTATTTGTAGATATATAACAAGTACCTTTTTTTAATCTCTCCCAATTTGATGTTTTAGAAAAAGTAAAGAAATAATGGCTTTATAGTCGCTATACACGAATGTCTTCAATTATAATCGTGTTTATTATATTTTATCAACTTTTAATTTTTTAAAACTATATGTACGTATTTAACTAATCAAAAACTTGTAAACTAATAACAACCTAACATTTGACGTAACCTCATATATCATCCGTGTATAGTTAAATCATTTTGAAGCCATTAATCCTTATATATTAGATATTAAGAAACTTACGTACTCTTATTCACAAGTTTATGAAAACAACTAATGTAATATATATTTTTAATGGCAACTGTTAATTAGCAAGTGTCGCCCACTATTCAAGGGTAAGAGCTTACTCAGACGAAGATAGTAGGTCGTCTTAACAAGGTCTGTTAAGTTTGTGTTGAGTAGGCGTCCAAAGAGAAACCTTACAAGGCACTCACTGAATGACATTAATGATGTTCGAACCCGCCTCCTAGCTAGATTAAACCTATAGTATCCCGATCACCTAGTTAAATTAGTCGAGATCATTGACAACTAATGTAATAATCTAAGGCAACTATTCATATATTTTGTGAAAATGTTTCTTGTGCTCACTGTTGAAACTTGAAACAACCCACATTGTGCCCGCGTGAAATTAATAAATGTTTATCCATCATCTAACTTCCCAACTGTAAAACGATCATAAAGACCATGTATAGACTTGGTCCTCTCTCAATCTTTAAACACTCGCACAAACTTGTGTATATATACACAACAAACTTGAAATTACATATCATTGCACACTCTACCTTTTCTTGTTACCTTTTGCTCTTAATAACACCTATTTTTTTGCATTCACTTTATCAATTCTGCATTTACAAATATGGCAAGTAAGCAAAAAAGATGGTTTGTTATGCAAGTAATGGTAACACTTATAGTATTGAAAATGGTTTCTCTTGGTGTTAATGGTGACCCTCAAGTTCCATGTTACTTCATTTTCGGTGATTCTTTGGTCGATAATGGGAATAACAATCGTATCGCGTCATTAGCTAGAGCAAATTATCTTCCTTATGGTATTGATTTTCCGGATGGCCCGACTGGACGCTTTAGCAATGGCAAAACAGTTGTTGATACTGTTGGTAAGCTTACTAATTTCTTTTGCGCAGCTTAATTAACTATGTACCAAATATGTGTTTATTAGTTAGTTTATATTTTATCATAAAGTAGACAATACAAGAATTCTTAAAGAAGGCACTTAGACCTACCAAACTCCTTTCTGGTCCATCATTGTAGGCATATTAAATCAGTATAATTAAGTACGTACACTTATTAATTTACTCTCTAAGTTTACAAATTTCGGTTTTAGCCTAGCTATAATAGTGTCTAAAACATTCGAAGTTTATGGGGTCCTGCTATAAGTGTAGTCGATTGATATATATTAGTCCAAAAACATTGTCTAAAGCACGAATTATATAGGGGTGATAGCAAATTCACATTAATATGTGCCATATAAAACAATCAATATTTTAGACAATTATACATATATGTGTTAACATATTTGTTTTATATAACATTTTATATAACACAAGTTTATTTTGAATTTATCTTGATCCATTATATTGGGTGGTCCATACGACCATACAAGCCTCCAATAATGCATGTTTAGTTGTATAGATATATATATATATATCATGCAATTTTTTATTTGTGATATATAAGGTACACTAATTTGAGGTATATATATCATTTTCCAAGTTAGTGTAATAAAATATCTTATGCCTTTTCACGAGAGTTATTATCTTTACAAAAAGAACTACATGATATATGGCGCGTAGTTTTAAGGTAGGCTAGTACGTGTGTTTGAAAATCTTTTGCTCTATCACGAGGTCAATATAACTAACTTTTAAACTTTTAAGTTAACTAGATTATTTTCCCGCGTAATACGCGAGATAAATATATTCAACTTTCAAAATAACATAAAGATAACTTTAACATGTACCCACAAGACACATATTTAGGAAAATTAAATGAACTTAAATTTTCTTTAAATAAAAAACATATTTAATAGTCATTAATAAAGTATAAAATTTACCTAAGATCTTCATATTCTAAGAAATTTTAATTTTATTTAATGCTTATAAACATGTGTCTTGTGGGCACATGTTAGAATATGATGATGTCATTAGCTAATAAGTATTTTGTATCAAGGATGGTTAATAAGATATGTGTGTTATATCTTTGTATAATGATATTGTAAAGTTAAATATATTTTATTTTCTATATTTACCAATATCAAATATCAAATTCTAGCTAATAAAGTAACATGAAATTACATTGATGTAAGTCATTAAATATTACTCCATCCGTCCCATTTTAAGTGTCTTACTTTGACTTTTCAAGTCCTTTTCTTTCAATTTGACCGTAAATATTTTCGCATGTGTTATATAATACTTGTATAAAATATATGAATGGATTGAGTTTTAAATGTATTTTTCATTCATATAATTTTCATCAACAACTATATAATACAAATAAAAATATTTACGTTCAAAGTTGAAAGAAAAAAACTTAAAAAGTCAAAATAGGACACTTAAAATTGGACAGATGGAGTAACTCATATGTGTTAAAATCATGTTCATAATAAAAATAACACACAAATAAAAACTATATAATCATCGTATATATATTGATTGGATAAAAAATAAAAACACAAAAATGTAAATAATTTAACATATTAATATGATTTTATGTTATTACTTACTAATTTAAAACACATCGAAATTAAAATTGAATTAAAAAGATTATATCCTTTTATTTATTTATTTACAAAAGGTAAGTTTAAAAATCACCTAGAAATTAAACATGTACTTACGCATGCACATTAGGAATAAATTTTAACTATGTAAATTTGGCTAAAAGTAAAAGTAATATATAAGAGGGATATATTTTGACTAATTATATAAAGTATAAGTATTAATATTGTCATTGATTAAAGATGAAATAATTAAATTTGATCTAATGGTTATAAATCAAAGATGGAGTCCATCTAAGGGTACCTATTCGTTTAGGATTGAATTTAGCACATTGTTATATATATATATATATATATTTTATATATATATATATTTATATATATTTAATTTATATATATATATATATACTAGATTATTTTCCCGCGTAATATGCGAGATAAGATAAGTTGAAATATGATAATATTACTATTCAAAAAATTTTATGTATCGAAGTTGTTTAGTAGGATATACATGTTGAGTCTTAGTGTAATTGATTAGATTTGTTTATAACAGTGTAAAAAAATGTATAAGTCTTTACTTGTAAACTGAGTCAGCTTATGTTGGGCATCTCCAATGGGAGGTTGATGAAAAGCTATTTTTGAAAGAAAAAGTCTTTAATAACTTGATGTCATTGGAGATGCTCTTAAGTTAGGTCATCTTGGATCTCTAAATAAAGATTAAAAAAATATTCACATGTATTGATGTAATAAGTTTAAGAAGTGATTATTCAAGATGCATTAACGTAGATTAAAGCTATTTGATCAAAGACTTTTTTCTACACACTCACACTCACTTCTAAATTCCTTTTAATAAAATACTTGTTTATAATTTCAACTAAAACTCTTAATTTAATATCATATATTAATAGTATGGACATTGAAAAAAAGTCTTTAATAACTTGATGTCATTGGAGATGCTCTTAAGTTAGGTCATCTTGGATCTCTAAATAAAGATTAAAAAAATATTCACATGTATTGATGTAATAAGTTTAAGAAGTGATTATTCAAGATGCATTAATGTAGATTAAAGCATTTGATCAAAATCGAAGATGAAGAACAGATATAGAAGACAAAGTTGGGTGTAGAAGTCAACTTGGATTTTACGTACAGTCAGCTAGGTTGAACAACTTTGGCGCTTAGGATCGTATAAATGTTCTAGGTTGCTTTATTTACTTCTGGTTATTGGAATCAACCTTGGGATTGGATAAATATAAAAAATAAAAAAGTACAGAATACCCGGTCGATCCTCAAGCGTTGGTGGTTGTCCTTTATGTGAGTTGTTTTATCTCTAATGTTTACTATAAAATATTAATGTTAACTTAAAGGAAACCGAACATTTACAAATACATCCATCATTAAAAGTATATTAAACTTATTTTTATTCCAACTTTATATATATTTCATTATATACATATATATATATATACTAGATTATTTTCCCGCGTAATACGCGAGATAAGATAAGTTGAAATATGATAATATTACTATTCAAAAAATTTTATGTATCGAAGTTGTTTAGTAGGATATACATGTTGAGTCTTAGTGTAATTGATTAGATTTGTTTATAACAGTGTAAAAAAATGTATAAGTCTTTACTTGTAAACTGAGTCAGCTTATGTTGGGCATCTCCAATGGGAGGTTGATGAAAAGCTATTTTTGAAAGAAAAAGTCTTTGAATAGCTTTTTACCATTGGAGAGAATAACTTTTTTCTTCAAAAGCTTGATGTCTCTCAAGCTATTTGATCAAAGACTTTTTTCTACACACTCACACTCACTTCTAAATTCCTTTTAATAAAATACTTGTTTATAATTTCAACTAAAACTCTTAATTTAATATCATATATTAATAGTATGGACATTGAAAAAAAGTCTTTAATAACTTGATGTCATTGGAGATGCTCTTAAGTTAGGTCATCTTGGATCTCTAAATAAAGATTAAAAAAATATTCACATGTATTGATGTAATAAGTTTAAGAAGTGATTATTCAAGATGCATTAATGTAGATTAAAGCATTTGATCAAAATCGAAGATGAAGAACAGATATAGAAGACAAAGTTGGGTGTAGAAGTCAACTTGGATTTTACGTACAGTCAGCTAGGTTGAACAACTTTGGCGCTTAGGATCGTATAAATGTTCTAGGTTGCTTTATTTACTTCTGGTTATTGGAATCAACCTTGGGATTGGATAAATATAAAAAATAAAAAAACAACACCATATGGACCATCATCCATATTAATTATGTAATTTTGGCAACTTATAATACAATCACAATCGTACTTTACTTTTGGAATCATCATCCATATTAATATAATAATAAATAAATAATCTAATAATATCACAATTTGTAAAGAAGGGAATGAGAGTCGAATAATTTATACATATTATTATTTCTAGTATATTTTAATAATTAATAAGGGTATATTTTGACAAATAATGTAAAATATAAGTATTAATATTGTCATTTAATAAAGATGAAATAATTAAATTTGATCTAATGGTTATAAATCAAAGATGGAATTCATCAAAGGGTTCCTATTTGTTTAGGAATGAATTTAAGACCTTGTTATATATATATTATAGATATATATATATATATATTATATATATATATTGGTAGATTGGTAGATAGATAAACTCATAATCACAATAAATCTCATACATATATATTTAGATAAAAAAATAAAACGAAAGAACATATGTGTACGTGTTTTGTGAGCACGTAATATTATTTAGGATTCTGTTACACATAAAACATACTCCTAACGAATATAGCTAACATGCCGTAAAATGTTATACATATCTAGAATTAACTATCGCTTAATAATAATTCTCAAACTTTATGTAGAATATTTTTTTGAGTCTTAACCATAGCCCTAAGGGCTAGTTTTAACAAACTTTATTTATTTATTCTCAATCTCTAATATATATTAATTATTAAGATGCAAATTCTTCTATCTACAGCCGAGCTTCTGGGATTTGATTCTTATATCACTCCATATTCAAATGCTAGGGGTCGTGACATACTTAACGGTGTGAATTATGCCTCGGCAGCAGCTGGAATCAGAGACGAAACTGGACAACAATTGGTACACATTTTCTTAATAATTTAGAGTTACATTTCTCAAAAATAACCAAACACGTACTAATTATCCAATCAGTCCAATTTTCCAGAATATGGAAAAAACGCATCTTACATATACTTTCCGGTTACATTACTTTACAGGGTGCATGAATTATGCCTCGGCAGCAGCTGGAATCAGAGACGAAACTGGACAACAATTGGTACACATTTTCTTAATAATTTAGAGTTACATTTCTCAAAAATAACCAAACACGTACTAATTATCCAATCAGTCCAATTTTCCAGAATATGGAAAAAACGCATCTTACATATACTTTCCGGTTACATTACTTTACAGGGTGCACGAATTAGCTTTGGTGGGCAAGTAAACAATTACAAAAATACGGTTTCACAAGTTGTGAATATACTAGGAGATGAAGATTCAGCCGCAAATTATCTTAGACAATGCATATACTCGGTTGGATTAGGAAGCAACGATTACCTTAATAACTATTTCATGCCTAATTACTACCAAACCAGCAATCAATATACACCGGAACAATATGCCTCGGTTCTCATTCGACAATATTCTGAGCTCCTAAGAGTAAGTATACATGTGTTAATTATCGACAAATGATATGAACTATTTTTGTTATATTTGATACTAAGAAAATGAAAATGATTTTGGGATATATACAGGAATTGTATAACTATGGTGCAAGGAAATTTGTGTTGAATGGGATAGGACAAATTGGGTGTAGTCCAAATGCATTGGCTCAAAACAGCGCAGATGGATCTACATGCGTCGAGAAGATCAATTCTGCAAACCAAATGTTCAACAATCAGCTGAAATCTCTTGTTGATAACGCAAACAGAGATTTACCGGATGCTAAATTTATTTACATCAACAATTATGACATTTTCCAGGACCTGATCAATAGCCCTCGGTCTTATGGTATTTATTTCAACTATATTTCATTGGGATCAAAGACTTTAACGGGTCGTTTGGTTCCCAGAGTTTATCTGAGTTTGGTGGAATGAAACTTGAATTTCCATTCCACTGAATTCTCATAAATTCTCGGAACCAAACAACCCCTAAGATTTAAGGGTCCACGATATCTAAAGAAACATTGTTTGTGTTTGATTGAAAATGTGTAGGTTTCACAGTCACAAATGCCGGATGTTGTGGAGTGGGAAAGAACAATGGGCAAATCACTTGTCTACCGGGTCAAACACCTTGTCAAAATAGAAACGAGCATCTATTTTGGGATGCTTTTCACCCTAGTGAAGCCGCAAATGTGATTGTTGGTAGGAGATCTTACAGTGCCCAGGCATCCTCGGACGCTTATCCAATGGATATCCGTCAATTGGCTCAGCTTTAAACGTATTTATTCTTGTCGGATTTGTGCTACTTTGTATCGATTTTGTGTTTGATGATTGTTTTTTGTCGCGATTGTTATGAAAATGTACTTAATATATTTTTTATGAAATACAAAACAATAAGGTTTCTAAGTAATAGTATTTGTGTGTAAGAGGGGTGTTTGTCATTTTGTTCTCAAAATGAAATTTGCCAAACAATCTTCGAAACACAATTCCGAATTCCCCTTAAAATCCTTGTTACAAACTTACAATGGTAAAACTTCTGGCGATTGATGTCCTATGGATTGGAGGTTGGAGCTAGCCTGTTCTGACAATCTGACCCACGAGGAAAAGTCTGAACCAGTGGAACTAGGCCCATTTAAGTGTCTTGTTTTGCCTTGTAGCTGGATCAATTTTTGGGCCCAATTCACAAACACAAACGCCTTCTACTATTATGCCCATAATTTATTTTAGTCCAGCACGCCAGGCCCCCAGCCAAAATTTAGTATTCCTTCTATCGACTTTTCTGGACAATTCCCCAAATACACCTTCAAAAATTATAAATATCCCCAACTAAACACTTAAATAACAAATATCACCCAATACTTTTGTTTGGTATAAATTAGACAATTATACCCTTTCATTGACCCGCTGGTAATTATTGGGCTACTAATTGATACTAATTAACTGGTCCATAGAGGTAAAAGATGGTAAAATCAGTCAGTCAAAGTCATAGTAACTTAAATTGACACAAAAAAAAAGTTTTAATTACTATACTGGATAATCGAAAAAATTATTTTGTTATTATATGACTTTTCCTCTTTAAATAATGATGAAAAATCAATGTTATGCTTTGTAAAATGGTACACATATTAGAATTACATCATGTGACGTCACCTTTACTATTGTAAAGATAAAAGATGGTAAAAAATTATTTCTAACCAGACAAATAAAGTCACTATTATTTATAATTGTGAAAATCTGATGATGTTTTTGATAAGTTTAGTTCTAAAAAAATACTATGTTCTTCAAAGTAGATATCATGAAGGCTTATGATACATTAAGTTGGGAATATCTTTTCTCGGTTTTTAATTATACTGGGTATAAACATATTGGGTGGATAAAGGCTTGTCTAAGTTTTACTCGAGTATCGGTTCTTGTTAATGACAGCCGAACTACGGAATTTTCGTTGGGTAGTGTCCTGCCAAGGAGACCCATTGGCTCATTTTCTTTTGATTCCGGCCATGGAAGGCTATCACGTAGACATTTATATATTATATTATATATATATATTACATTACATTCAAGGTCCGTTTATCTACCGTAAAGATTTTTCCTTTTCCATTTCTGCCACCACAATTTGTATCACTTTACATATTGGCCCCCCCTGAAATACTCTTTACAACTTCGTAAGCTAAAAGTACAACTTCCACATCAGCAACATATAGTATACCGCTTATCTATAAGACTATAAGCACCTCCAGCAACAAAGAAAGCCAGATCGACCACCGGTTTCCATCCCTCCATTCTTCTGCCATCGACAGCAAATTCATCATCAACATCTAACAAATGAATATGTCTACCAGTATCATACATATAAACACAAATAAAGACATATATGTAAATTATATATCGAAAAGACAGAAATAGCACACCTTTTGTATGAAATATCGACTTCTCCAATTTCACGGGCTCACTGCCGCTATCTTCTTCGGTTAGTTTCCGGCCAACTACTACGAAAGATCTGCAGGTCAAAAGCTTTATATCGAAAAAACATGAAAATACACACCTTTAATATTAAATATTGACTTCTCCACAGCCACTGTCTTCTTTGGTCGATTTTCCGGCCAACTACAAAAAATCTTCCAAGTCAAAAACCCTAACTAATTTTGAGATTTTATAATCAAAACACCCTAATCAATATAGCTTATAATGAACACATGGGTATAAAAATCTTACTTAAGCGCTATGACCATGATGGGAAAAAATGGTTAAGAGCGTATAGAAATAAGAGGACGGAGGCTCAAGTTTGGATTGGAAAATTTAGCTCTGTGTGTTGGAAAAGATAAAAACGAAAATATAAAGGGGAAAAGTCCGAAAGAAAAACAAAGCCCACCGTTTTATAAAACTTGGTGGGTGATGGTATTTCATTAACACGTACCAGTAAGACTACCCACAATGCAACGGCCTGCATTTACTACATGCATTCTAGTCATCACTGCCACATCAGCCTTTACTCATCCTTCCTACATGCATTCTCTCTCCTCTTTTTAACTCCAACCCATCCTTTCCACATGCAACCTCTCTCTTCCACATCATCATTTCTTTTTTAATTTTAGATTAAAAACTTTTATTTTGTAATCTTAAAAAATATTTAATAAATAAATGTAGAACTAAGATTACATTTTCCTAAATAAACTTGCATTACATAAAAAAAATTACATTTTCCTAAAAAAAGTAAAATACAAATATTCAAATTAAAGTAGAACTAAGATTAAAAATCAAAATAAAACTTAATGAAATCAAAATAAAACTTAATTAAAAATAAAAAAAATTCAAAAAAATTTCAAAGAGCCGTTAGTGGCTTTTTTTTAATAAAGCATGTGGCTTTTTTTTAATAAAAAATTATATATAATTCATGTGGGGCCTACTAGTGGATGCATTTGAGTGCACTTGGCCAAGTATGTGCTTCCCCTTCATGCTTCCTCTCCACTCCATCCTTCCAAATGCTTCCTCCACCTCACCAAATGCTTCCTCTCCAATTGAAGCATTGGAGACAGTCTAAGTGATCGAAATCCAGAAATGTCACAGAGATTAAATGTAGTATATTTAATTTTATTTTTATACATCATGTCAAATGAGGATAAACGAGATATGTCACCCGGGCGTTGCCCCGGGAAACATTTCGTTCATTGTATGCGATAACATGTAAAATTTGATATCGACCTTTTTAACATTTCTTATATAAATATCCTCGTGCGTACTTGTAATTTTGAGGCTGAGAAAACCGTTTTAACCAATTGTATAAATATATAAAATTGACGAAGTTAATAAAATAATATTGAAAAGTATATGTATATAAAAAATAAAATTAAGTAGATATTGTTTGTCACCGAACCGGGGTCCTGGAACGGAGAGGATGAGGGGTTTATGGTTATATATTGGCGATTCCCTTATTGGTAAGGCATAGCCTTTTGTACGCCAAGTATATGTGTGTTGTATGCGTCTTATGAGTGTAGAAGATGAACTGAGTTATGTGTATTGTGTCCCCTTTTATAGGGTAAATGTATCGTGTCCTCCAAGTAGGGTTTCTCCCTATTGGAATAGATTTGTTGCCGCTTTTAGGGGATTCGTAGCTATCTATTGCGTAACCAATTCTCTGGAGATAAGCATAAATCTTGTTATTGATAGAATGTATATCCTTTCCATAATTATTGGCTCCGAGGTAGTCTGCGTGTAGGCTCCGTAGTGAGGCTGAGTGGGTAACACCAACAAGCCCCCCAGTTTAATATAAGGAGCTGCGAAGATCGTTGTATTAAACTCGAAAAGCTTCCATAGCAATTGCTCGCTAGAGTGTCATGTTGTCTATATAACTCCTAACCCTTCTCTCTCACACCTCAACAACTTCGTATGTTAAGCCTATCACGAAGGTTGACCGAGCCTTGTTATTTAAGCCATTACAAGGTTTGCTCAGCTGTCGAGATGCAAGCGAACAAAGGTTTCAGAGATTATATTGTACTCTTCATCACATTTCGTGAAGTCCAGGGGCTATTTGTAAAATGTTTCCAACTGTTGATCCAAAGTAGCAAGCTTTCGGAAATAGCAGGGTTGTATATGTAAATTTGTGGTAGGTTTGCAATTAGTGCAGGCGCGTGTCTCGAGAATTCAAACACCGATCAATACATACCCAAATTCATTTCATTTTCTTCACTTAATAATCCTAAAAAACCTGCCTTTTCTTCTTCCTTTATCTTTTTTGCTTCTTTGCTGCATAACTCAATAGTAGAAGATTGCCGGTTGTTTCGATTTAAGGTAATACTCTTTTCCTTCAAACCCTAATTTGATCTTTCTTCAAAAATGTCAAAGAGGGGTATTCGTAATTCCTACTCTCTTGTAGAGGAGGATATTTTAGATGATTTTGTTGCTAAGTTCTTTCCCGGTCGCCGTCAGTCATTCCGGTTACCTAATCGGAATCAAACAATGATGGATCCTCCTGCCGGTTATGTAGGTGTGTATGTTAAAATGTTTACCCATGGGAGTGTTAGATATCCATTTTCTAAATTTTTCCTTGATGTCTTGAAATACTATGGTTGTCATATATCCATGATGCATCCGCTCGGGTGTGCTCGTATTATGGCTTTTGAAATTGTGTGTCGAGCCCATGGTAGTATTCCCACTGTGTCTCTGTTTAGGAAGTTGTGTGATGTGTGTGCTGCTGGGGATTGGATAACAATAGCTAATAGGCCCAGGGTAGATTTTATTGTTAAAGGTGGGGTGGATATTCGTGATTGGAGGGATGAGTTTGTGAGTCCCAAACTCTGTTGATGGTTAACCCAGAATGTAAAATACAACAAGTCTAATAATCACTAGATTGGACTAGTATTACTTGAATATAAATGCAAGTATATAAACAAAGTAATACACGACTTAAAGTAAAGGTGGAACACAATGTAATATTTTCAAGTGTATTTTATTTATGATGTTAAATAAAATACAAGGTTGTGCGGAATCAAGATAATACAAATATGTAAGTATCCTAACAACCTATGAATTACAAATGATCTATATTTGCCAAATAACTCTTTTGATCAAGATACTTAAAGTTGTGAAGTATCCCTGTTTAAGATCGAGAGTATTTAGACAAATTCACCTTTAATATCTAAAAGTAATTTTAACAAAGAAATGACTTTGTATTTATAGGCAAACAAATTCACGTGAATTTGTGCCGTACAAATATGGTTGCATGCATTTAATGAACCGACAAGGTCATTAAATGCATTGGTTAAGGTACAAGGATAAAGTCATATCAATATGACTTTATTCTTTTAACCAACCACCTTTACACACATATGTACTTTTGTTAAAGACAAGTGGAATGTCTTTTGAAAAGTGTGTAAAGGCAAAAAGTCAATTCCTCGTAATCAGTGTTCAGACTTGTAAGGTCTAGAACACTGACAAACCTCCAGTCGTAGATCTGGTAAGACTTCCAGTGGACTCCGCCATTTGTCAGTCTTCTTTATTCTAACTTCAGTCTTTGACTTCAGTGAGAATGTTTTCAGTAGAATAGATCTGGACTGGGGTGAAGTCCAGTGAGCTAATCTGGAATACTCCAGATTTCCTATACAAGTATTTGCTCACTGGTCTTCCATTATTTCTGAACAAATCTTCAGAGGGACTCCAGTTTCCAAGTCTGGAGTAGGTCCAGTAAATATCATTTCTGGACAGATCTTCAGTAAGGCTCCAGTAGTCGAGTCTGGAGCGAGTCCAGTAAATCTGGACCTAACAAATTCCCCCTATTTGTTTAGAAATAATGCAAGGTTTTTCATGCTTCTAACTATACAACTTTGTATGCTTGAAAAACACTTGTTTTGACTTAGTCTAAAAATTTAAGTTACTGGAAAACACTTTATAGATCATCAGTGTTTTCAGTTTCATCTTTTAGTTCTAACTTAGACTAAATCTGATCATTTACTTTATGAATCAAAATATGTAACTATATTTACAGCCATCAACAGAAAATAAGTTACAATTTTGGAAAATAAATACAAGTACAAGTAAATGATAAAAAGAATCAGGCCCTTCTTTTTGACGTCTGTCCTGGAGCGTCTTCAGTAGCCTTCCTCTTTGGAGATGGTGAGGATGGTACAGACTCTGGTGTTTTCATGCCTAATGCAACTTCCATCTGTTGCTTTCTCTTCCATACCTTTTCAATCCTCTTCAAAAATGCTTTAACATCAGTCGACAAATCTGTCTTCCCCCTGAACGTTAAGGCAATCTCCTTCAGTTTAGGCAATCCAAAAGCTTGGACTGAAGCACTCTTTCTTTCATCAGTAAAGTTACCTTCCCTGGTCAACTTTACTTCAAACCTGGACAATCCTTCATGATTTTCAGCTAATTTGATTTCTGCACCTATGATCTTTCTGGCATCAGCCCTGAAATTCAACATTTCTTCATATTTGGCTTTTTGCTTAGCCATCTGGATCATATATTCAGTTTCCTTGGATACTTTCTGCTGTTCCATGGCAGACTGGAGTGCTTCACGATTGATTCTTTGTGAAGTATCCAAAGGAATGAATGTGCTCAGATCAGCATCTCTGATTTCCTTGATCTGTTTGGCAGTTAGTTTTGGTAAGCCCTTTATCTTCTTCATGTACTCTATCTCCAGAGCACCAGCATTCTTTCTAATCTTTTTCTGGAGGTGTAAGTCCCAACTTGTTAGATGGTACTACTGAAGACACCTCTATGTCGATGGTGGAGTTACTTTGCAATATACTTACTGAACTGGAGACGACCAGTTGCAGTGGTATATACCAAGTTCTAGATAGATTACTTATATAAAAGACAATAAGTAAAGAACAATGCAATAATACAAATAACTTGTAAACAATCTTGATGAGACAATATGTAGTTTTCAATGTGTAATTTATTTATTGATATTAAACAAATTACAAGGTTGATGCGGAACCAAGATAATACACGAATGTAAATATCCTAACAACCTATGAAATACAATTGATCTATACTCGGAATTCTCTTCAACAATCGAAACACTTAAAGTAGTGAAATGTTCCTTTTAGCGATTGAGAGAATATTGCACAAGTTCACCAAGAATATTGCAGGTTTGCAAAGTGTGAATTCTATCGAAGTTTATTCGAAGGAGTTGATATTCTTGGTTGTGCAATGACTTGTATTTATAGGCAAAGTTAACATTGGGATGTTAACTTTAGCCGTACAAATGTGCTTGGGAGCATTTAAGGAATAGCATTTAATTCCTTAAAAAGCTATGTAAAGTCGCATGTTAAAGTGACTTTACATAACCACCTTTATGTACCTTTTAATACTTAAATAATAAGATAAGGCTTATTATCCGGGTAAAGGTACATAAAGTATACAAGTCAATTCCTCGTAATCAGTGTAAAGCTTTGTAAGGGCTTTCCACTGTTGGTCTCCAGTTTGTAACTGACTAGAATGCCAACTGGGCTTCGCTGCCATTGCCATTCTCTTTCTTCCATTTGTTGTCTTCGACTTCAACTGGAATGCTTCTTCAACTTGGTCAGTTCTCAACTGGAGGAAGTCTTCAGTTGCGTTAACTGTACGGTGCAACTGGACTTCAATATATTTCTCGACAAATCTTCTTGGTCACCAGTTTACTGGTCACCAGGTGCAACTGGTGAACTGGTCAGTGTGAACTGGTGACTGGACAGTTTCAGGTGAACTGGTCCTAACAAATTCCCCCTATTTGTCTAGAAATATAGTCTAAGTCTTTTCTAGTTCTTGTATCTATACAAGTGTGAACTATAGAGACTTGTTTGATTTAAATCTATCTAAGATATCTAGGGCATTTTTATAGATCAATAAATGCCTTAGGTTTTTCTTTTATGTTTGTTAGATTTTAATCTTTTATCTACCTTGTGGTTACAAACTGGTAACTTCATTTGTACAAGGAATGAAATTTACACAAGTTACAGAATGTAAAACAAATTACAAGAAGATAAAATGAAGAAGAACTTAAACAGATGGCCCTTCGCCAGTTCTCCTTCTCTTGGCAACTGTAGAAATGGGCTGTTTGTCTTCTGGATCAACATTTAGTCTCTCTTCAATATTTTCTTTAAACTTGAGCAGACTTTGAAGAACAAACATCCATCCTCTTTCGACCTTGTTCTTTTGTTGCTTGGCCCCCAACAAGTTTGCCATCTCCACCAGCTCCGAATAACCATATCCATTAACATCAGGATTCTCAGTTTGCCTTAAGGGTCCATTAAGATGTTGAACCCCAACAGTGAAGTGTTTGGTACCTGGTTTGATAAAAACTTTCATATCAACAATCTTACCAGGGTGATATCTCCGCTGTTGCACTTCAGATAAGTATTCTCTAGCTTCAGATTCATTGGCCAGTTTGATCTGGCCAGTGCTCATACTATGCACTGCAGCTTTGATATCTTCACTTGAAGGTTCAGTTGTTTCTACCCAGGTTCTAAGGTCTGCATCTCTTGGCAACAACTTAGGTTTACCTCTAGACTTGGGTGGATTCAACACTTGTTTGACCACTTCCTTTACATGCTCAGCCCTTTTGAGAATTCCTTCAGTTCTCACTTCCTTGGCCTTATCCACTGTGATATTTAAACATCTGGCATCATATTCAGCCTCATCCTCCTTGTAATGTTTGTCAAGCTCAATCTCCAGTTGTTCTTTTAGAGCATTAATAATCCTGGGATCAGCTTTAACTTTGGCATATTCTGCAAGTGTCATGCCCAGGAGACGCGCATCACTTATATCAAGTAGAGTTGGGGCTAAAGTTTTTCTATCATTTGCTTGATTAACCCTTATCTGTTTCTTTCTCTCCTTGATTACGTCCCCAAGCCTTGCCAGTTGCCTGCTAACATCATCTGATACTGGAGGAAGCTGATCAATGTTACCAGTTTCTAACACACTGGCTTCAGTACCAGTTGTTTTTGCTTGTTCATCAGTGGCCAGCATAACTTTCTTTCCTTTATCTTTATTCCCCCTATCAACAACATCATCAAACTGTTCTATAACATGCTGCTGGTCATCTCCTTCATCTGACCCAACAACAGTTCTTTCAACCAACTGTGTTTGTAACATCCCGAACTTTTATTTAATGTTTGACTAATGCCGTTAAGTCAATTTGGGGTGTCGTTAAGTCTTTACTTAATATTTGAATGTAGTTATGTGTGGTTAACGTAGATAAAGTAGTTAGGTTTAAAAGCCTAAATTTTAATGACGAATAAAAGTGTGATTAATGTCGCTTAAAGGCTATGTAGTGCCTTTTAATGAAGGACTAATGTTGTATATGGTCAATAATGCAGTTTGTGACCAATAATGAAGGGTTAGAAGTCCAGGGACTGATTTTGACATAGGTTGAAATCTAAAAACGGGATTAAGGGTTTAGGAGCTGCCATTAGATGATATTATGCAGCCAAAACAATCTCTAAACAGACCCTAAGCCTTCCCTTAGCAATCCTTCATCAATTTCAAGCCGAAAAGCTTTTCTACGTGTGATTCGAGTGTGTTTTGTCAAGGGTATTGCATCCTATTTAGCATTGCAGGTAATAATCAATTCATTGATTAGATTTTCAGATTTAAAGTTATATTTTAAAGGAGCAAATCTGATTTATAAAAAGGGTTTTGAAAAATTAGGGTTTATATTATGTTTAAGCCAATTAATGTTCAAAAACGATGTTAAACGAGTCTATAATCGATCTTGATGATCAAAAGATGTTAAATTGTGTCGAAAACATGTTTGGGGAAAAGCCTAGATGGATCGTTTCTGGAAAAATGAAGAACATAAGTCGTTTTGTGAATTCTGGTCGAAATTGGATCTTAAATTCGTTTTCTGGGTTCAAGTGTTGTCCAACGAACTTTAAGTTCGTTTTGTGGGATCTAAATTCGTTTGGAAAACGAATTTTAAGTTCGTTTGAAGCAAATTGAGCCTAAGTTCGTGTGGCTAAGTCTAAATTCGTTTCCTGATGTCTAAATTCGTTTCCTGATGTCTAAATTCGTTTTCTGGAAGCTAAATTCGTTTTCTGGAAGTTAAATTCGTTTTCTGGAAGCTAAATTCGTTTTCTGGAAGCTAAATTCGTTTTCTGGAAGTTAAATTCGTTTTCTGGAAGCTAAATTCGTTTTCTGGAAGCTAAATTCGTTTTCTGGAAGCTAAATTCGTTTGATTCCCTTTGAAAGCGACATAATTTTCAAATGGCCATATCTTTTGAACCGTGACTCCGTTTTTGACAAGTAAGCTATCCCTAGAATCGTGTGAGAGTCTATTTTCTAATGGTAATGCTTTTAAAGGAGGATTTTGAAGTCAAGTTTCCTGAAATGTTGAATTAGTGAGTGAAGGTCGAGTTTCGTCGGATTCTATGAGTCCTAAAGTATTAATCAAACCTCCAATGCATTTAGATTTGTCATGGGTCATATAGATAGGTGTTTAGGTCTGAGTTAGGACCTTAATGATGTGGGTATTAGCTTGTCTAATGATCGCTTAATGATTATAGGAGGTCAGGAATACTTGCTTTGCACAGTAACGTAGTTGCCTTTTGTCGTGCGCTCCTTTGAGGTAAGATACACTACTCTGACACGCTGGGGGATCAACTAAAAGCTGGTTTCAAATCGTAAACACTTCCATTCGGTACCTTATTATTGCATGTGGGCATATGGGTTACTTGGGAGGTATTATGGGTTATGCGGTTGACCATGAGACCTGAGATGCAGTCCCTATTGTAGTGTAATGCAGTATTGCTTAATGTAATATGTAGTTATGCAGTTGATGTAGTTTAATGAAGTATCTTGATATGTATGATATATAGAAATGAAGTTGATGTGCGATATGCATGCCTGACCTGTACGCCTAGTTCACTAGACTTGCTAGGTTGCTATGTCACTTGCACGTTTAAGGATCCAAACGTAATGAAGTTAAAGTGTGTGAATGTCTAGGAATGTGTGTTACCTAGACTATATGTGTGTGAATGTTTGGGAATGCAGGGACCCAATCTATATGTGTGAAATTGAGCTCATAAAACAGATGCAGTGAAAAGTGTTAAGCTTAACCCGTACTAGCCTTAGCCGGGCAAGTGCGTAGATGCAGTTGTTGCTTGGGTGGCTCCTCGCAACGTGGTCTCTATAACGCAGGGCGAGTAATACGAGGGGTTTGACCAACTTACATATACGGATTACTCAAGGATTGGCTTGCCATTCCTTAACGACGTAAGATGAGTAGTCTTTTGACTAATCATCCAGTCGGGTGTGATGCAGGGTACACTTATATGCAGTTAACGAAGATACGTGTGACAATGTGTGAACTAATGCAGGATAGGCACCTTTAGGATGATTATCCTAATTGAAACGAAGTTGAAATGCAGTATATGTGTGAACGTGTGATGTGTGTTGTGCCTAATAAAACTTGTCTAATAATGAAGATTGTTTTAATTGGACAAATGCTTTTAAATTAAGTGTTATCTTACTTAGCTATTCTTATAGCTAACACTTGCTTCTTAATGTGGTTGTTCCCTCAGGTTTAGCTTGATGGAATCTAGATGCAGGACGTGTGAGCTTGGGTAGATGCAATGCAGGAGCCTTAGCTACCCTTAGACGATGCTTACTTTAGACATTCGTTACATTTCGTATTTAATGTCGAATTTATGTAGTGATGTGTGAACGGTTGTTTTATGTTGGGCAACCATTGGGTTTTCATTTGAACTATTGTTTGATATGGCATGTAACACCAAATAAATGCAGAAACCGAAATGTTTTTATCGGTTTTGACTTTTACAGTCTTTACTTCCGCAAGTTAACACCGTTAGGTGAAAAGTTTTTGAAAACCCATATTTTTAAACGACGGGTGTTACAAGTTGGTATCAGAGAAGTAGTTTAAGTGAACCAAGGCCTATTGACCATAGGATTGGACTTAAACTTAAGATGTGCATGCTAGGTACTCGTAGGATGCCTTAGCTAGAGATGACATGTGATGTAGGATGGGTTGGGATGAGTGCGAGTGTGATAGGGCTTACGAGATGTTTATGTTACGATGATATGTTTTAGCCTTATCTCGACGAGCTTTTTGTTTTATTTTACGCTTATCGACTCCACCATTTTATTGAAGGAAAATGGTTAACACTCGCAACCGCAACATCCAACGCGACGGAGCTACTGCTAGCGTTACTCCACCGGTCCATCCGGGTGCAGGTGCTTCTAATGCTGCTAATGCTGCTGCTAATGCTAATGTGAATCGTGTGAACCCCCGCCGTGTTAATCAACCAGGCTCATTGGGTCCGATGCCTCCACCACCTGGCAATCCTCCGAGAGTTAACGATGTAGCGGTGGATCAGATTCCCAATCAGACGGAGATGTATAATCTTGTGCTAACTCTTCAGGCCCAGTTGGCCCAAACGCAAGAACAGTTGAATCAGGCGTTGGCAGCTAACGCAGAAGGAACTGGTAACAGTCACTCTGTGCCTTCTCACCACACCGAGCCACCGGTCGATGATGTTGTTATTCCTCATGCTAATGTTAATGTGGTTCCTCCTAATGATGTTCACGCCCCTCGATTCAAGTTTGAAAGTTTCCAGAAGTGTGGAGCTCAGAAATTCTATGGAACACTTAATGCAGTAGGTTGCATGGAATGGCTTGATGATACTGAGATGGTTTTTGAAGCTTGTGATTGTCCCGAGGATAAGAAAGTGTTGTGTGCTAGTAGGATGTTGAAAGAAGGTGCTCGGGACTGGTGGAAGAGCATTACTATTTCGATGACTCCAGCTATGGTATCTGCTATCTCGTGGACTAACTTTAAGCAGAAATTCATTGAGGAATATATTGGGGTACATGAGCAGCGTAAAATGGAAAAAGAGTTCCGTGCTTTGACAGCTGAAGTTGGCAAAATTAATGATTATGCTCGTTCCTTTATGGAGAAGATGAAGTTCGTAGGCCATCTGTTCTGTACTGATGCGGATCAGGTTGCTTGCTATGTTGATGGTTTGCCTCCGAGTTATCGAGGTATCTGCAGGCAGCACAAGACTCTGACTGAAGCAATCAAGGAGTCTAAAAGCTTGATGATGATTTTGCTTCGGACAAGAAAGTAGCTGAGAAAGTCGACGACAAGAAAGTGGGATTTAAAAGAAGGTCAAATTGGTCTTCCAATAACAATAATAATAAGAAGTTCCGTGGAAGTGGTAGTTCGAGTGGTGACAAGGATAAAAAGAAGAATGGTTCATGGTGTACATTTTGCAAGACAATTCATGAAGGGCATTGTACCGACAAGACGAGAAGGTGCCATAAGTGTGGGAAGTCGGGACATCTTGCCACTGAATGTAGGGACAAGACTCGTTGTTACAAGTGCCAAGAAACGGGTCATCTCATTGCCGATTGTCCACAGATGAAGAATGCTGGAAAGAAGACCGCCACGACAGCAACAAAAGTGAGAGCTCTTCAAATGACGGTTGATGACGCAAGGAACAACGATGAAGTGGTAAGTGGTACTTTCCTTGTTAATTCAAAGCTTGCCTCTGTTTTATTTGATTCAGGTGCAAATAGGTCGTTTGTGTCCACATTATTTGCTCCTAAGCTAGAAAGAGTTACTACTCCCTTAGATTGTTCATTAGAGGTAGAAATTGCTAATGGTACGGTTAATAATATACGTGTGGGTTATGACGATTGTGACATTGAGATTGAAGGTCGTTCTTTTCCAGTTCAACTATTACCTACTACCTTAGGTGGTTTTGATGTAGTGATTGGTATGGATTGGTTGGCTAGAAATGAAGCTAGTATTTTATGTTCCCAAAGATAATTCGATTGCCTATATCCGAGGGTAAAGTGATAACGGTGTATGGAGACAAGAAGAGAGGAGGAATAAAGATTATTAGTATGATGAAAGCTATTAAATGTATAAGGAAAAACAAGAGCCATTTCTTGGCTTATGTCATAGATGCAAGAAAAGAGAAGTCTCCAATCGCTAGTGTTGAGGTAGTATCAAATTTCCCCGATGTGTTTCCCGATGATCTACCCGGTCTTCCTCCCGATCGTGAAGTTACTTTTCAGATAGATCTTATTCCCGGTGCTACACCCGTTGCTAAAGCACCTTACCGATTAGCTCCTACAGAAATGAAGGAATTAATGACGCAACTACAGGAGTTACTTGACAAGGGGTTCATACAACCTAGTTCCTCGCCTTGGGAGCTCCGGTTCTCTTTGTTAAGAAGAAGGATGGATCAATGCGCATGTGTATTGACTACCGTGAGTTGAACAAACGAACGGTCAAGAATAAGTATCCTCTCCCAAGAATTGATGATCTTTTTGATCAACTACATGGTGCTTCGTATTTTTCAAAGATTGATTTGCGGTCCGGTTATCATCAGTTAAAGGTAAAGAAGGAAGATGTAGCAAAGACAGCTTTCCGGACTAGATATGGTCATTATGAGTTCTTGGTCATGCCCTTTGGGTTGACCAATGCTCCAGCCGCGTTTATGGACTTAATGAATCGGGTATGCCGCCCCTTTCTAGATCATTTTGTTATTGTGTTTATTGACGATATTTTGATCTATTCTAAGTCAGAGGATGAACACCGTGAGCATTTGAAAGCAGTTTTGGAGGTGTTGAGGGAGAAGAAGTTGTACGCAAAGTTTTCTAAATGTGAGTTTTGGCTCCGAGAAGTGCAGTTTCTTGGTCATGTTATTACATCGGAAGGTATTAAAGTAGATCCTTCAAAGATTGAAGCTGTTTCAAAGTGGGAGCAGCCAAGACTCCTACCGAGATTAAGAGTTTTCTTGGTTTGGCTGGGTATTATAGAAGGTTTATTCAGGATTTTTCCCGAATAGCCAAGCTATGACGGAATTAACAAAGAAGGGTGTGAAGTACGAGTGGACTGAAAAGCAGGAAAATGCATTCCAAACGTTGAAAAAGAAGTTGTGTGAAGCTCCTATCCTTGCCTTGCCTGAAGGTACTGATGATTTAGTGGTATATAGCGATGCTTCTATTACGGGTTTGGGTTGTGTCTTAATGCAGAGAGACAAAGTGATTGCCTATGCTTCACGTCAGTTGAAGCCTCATGAGAAGAATTACCCTACCCATGATCTTGAGCTAGCGGCGGTTGTGTTTGCATTGAAATTATGGAGACATTACTTATATGGCACTAAATGCACACTTTACACCGACCATAAGAGTTTACAATATATGTTTACTCAAAAGGAGATGAATGTGAGACAAAGAAGGTGGATGGAGTTACTTAAAGACTATGATTGTGAAATCAAATACCATCCGGGTAAAGCCAATGTAGTGGCGGATGCACTAAGTAGGAAAGTGCAAAGCTCTTCTTGTAAGTTGATGAGCATGCAAGTTCAGGCCAAGTCGGGTCTATTAGATCGAATTAAAGAAGCACAAGAGATGGCATTAATGAAGGATAATATTGATAACGAGAGTATTGGGAAGAAGAAACGACTTGTGATGGAGACTAATAGCCGTGGGTTTAAAACATACAAGGGTCGCATTTGGGTGCCACTGCTTGGTGGTAACCGAGAGTTGATCCTTGAAGAGGTCCATAGAAGTAGGTATTCGATGCATCCCGGTGTCACCAAAATGTATGCAGATTTGAAGCCGATTTATTGGTGGCCGGATATTAAAGGTGAAGTAGCTCATTTTGTAGCAAAGTGTTTGACGTGTGCAAGAGTGAAGACGGACCATCAAAAGCCGTATGGTTTGTTGCATCAATTAGAAATTCCCGAGTGGAAATGGGATCATGTTACCATGGACTTTGTAACGAAGCTACCTAAAACGCCGAAAGGGAATGATATGATATGGGTGATTGTAGATAGATTGACGAAGAGTGCTCATTTTCTAGCTACCCGACAAGATGTGCCTTTAACGAAGGTGGCAAAGATGTACATTGATGAAGTAGTTGCGAAACATGGAGTTCCTTTATCTATTGTTTCGGATCGAGACTCGAGGTTTGTGTCAAACTTTTGGAAGGGTCTTCAACGGGAGTTGGGTAGTAGAATAAATTTGAGTACTGCCTATCATCCCCAAACCGATGGGCAAAGTGAGAGAACCATTCAAACCTTGGAGGATATGTTGAGAACGTGTGTACTTGAATACGGTGGAGCATGGGATGAACACTTGAAGTTGATTGAATTTGCTTATAATAATAGTCACCATGCAAGTATTGGGATGCCACCATTTGAAATGTTATATGGAAGGAGATGTAGGACTCCAAGTTGTTGGATGGAACCCGGTGAAAAGCAGTTGACCGGTCCCGAAATTATTGAAATTACCTCTGAAAAGGTTAATGTAGCTAAAGAAGCCTTACGTGTGGCAAGGGAAAGGCAGAAAACATATGCAGATAAGAAAAGGAGACCGATTGAGTTTAATGTTGGTGATTTAGTGATGCTGAAAGTATCACCTTGGAAAGGAGTTATCCGATTTGGAAAGAAGGGAAAGTTGAGTCCACGTTTCATTGGACCTTTTAAAGTGGTGAAGCGCATAAAAGATGTGGCATATCAGTTGGAATTACCTCCAGAATTGGATGGAATTCACAACACCTTCCATGTATCCTACTTGAGGAAATGTTTAGCTGAGGAGTCGAGTGTGATTCCTATTAAAGACGTGAGTATTGACCCAATGAAGAGAATAGTAGACGAACCGGTAGCGATACTTGGAAGAAAGCAGAAGAAGTTACGCCGAAAAGTGATTGAACTTGTCTTGATAAAGTGGAAGCATAATCATGGAGAAAGCTTGACTTGGGAACTGAAGCAGTAATGAAGGAGAAATATCCCGAGTTGTTCCTATCTGATGAGATTCCGGGACGGAATCCTCTTAAGGGGGAGGTATTTGTAACATCCCGAACTTTTATTTAATGTTTGACTAATGCCGTTAAGTCAATTTGGGGTGTCGTTAAGTCTTTACTTAATATTTGAATGTAGTTATGTGTGGTTAACGTAGATAAAGTAGTTAGGTTTAAAAGCCTAAATTTTAATGACGAATAAAAGTGTGATTAATGTCGCTTAAAGGCTATGTAGTGCCTTTTAATGAAGGACTAATGTTGTATATGGTCAATAATGCAGTTTGTGACCAATAATGAAGGGTTTAGAAGTCCAGGGACTGATTTTGACATAGGTTGAAATCTAAAAACGGGATTAAGGTTTAGGAGCTGCCATTAGATGATATTATGCAGCCAAAACAATCTCTAAACAGACCCTAAGCCTTCCCTTAGCAATCCTTCATCAATTTCAAGCCGAAAAGCTTTTCTACGTGTGATTCGAGTGTGTTTTGTCAAGGGTATTGCATCCTATTTAGCATTGCAGGTAATAATCAATTCATTGATTAGATTTTCAGATTTAAAGTTATATTTTAAAGGAGCAAATCTGATTTATAAAAAGGGTTTTGAAAAATTAGGGTTTATATTATGTTTAAGCCAATTAATGTTCAAAAACGATGTTAAACGAGTCTATAATCGATCTTGATGATCAAAAGATGTTAAATTGTGTCGAAAACATGTTTGGGGAAAAGCCTAGATGGATCGTTTCTGGAAAAATGAAGAACATAAGTCGTTTTGTGAATTCTGGTCGAAATTGGATCTTAAATTCGTTTTCTGGGTTCAAGTGTTGTCCAACGAACTTTAAGTTCGTTTTGTGGGATCTAAATTCGTTTGGAAAACGAATTTTAAGTTCGTTTGAAGCAAATTGAGCCTAAGTTCGTGTGGCTAAGTCTAAATTCATTTCCTGATGTCTAAATTCGTTTTCTGGAAGCTAAATTCGTTTTCTGGAAGTTAAATTCGTTTTCTGGAAGCTAAATTCGTTTTCTGGAAGCTAAATTCGTTTTCTGGAAGTTAAATTCGTTTTCTGGAAGTTAAATTCGTTTTCTGGAAGCTAAATTCGTTTTCTGGAAGCTAAATTCGTTTTCTGGAAGTTAAATTCGTTTTCTGGAAGCTAAATTCGTTTTCTGGAAGCTAAATTCGTTTTCTGGAAGCTAAATTCGTTTTCTGGAAGCTAAATTCGTTTGATTCCCTTTGAAAGCGACATAATTTTCAAATGGCCATATCTTTTGAACCGTGACTCCGTTTTTGACAAGTAAGCTATCCCTAGAATCGTGTGAGAGTCTATTTTCTAATGGTAATGCTTTTAAAGGAGGATTTTGAAGTCAAGTTTCCTGAAAGGTTGAATTAGTGAGTGAAGGTCGAGTTTCGTCGGATTCTATGAGTCCTAAAGTATTAATCAAACCTCCAATGCATTTAGATTTGTCATGGGTCATATAGATAGGTGTTTAGGTCTGAGTTAGGACCTTAATGATGTGGGTATTAGCTTGTCTAATGATCGCTTAATGATTATAGGAGGTCAGGAATACTTGCTTTGCACAGTAACGTAGTTGCCTTTTGTCGTGCGCTCCTTTGAGGTAAGATACACTACTCTGACACGCTGGGGGATCAACTAAAAGCTGGTTTCAAATCGTAAACACTTCCATTCGGTACCTTATTATTGCATGTGGGCATATGGGTTACTTGGGAGGTATTATGGGTTATGCAGTTGACCATGAGACCTGAGATGCAGTCCCTATTGTAGTGTAATGCAGTATTGCTTAATGTAATCTGTAGTTATGCAGTTGATGTAGTTTAATGAAGTATCTTGATATGTATGATATATAGAAATGAAGTTGATGTGTGATATGCATGCCTGACCTGTACGCTAGTTCACTAGACTTGCTAGGTTGCTATGTCACTTGCACGTTTAAGGATCCAAACGTAATGAAGTTAAAGTGTGTGAATGTCTAGGAATGTGTGTTACCTAGGACTATATGTGTGTGAATGTTTGGGAATGCAGGGACCCAATCTATATGTGTGAAATTGAGCTCATAAAACAGATGCAGTGAAAAGTGTAAGCTTAACCCGTACTAGCCTTAGCCGGGCAAGTGCGTAGATGCAGTTGTTGCTTGGGTGGCTCCTCGCAACGTGGTCTCTATAACGCAGGGCGAGTAATACGAGGGTTTGACCAACCTTACATATACGGATTACTCAAGGATTGGCTTGCCATTCCTTAACGACGTAAGATGAGTAGTCTTTTGACTAATCATCCAGTCGGGTGTGATGCAGGGCACACTTATATGCAGTTAAAGAAGATACGTGTGACAATGTGTGAACTAATGCAGGATAGGCACATTTAGGATGATTATCCTAATTGAAACGAGGTTGAAATGCAGTATATGTGTGAACGTGTGATGTGTGTTGTGCCTAATAAAACTTGTCTAATAATGAAGATTGTTTTAATTGGACAAATGCTTTTAAATTAAGGGTTATCTTACTTAGCTATTCTTATAGCTAACACTTGCTTCTTAATGTGGTTGTCCCTCAGGTTTAGCTTGATGGAATCTAGATGCAGGACGTGTGAGCTTGGGTAGATGCAATGCAGGAGCCTTAGCTACCCTTAGACGATGCTTACTTTAGACATTCGTTACATTTCGTATTTAATGTCGAATTTATGTAGTGATGTGTGAACGGTTGTTTTATGTTGGGAAACCGTTGGGTTTTCATTTGAACTATTGTTTGATATGGCATGTAACACCAAATAAATGCAGAAACCGAAATGTTTTTATCGGTTTGACTTTTACAGTCTTTACTTCCGCAAGTTAACACCGTTAGGTGAAAAGTTTTTGAAAACCCATATTTTTAAACGACGGGTGTTACAGTCTTGCACTCACTGGACCTGGCAGTCTTGGTGCAGGTGCAAGGATATTCCTTCTTTCCTTTTCCCCCTTGGCAGCATCGAGACCTGCACGAATAGCTGCCCAGTCTTCATTACTGGAGGGCAAAACGGGCTAGAGGCTGCCACGATTGCATATCCTTGCACTCTCTAAAAACAGTGCAAATCATCCGGAAGGATCTCCACAAGTGGTTAATTTCTTGAGACTGGACCAAGACATTTGCAGCAGTTTGATCCTGACCAGTCTTCAAGTCTTTCAATAGCTTTGAGTCTTCATCTAAACCCTTAACCACTTGTTCCTTCACTGCAGCATCCTTCTTTTTCAAGTTGTCCACTTCAGTTACCAGATTATTAATTGAAGAAGTGTGGGAAGCCAACTGAGTGTTTATAGCATTAACTGCTCCCCTTAACTGCCTAATTTCAAGTGCCAGAGGCTCCAGATTAATCTGAGGAGGGGGGAGCTTGGCAAATTCAGCCATTACCTTCTTAACCAACTCATCTTCTCGTCTGGCCAGTTTGTCATCAATCATCTGGCCAACTGAACTGGCTACCTGCTGTCCAATTTCAACTACATTGAGGCCAGGTCTTTCAAACAACTCCTTGACCTGCCTCTCTATCTCCTTCAGATCAACCTCTGATGATCGAACAGTGTTACTCAATAGGTTGGAGATAGATGTATTGACATTGGAATGAGTTAAGTCAAAAGCTTCTTTCAAAGATGTGGACAGATTGTTACAGCTGGTGACTAACTCATTCAACTTCTGAAATACCAAGTCCTCATTAGCAGCAAATTTGTTTATTCCCAAATCAACAACCTTCGAATTTGTGATTGTTTCCTTGTTGAATCTGGAAATGGACTTGGCATTCTGCTCAATTGTCTTATGAACACCCTCCACCCGTTTGATCAGGTTTTGGATGTCGGTTGAGAATGAGACAAATTGAGTTTCCAGTGACAAAGGAGAAGTTGTCACTGGACCAGTAGCAGGTTGCACGAGATCAACTGGAGGAGGTAAAACAAAGGAAGCCTCTCCAGTTGTTCCAGTGGCAAAAGAAGGAAAGGTTGGTAGTGAAAAAGAACGCTGAGGAATTTCAATGTGTTGGTCAGGCTGAGAATGCTCAGGTGTGACCAACGGCGTCGGTAGGGAGGTTTGCCTATTGCTAGGCACAAAAATTGATGGAGTTCTTTGTGGGGAAGTATTTGTGAGCGTATCTGAATGGGAAACTGAAACTTGTGGTTCTAGGGGTTGATCAGAGAAAGAAGGGAGTTGATCATGTACAGATGCATCAACCATTTCTTGATCATCTTGTGTTCCTTCTGAATCCGAAGATTCAAGATGGAACTCATCCTCATTTATGCCTAGATCCATAAATGATAGGGATGGCTGAACATCAAGTTCAGGCTCCTGATGACCATTTCCAGTTACCTGGATGGTTTCATCAGTTTGAGGATCAGATGCCGAAGCATCTTCACCAGGGATAGACGTGATAGGAATGGCTTCAGTTATGGTTGTTCTATCCTCAACCACAACTTGAGACGAACTGGAGGGTCCCTCATTATTTTGAGGCCCGCCCAGTTGTCTTTCTGATTCACTTTCCAAAGGTGCATCAGTTTTAGCAAATGCCAGTCGCATTTGCTCTGGAATTTCGACCTCTCCAGCTTCAGAAACAAGAGAGTCTAGATTCCTCATTAAATCTGGCCTTGTGAACGGAGAGTCTGTATTTCTATACTCTTCATCGCCCAGAATTTGTTTGAAACATAGTGAAAGAAATCTTGAAAAGGGGATACACACACCCCTGGAGCCTTTCAGCTTTTGTACGAGACTCCTATACAAAATGTCAGCAAAATCCACCCTCAATCCATTCCACAAACAGTAAGCCATCTCTGCTTGTGAGGAGTTGATCTGGTCAAGACCACCAGAACTCCCACCTAAACTTTCCACCAAGTGTACAAAGAAATACCTCCATGAAGGTGTAAGACCCTTCATGGTCATAGCACCCTTGGTCTTCAACACCCCATTGTCCAAACACTCCTTATGACCCATCTCAAGGAGCACTTGACAAAAATTGATGCTAGGGGGCAAGACAACTGGAGATTCACCCTCTCTCCAGTAATTGAGGTGAAGAGCATCCCTCAATACTTCAACATTCAAGGTACACTTGATTGTTCCATCCTTTAACGTGAAACTGATGGAGGAACAATCGGAAGAAAGTGTGGCAGTGAACCAGAACTCACACAAGTACTCATGATACATCTTGCGTGGGTTTCTAGTGAATAAGGGTCCTATTGGAGAATCCTTCAAAAACCTTCGGATTCTACCAATAAGGGTATTAGACCCTTGAGAACCTTGTAGGCTTGCCAAAGGATTATTAGGGTTTAATTTAAGGGCAGCACTATAAGGAGCACCAGGTGCCTGGGTGACATCTGGTGAGGGATTATATGGGACAGTCAAGAGATTTACATCTCTTGAACGGGATGATCTAGGAGCCATAAAATGAAATTGAAATTTGGAATTTAGGGTTTTGATTTGTGAAGCAAAGAGAAGAATGAGGCAATGTTTATGATTGGAAGTAAATGAAGAGAGTAAATGAAGAGAATGAAAAAGAGAGTAAATGTGTTAGAAATTCAAAATAGTGCTTAGTTGTACTTGAAACTTAGTGTATTTTATGTAAATATTGTTAGGTTGAGGGGGAGCTTTTGTAATATGCTTTGAGTATAAATACCCCTCAATCCTATCTTCCTAATAACCTTTTGTAACTATTACACACATTTCTGTAATTCAATCAACCAGACTTTCCACATTCTCACACCTTTCTCTCTCTAAAACACACACACACACACTAACACACACACTTTCCACCATTGATAATCATCAACTTCCGCACATTAAACACGAATTAAATAGCTTTTAACAAGTGGTATCAGAGAAAACAACAATCTGTTGACGATCCAGAACAAATTTCATGCAGATTGATGCTAATTTTGTTCAAAATTGAATTCGTGTTCTTCATCTGTAACCGTTTTTTAACTGCTACTGTTCTTCAACAATTAAACCTCAATTTTCACTCAATTTTCCTGTTTTTGTTCACAGATACATTCTAAATCATCTCTAAAAACATCCTGTTAAGTTTCAGAATCCAATTCACAGTATTAATCAAAATCCAAATTTTCTGGAAAGTTGATGAGATTTTGAATTATCAGTTTGAATTGATTTAAGCAATGGATTTGTTTCTAGGGTTGTGCGCGATCGAATTTTAAGTGTTTCTGGGTTTGAATCGAGTTATAACACTCAAAATTGAGTGAATTATAGGCAAATTAGTGAAACAGTAGATTTCTGGTGTTCTTACTGGTCTTCATCTAAGACGATCTTCAACAAGATCGTTCTAGTGTATCTTTACTTTGGTATTAAGACGATCTTCATAAGATCGTCCTAATATTTGTGGTTCTGTGTGAACTGTGTGTTGTGAATTCCTTGGGTAACTAATCTCATTGAGATTGGTTTTGCTCAACAAATTCTGAAATAATAACCTATTTCTGACCAAGACCGTCTTACCTAATCTCAACCAAAGTGTTAAGACGATCTTCAAATAAGATCGTCCTACCATCGTTTACTTAGAAATTTTCACCAAGTTTTCAAGACGATCTTCACATAAGATCGTCCTACCATTTTTACTTAGAAATTTTTCAACAAAGTTTCCAAGACGATCTTCTCATAAGATCGTCCTACCTTTTTTACTTAGAAATTTTTCAAACAAGTTTCCAAGACGATCTTCACATAAGATCGTCCTACCTTTTTATTACTTAGAAATTTTTCATCAAAATTTTCTAAAACGATCTTCTCTTCAAGATCGTTCTAAGTTCCAATTTTCTAAAACGATCTTCTACGTTCCAAATTTACAAAACGATCTTCTCAAAGATCGTTTCATTTTTTTTTAATCAAAAACAACAAAAATTAATACAAAATCATTGTTTATTCATTTCAGATGTCAACAATGAAGTATTCAGAGCTTGAGATCAGAAAGAATTTCTTAGCCAAACAACAAAAGATGAAACCATGGCTATTCGGGGATATTGATGCTGATTCTGAAGATCTCACATGCTTAATGACATCAACAACAAATCTTTCACCGAATACTTCAGAAACAACAACTGATGTCAACAATGAAGTATTCAGAGCTTGAGATCAGAAAGAATTTCTTAGCCAAACAACAAAAGATGAAACCATGGCTATTCGGGGATATTGATGCTGATTCTGAAGATCTCACATGCTTAATGACATCAACAACAAATCTTTCACCGAATACTTCAGAAACAACAACTGAGGTACAATGAAGTATTCAGAGCTTGAGATCAGAAAGAATTTCTTAGCCAAACAACAAAAGATGAAACCATGGCTATTCGGGGATATTGATGCTGATTCTGAAGATCTCACATGCTTAATGACATCAACAACAAATCTTTCACCGAATACTTCAGAAACAACAACTGAGGTACAATTCATTTCCACAGATGATTACTTGTCTGTCCAACCATCTGCTGATACCTTGACAAAGCAAAATCTTTCTTTGAAAAATAATCTGAAAATGGCTAAACAAGAGTTTGATAAACTGAATGAAGATTTTTCAGAACTCTCAATAGCTCATGAAGCTCTCAAAATGAATTATGATTCTTTAAAAGAAATGCATTTGTCAAGTAACAGTTCTCAGGTTGTTTCACCCAATGCTCAATTGACCAACAAATGTCAAGACCTTGAAAAACTGTTCATTCACTCAAGCAAACCATTGAAACTTTAAAGCTTGAGAAAGACAATGAATGGTTAAGAGCAAATGCAAGACAAGCTGATGTTGAGTTTCTCACCAATAAAATGAAAGATTTTAGACCCAACTGTGAAAAACATGAAAGACAGATTTCTGATCTAAACAGTACTTGTTTTCTCAAAGGAGTTGAAATTGAAACTCTTCAAAAACAAGTTGAGGATTTGAAAACAAACATTTTGTTCTATCAAGAAAAACTTTATAAAGTTGAACAAAATCCTCTTCTGAATTTCACTGTC
>CM067170.1:81760250-81867175 GCA_034093135.1 Erigeron breviscapus | reverse complement strand
TAGATAGGCAACTTGATGTGAGAGTTGCTCCATCATTTGAGGTTAAGCAAGAAGCAATTGAAATGCTTGGAGAATAGTGATGTAGATTGTAATATCTTTGATTTATTCTCTATATACACAAAGGCAGTTGTACAAATTTAGCTTCTTGGTTAAAATTTCACATCAGATTGAAAAGAACCCAAAAGATTCAAAGGGTCACAAGATGTTAGTCATATTTTCATTTGATTCTTTGTAAGCTGATAGTTAGAAATGTAGTTGGGTTTTGTCATCATCAAATAGGGGGAGATTGTTGAGTCCCAATGTTAATTGTAAATTAATGATGACAAATCTGACCTATAAACACTTAGTAATCTTTTGGTTCTTGTAATCTGATCTGGGTCAGACTAAGCTGACACAGCTTACGATCTGTCTCTGACCCAGATCATGCTTCATACTTGTAATTGTAAAATCTTATGGAAGCAAGTGTTATTCAAGCTGCATCAAATTTATTAGCATTCAGTCCAAGTCGAAGAGGAGGATTGAAGATAGAAGACCAAGATGTTAGTGGAAGACATCTTGGGATTAGCAGTCAGCTTGGAAACACTTAGGCAGATTGGTGCCTTGACAAACGGCCCAATCTGTGTCTGACAATCAAGTGAAGATAACAACCTGGATTGAAGATAAGGACAAATGACGTGACTAGGAAGAATCCTAGGATCTAGGTTGGTGGTTGTTTACATATGCGTGTCCATACTCCTATTGGTAGATGAAGAATGTGCGTCAGTACGTGGGGACCACAAGTACCATGAAAGGCACGATTGATTATTCTTTCATCAACCACTGAACGAATTACACGTAGCTGCAACGGACACCTAATGAATGAGCGCTTGTGCCTATAAAAGCCTCATTCATGGATTGCATATGTGTGGCATTTCCTGAGAATCATTCTTCACACTAGTTTCTCTACTCTTACACACAGCTTAGTCTGTACGAGATCAGCTTGGGCTGATTCTCTTGAGCTGAAACTGATTGATTGTTGTTTGTCACTTCATAGGGTTGTTTAGATATCTATAGGCTATCTTTATTCCGCAACAACCCTGTAATTCTTTGTATAGATTATTTCTTAATAAAGGATTACATTTGAAAACTACAATCTGTGTTCAAGAATGTTTTGATTCCTTTACTGCTTTACTGTTTTAATGATTCCTGCACTTTACTTACTTGCTTGATATTCTTTATTTGAATCTTAAAACGTTTTGTGTTTAAAAGTTTGTAAAGATTGTGAAAAGTTGTATTCACCCCCCTCTACAACTGTTCTGTGTTCAATATACTTTGGTATATTGATACACCGTGGGACGTATCAAATTAACATTAGGATCAGGACCAAAATTAAAACTTGCTTGTGTATTTTCTGGAGTGGCCATCAAAGAAGCAGATCTAGGCAATGTTTAGCCTTCTGCTCTGATACCAATTGTAGAGTCCCTAGCACGAGATGGTTAACCCAGAAGTGTAAAATACAACAAGTCTAATAATCAATAGAATGGACTAGTATTACTTGAATATAAATGCAAGTATATAAACAAAGTAATACAAGACTAAAAGCAATAAAATAAAGGTGGAACACAATGTAATATTTTCAAGTGTATTTTATTTATGATGTTAAATAAAATACAGGTTGTGCGGAATCAAGATAATACAAATATGTAAGTATCCTAACAACCTATGAATTACAAATGATCTATATTTGCCAAATAAACTCTTTGGATCGAGATACTTAAAGTTGTGAAGTATCCCTGTTTAAGATCGAGAGTATTTAGACAAATTCACCTTTAATGCTAAAAGTAATTTTAACAAAGAAATGACTTTGTATTTATAGGCAAACAATTTCACCAGTGAAATTGTGCCGTACAAATATGGTTGCATGTATTTAATGAACCGACAAGATCATTAAATGCATTGGTTAAGGTACAAGGATAAAGTCACATCAATATGACTTTATTTTTTTAACCAACCACCTTCACACACGTAGGTACTTTAGTAAAGAACAAGTGGAATGTTCTTTGGAAAGTGTGTAAAGGCAAAAGTCAATTCCTCGTAGTCAGTGTTCAGACTTGTAAGGTCTAGAACACTGACAATCCTCCAGTGTTCAGATCTGGTAAGACTTCCAGTGGACTCCGCCATTTGTCAGTCTTCTTTATTCTGACTTCAGTCTTTGACTTCAGTGAGAACGTCTTCAGTAGAATAGATCTGGACTGGGGTGAAGTCCAGTGAGCTAGTCTGGAGAATACTCCAGATTTCCTATACAAGTATTTTGCTCACTGGTCTTCCATTATTTCTGAACAAATCTTCAGAGGGACTCCAGATTCCAAATCTGGAGTAGGTCCAGTAAATATCATTTCTGGACAGATTCTTCAGTAAGGCTCCAGTAGTCGAGTCTGGAGCGAATCCAGTAAATCTGGACCTAACAACGTACACATTGACACACACACATCTGAGTGTACATATAAACAACCATTGTGTGCGTGTGTCAATGAATATGGAACCAAGTTGTTATATATCTGGCTTCCCGTTGTTTGCAATATGAACCCCGAAAAACGGCCAAATCCAAAGTCACTTGTCGCTTCATTAACTGCTCTTCAAAGAGAAGCCGAGGTTAGTTAACTATCTTTTGATCACGTGAAAGTGTTTGACTATAATCAAATGTCTAAAGTACCCTTTAATAATATCAGGTACCTTCATATGTCTTGATGGGAATCCCAGCCTCAAGTTTTTTTGAGTCTCGTCCCCTACTTTGTTCGAGAAAGGATTTGACTAGAATACATGAAATTTTAGATAAGAGTTTCATATAAAGATGATGAAGGGCAAACAAATAAGGTCAATCAATTACTATTAAGAAAAAGCAAAAACCAGAGTATAATGGTGTCACTTGTTTTGATTTTAAAGGTGCCCTCCTACGAAGGATAAGGGAGCGACGACTTTTAGGGTTAATGGGGATTACCGAATAAGTATCAAGTTATTATAGATAAGATCAAACATGAAAAGTAGCCGGTTTGTTTCTCGTTTCCCCTGTGGGTCATGCTAGATTTAGATGCCCATGGACGATGTGTGGAATGTAGGAAAAATGGATAGAGTGTGATCTTTTATGATTGTTTTTGAATTTCAAAACTTGATTGTATTTGATATGTATTATTACTTTGTTGTTATAGCTCCCGTTTCAAATGTGGGCGGATCAAATAATGTAAAAGTGTCTATACTAATTTTCTATATGTCTATATATATATATATCTGTGAAATCTAGTTAACTTGCTTTTATTTATGATTAGTTGGTTAATTGTTGGTTAAGCTAAGTGAATAGGCACTTTGTAAAAGAAAAAAAAACAATCATAAGGTTGGTGTTTTTAGTTATAGAAAGGCTTTCCTCATTTTCTGTTATCCATTTTTGAAAAAAAAAAATAGATTGTACACACAATTTTATCTCTAAAAGGCCATTGATAACTTTGAATACACGTTTAACAGTAAAAAAATGCTTAAAGCTATAACAATGAAGCTTTTTGAATTATAGTTATAACGTAGAGTAGTGATTTTTCTGTTTTCAAAGAAAAATTTTAGTGGAAAATTTTATCTGAACACGTTTTATGTTTTTCAACCATCATCAAATGTTCTAGTTGCTGGCTAGGAGGTTGTTTCCTAACAAGAGCTCTAAAGTTCGTATCCTTGGATTAGGAATGAGGAAGCATCCTTGACTAGGTTGTCATTAGTGACATTTAGCTGACTTAGACTTGTTTAACTTTCAACAAATAAACCAACCCCAACTCCAATGTTTAAAGCATAGTTAATGATTTAGATGGATGACCACACGTCTTGGAGTATAGAGTCCATTCTCCCAACTTTCATGTCTTTTTAATTAAGATATAATTACTGATGGGGTTATAACTGAGAAGATGGTTGAGAAAGGGAAAAAGAAAAGAATGTTGAAATCAGATAGAAAGAAGTTTTCCTAATTTCCCATGAAACTTTGATACCTGAGATATTGATAAATTGATTAGTACCTGTTTGACGAAACTGGCAGGGAATGCTGATGCGACAGTTGTGATCATGGTTGTTGATTGTGTAGATTTTGATGGATCATTTAAAAAAAACGGGCTTCTAAATAAATTTGTTTGCAGCATTAGAAGGAGGTTGTGATTGTGTGCCGAAAAGCAAGAAGTTGCCTAAGCTGATTCTTCTTGCGACAAAACTTGATCTTTTACCTTCACAAATTAGTCTGTACCAGATTAGACAGATGGGTTTGACAACGTGCTAAGGCTCATGGTGAACCCAGGTAATATGGGTTGTATTTGGTCAGTTCTCGTAAGGATTTAGGTGTAGAGATTTGCTAACTTTTGTTAGGGTTTGGCTGGATCCAAACATATAGGTGTAAGTTATATCAGAATATTGTGTATGGGGTATTTTGTAAATTTGTGCAAATATTTAAAAGGAAAAAGTGAAGAGAAATGGATCTCATTATAGGTGTATTTAGCAAGGTTGTAAAACTCCCCCGAGTCGGCCGAGTACCCAAAATAAACTCCTGACTCCCCACCTCTCCGAGTCGAGTCCGAGTCACGAGTTCTCTAACCTCGATACGGACGAAATGATGATAAAGTGTGAATCTATCAACTAATCTTACGTTTAATTTTTAACTTTTGAATTGTTATGTTACTGTTTTTAAATAATTATGTTTAAATTTGAAGTTTGGAATATATTTTTAAAGTTTTATTACATATAATTTCTAAAATACTTATGTTTGTATATAAAATTCTAATCCGAGTTCTCCCCGAGTCAAGTCCGAGTCTTCAAAAACTCCTGACTCCTCCCCATGCCGAGTCGAGTCCGAGTCACGAGTTCTCCAACCTTGGTATTTAGGGTGAAAGTGTTTATGTACCCAAGTAACATTTAAGGTACACATTTTTCTTATTTTTGCTATTTTTTTCTTCTGTATTTTAATTATTTTTAGCTTATCTAGAAGTATTGAAATGGGCTTGATTCAATTTTAGATTGATTGTTAATTGAGATGTAAGAATGTGATTACTTGATTTTTTGTACATCCATCTTCTAAATTTACTCTTTATTGATTTGGCTGTTGCTGGTTTATTTGGGTTCGGCTTATCATTGATAAGTCCACTTGTGTCTTATTTTCATTGGTTATGAGTTTATGAATAAAAAAAAGTATGGATGATATGACAATTATACCCTTAGACCAAAAGTGTAAGTAACAGTATTTTTAACGTTCGTTTGGGTCGTGGACCAAAGTTGTTAACGGAGTTTCAAACCTAGGGATGAAAAATATAATTTCGTGAACCTAGAGATGAAACGTGAAACTGGGTACAAACCACAGGGACGAAAATTGTAATTTACTCAATTAAATATTAAGGACCACTACTCAACTGCACATAGTTAGTAGGTTTTTGTATCAAAGAAACATGAAAACTTTTTGAGTTCGATGGAAAGCTTTAAAATAAGCAGGGAAATGCAAATGCTGCATAATAAAAAGAAGTTGATGGGAAAGATCAAACACGATTAGTACTTTCGGAGAAGAGCTTAAGTTATACTCCCTCCGTCCCATTAAAAGTGTCCAATTTTGAATTTTCAAAGTCTTTCTTTTGTAACTTTGACCAAAAATATTTTTGTTTGTATTGCATAATAGTTGATGAAAGTTATATGAATTGATCGAGGTTTAGATGTGTTTTCATTAAGTATAACTTTCACCAAGTATTATATAATCCAACAAAAAATATTTAAGGTCAAACGTACCAAAGATAGACTTTGAAAATTCAAAATTGGACACTTTCAATGGGACGGGGAGTATAATAGAGTAAATTACAATTTTCGTCCCTGTGGTTTGTACCCAGTTTCACGTTTCATCTCTAGGTTCACGAAATTATATTTTTCATCCCTAGGTTTGAAACTCCGTTAACAACTTTGGTCCACCACTAGGACGTTATATTTTTCGTCCCTATGGTTTGTAGCAAATTTATTTTCATCCCTAGGTTCACGAAATTATATTTTTCATCCCTAGGTTCACGAAATTATATTTTTCATCCCTAGGTTCACGAAATTATATTTTTCATCCCTAGGTTCACGAAATTATATTTTTCATCCCTAGGTTCACGAAATTATATTTTTCATCCCTAGGTTCACGAAATTATATTTTTCATCCCTAGGTTCACGAAATTATATTTTTCATCCCTAGGTTCACGAAATTATATTTTTCATCCCTAGGTTCACGAAATTATATTTTTCATCCCTAGGTTCACGAAATTATATTTTTCATCCCTAGGTTCACGAAATTATATTTTTCATCCCTAGGTTCACGAAATTATATTTTTCATCCCTAGGTTCACGAAATTATATTTTTCATCCCTAGGTTCACGAAATTATATTTTTCATCCCTAGGTTCACGAAATTATATTTTTCATCCCTAGGTTCACGAAATTATATTTTTCATCCCTAGGTTCACGAAATTATATTTTTCATCCCTAGGTTCACGAAATTATATTTTTCATCCCTAGGTTCACGAAATTATATTTTTCATCCCTAGGTTCACGAAATTATATTTTTCATCCCTAGGTTCACGAAATTATATTTTTCATCCCTAGGTTCACGAAATTATATTTTTCATCCCTAGGTTCACGAAATTATATTTTTCATCCCTAGGTTCACGAAATTATATTTTTCATCCCTAGGTTCACGAAATTATATTTTTCATCCCTAGGTTCACGAAATTATATTTTTCATCCCTAGGTTCACGAAATTATATTTTTCATCCCTAGGTTCACGAAATTATATTTTTCATCCCTAGGTTCACGAAATTATATTTTTCATCCCTAGGTTCACGAAATTATATTTTTCATCCCTAGGTTCACGAAATTATATTTTTCATCCCTAGGTTCACGAAATTATATTTTTCATCCCTAGGTTCACGAAATTATATTTTTCATCCCTAGGTTCACGAAATTATATTTTTCATCCCTAGGTTCACGAAATTATATTTTTCATCCCTAGGTTCACGAAATTAATTTTCATCCCTAGGTTCACGAAATTAACATTTTTCATCCCTAGGTTCACGAAATTACGTTTGTGGAAGGAAGCTTCAGATTTTGTTAAAATTTTAAAGGGTTTTTTAGGTTTTTGGCTTTGAAGATAACTAAACAAAAAAAAATGAAAAAACACCCATCTCGTTGTTGACAAGATCTGAAGGTTTTTGTTAATTCTAGTAAGTATGTATATAGAGAGAAAATATGTATAAATAAACAAAAAATGAATATGTGTAACTGTATATAGATACAAATATATGGCCCGCGTTTGTAGTTTGATATGGGTTACCAAATCCTCTTCTTTTATTATTTTTGATGTAAGTTTTTTTTTGAATTTTATTGAATATGTATAATGTATAATAACAATTGGACAGAGGAATCAATGGTATGAAACTATGAACCTGCTCTCTTTTTTTTTTATAGATTTATAACTCTATATATATTATGTATAGATATGTATGTGTTTATGTATGTGTTTTTAAAGAAAAAAATCATAGTTGTGTTTGAGATTATAGATATAATCAAGAGGATATGTATACTTTTTACAGATAAACATGAAATCTGGAAATGGATTCTAATTTGATGAAGATGATGTAGATATTAGGAGATTATTTGAATAAAAAAAAGTATGGATGATATGACAATTATACCCTTAGACCAAAAGTGTAAGTAACAGTATTTTTAACGTTCGTTTGGGTCGTGGACCAAAGTTGTTAACGGAGTTTCAAACCTAGGGATGAAAAATATAATTTCGTGAACCTAGAGATGAAACGTGAAACTGGGTACAAACCACAGGGACGAAAATTGTAATTTACTCAATTAAATATTAAGGACCACTACTCAACTGCACATAGTTAGTAGGTTTTTGTATCAAAGAAACATGAAAACTTTTTGAGTTCGATGGAAAGCTTTAAAATAAGCAGGGAAATGCAAATGCTGCATAATAAAAAGAAGTTGATGGGAAAGATCAAACACGATTAGTACTTTCGGAGAAGAGCTTAAGTTATACTCCCTCCGTCCCATTAAAAGTGTCCAATTTTGAATTTTCAAAGTCTTTCTTTTGTAACTTTGACCAAAAATATTTTTGTTTGTATTGCATAATAGTTGATGAAAGTTATATGAATTGATCGAGGTTTAGATGTGTTTTCATTAGTATAACTTTCACCAAGTATTATATAATCCAACAAAAAATATTTAAGGTCAAACGTACCAAAGATAGACTTTGAAAATTCAAAATTGGACACTTTCAATGGAACGGAGGGAGTATAATAGAGTAAATTACATTTTTCGTCCCTGAAATTGGCACGTTTTTCACTTTCAATCCCTGAAGTAAAAAAATATCAATTTGCATCCCTAAAGTTGGCAAAAATTTGCAATCGTGGTCCTTCCCATAGACGGCGTTGGTTTTTGGCCGTTAACGTACGCACGTGCTAGACACTTGAGGGACTGGAAATGCAAAATGTGACATGTTCAGGGACGAAAATTGCAATTTACTTTATCTATCATCATCATCTTCATCTCATCTAAATTCAACCAGCGACTTTTATTCCTGTCATCTTTTCCGGCTAATTTGCGACACATCTCCGGCAACAAAAAAAAATTTCGGCGAGCAAATGTCAAATTGTAACTCAAAAATAGAAATATTCATTTAACTCTAGCCACAACCATCGCTGGCCACGACCCAACAGCCCTATTCTCACCACCTGAAGCACAATAATGCCACCACCTATTCACGGCAGCCAGAAAAGTTGTCAAAAAACTGAAAATCACGATTTCTCTCTCGTTGCTTTGAATCGGAACACGAAACCAGTACCAAAATGTTCAGAATCGAATTCCGCACAAACTCTTGCCTATTTTTTTGTTCAAAAAGCTTCACCGGAAAACTCAACAACTCGGCGGGAAAAAAAAAATCACGATTTCTTGTCCGTTTCTTCGAATTAAAACTCCAAACCGGTACCAAAATACGTAAATTAAACTCCACACAAACCCAAGCCAACAAAAATCCGGTTTTTGCATCATCACTTAATAAATTTTAATTTACAAAAGCATTAAAAGAGTAAATTTCAATTTTCGTCCCCCAAGTTGTCACGTTTTTGCACTTTTCGTCCCTGACAAGGAGTAAATGACGCTTATACCCTCACGTGTTGGTCACATGGGGCGAGTTAACGGAAAAATTTGGACGTCGTTAGCGCTAGCACCTTAATTGAAAAAATTAGCCAACTTTAGGGATGCAAATTGATATTTTTTTACTTCAGGGATTGAAAGTGAAAAACGTGCCAACTTTAGGGACGAAAAGTAATTTACTCTATATAATAAATTAATTAGGATAATTTTTTATTTTTCTTTTGGGCGTCATTTGTGTCAGGACTCTGGATTAGTGTTTTGGTTGTGTCCATGTATAGCTTTTAGTTTTGGGATCATTAGGTTATCGTGATTATAAGGAGGGGAGTCCTCCAGCTTCTTGCCTGCCACATCAGTACCACATCATCCAGGACCCCATTCAGGACTCTCACTATCTATAAGAGAAGCTTCTTGGAACTTATTCGACACATCATCAATTATTTTATAAATTTCATATTACTTAAACATAAAATTAAATAACTGTTTATATTAACATTTATAAACACAAATTCATTAATAAAATCAAAAAGTATAAAAATAAAAATAGTAAATTGAATTCAGGGGCTAAATTGATAATTTTCTAAACTAAAAAAGTATTTCATAAATGTATCATACTCTAGGGGTAAAATTGACAAAAAAAAATTGGACACTTTTAATGAGACGGAGAGAGTAATATATATGTATATATGTTGTCTTCTATACCACACATATACATACACACCTGCAAAAAAAATTTAGAACGGCAACACACACCTGCAAATTAAAACAAACACACACACACACTGTTATAAAGAAATTTTGGCTAAAAACTAAAAAAGTATTTCTATAACAATTCATACTCTAGGGGTAAAAAAAATTTTAGAACGGCAGCACACACGAGCAAATTAAAACAAACACACACACACTGTTATATATAAAAAATTTGATATTTATCCCACAAATAATTTGTATATTAACCAACAAAAAAAAAGAAAAAAGCACAAATGGTCCCACATCTCGAGCGTCTCACAACTTCTCCATGAAGAAGTTTGCCAAGGACGCACGGCGGACACTCGCTGCCATTAACGTCCCGCGTCCAAGAGTTCCGGGACGCACCGGAGAAGTTCTTATAAGCACCAGCCTTAAGCCGGTTTAGGCCGGTGCTTATAACGAGGGGAGTCCTCCAGCTTCTTGCCTGCCACATCAGTACCACATCATCCAGGACCCCTTCAGGACTCTCACTATCTATAAGAGAAGCTTCTTGGAACTTATTCGACACATCATCAATTATTTTATAATTTCATATTACTTAAACATAAAATTAAATAACTGTTTATATTAACATTTATAAACACAAATTCATTAATAAAATCAAAAAGTATAAAAATAAAAATAGTAAATTGAATTCAGGGGCTAAATTGATAATTTTCTAAACTAAAAAAGTATTTCATAAATGTATCATACTCTAGGGGTAAAATTGACAAAAAAAAATTGGACACTTTTAATGAGACGGAGAGAGTAATATATATGTATATATGTTGTCTTCTATACCACACATATACATACACACCTGCAAAAAAAATTTAGAACGGCAACACACGAGCAAATTAAAACAAACACACACACACTGTTATATATAAAAAATTTGATATTTATCCCACAAATAATTTGTATATTAACCAACAAAAAAAAAGAAAAAAACACAAATGGTCCCACATCTCGAGCGTCTCACAACTTCTCCATGAAGAAGTTTGCCAAGGACGCACGGCGGACACTCGCTGCCATTAACGTCCCGCGTCCAAGAGTTCCGGGACGCACCGGAGAAGTTCTTATAAGCACCAGCCTTAGGTCGGTTTAGGCCGGTGCTTATAACGAGGGGAGTCCTCCAGCTTCTTGCCTGCCACATCAGTACCACATCACCAGGACTCCCTTCAGGACTCTCACTATCTATAAGAGAAGCTTCTTGGAACTTATTCGACACATCATCAATTATTTTATAATTTCATATTACTTAAACATAAAATTAAATAACTGTTTATATTAACATTTATAAACACAAATTCATTAATAAAATCAAAAAGTATAAAAATAAAAATAGTAAATTGAATTCAGGGGCTAAATTGATAATTTTCTAAACTAAAAAAGTATTTCATAAATGTATCATACTCTAGGGGTAAAATTGAAAATTTTATTTATACTCCCTCCGTCCCATCAAAAGTGTCCACTTTTAAATTTTCAAAGTCTTTGTCTCGCAACTTTGACCTTAAATATTTTTATTTATAATGTATAATATTTGATGAAAATTATATGAGTTGATAGAGGTTTCGATAAGTTTTCATTGAGTATAACTTTCATCAAATATTATATAATACAATAAAAAATATTTATGGTCAAAGATACAAAAGAAAGACTTTGACAAAAAAAAATTGGACACTTTTAATGAGACGGAGGGAGTAATATATATGTATATATGTTGTCTTCTATACCACACATATACATACACACCTGCAAAAAAAATTTAGAACGGCAACACACGAGCAAATTAAAACAAACACACACACACTGTTATATATAAAAAATTTGATATTTATCCCACAAATAATTTGTATATTAACCAACAAAAAAAAGAATAAGAAAAAAACACAAATGGTCCCACATCTCGAGCGTCTCACAACTTCTCCATGAAGAAGTTTGCCAAGGACGCACGGCGGACACTCGCTGCCATTAACGCCCCGTGTCCAAGAGTTCCGGGACGCACCGGAGAAGTTCTTATAAGCACCAGCCTTAGGTCGGTTTAGGCCGGTGCTTATAACGAGGGGAGTCCTCCAGCTTCTTGCCTGCCACATCAGTACCACATCATCCAGGACTCCCTTCAGGACTCTCACTGTCTATAAGAAAAGCTTCTTGGAACTTATTCGCCACATCATCAATTATTTTATAATTTCATATTACTTAAACATAAAATTAAATAACTGTTTATATTAACATTTATAAACACAAATTCATTAATAAAATCAAAAAGTATAAAAATAAAAATAGTAAATTGAATTCAGGGGCTAAATTGATAATTTTCTAAACTAAAAAAGTATTTCATAAATGTATCATACTCTAGGGGTAAAATTGAAAATTATTTATTATATACTCCCTCCGTCCCATCAAAAGTGTCCACTTTTAAATTTTCAAAGTCTTTGTCTCGCAACTTTGACCTTAAATATTTTTATTTATAATGTATAATATTTGATGAAAATTATATGAGTTGATAGAGGTTTCGATAAGTTTTCATTGAGTATAACTTTCATCAAATATTATATAATACAATAAAAAATATTTATGGTCAAAGATACAAAAGAAAGACTTTGACAAAAAAAAATTGGACACTTTTAATGAGACGGAGGGAGTAATATATATGTATATATGTTGTCTTCTATACCACACATATACATACACACCTGCAAAAAAAATTTAGAACGGCAACACACGAGCAAATTAAAACAAACACACACACACTGTTATATATAAAAAATTTGATATTTATCCCACAAATAATTTGTATATTAACCAACAAAAAAAAGAATAAGAAAAAAACACAAATGGTCCCACATCTCGAGCGTCTCACAACTTCTCCATGAAGAAGTTTGCCAAGGACGCACGGCGGACACTCGCTGCCATTAACGTCCCGCGTCCAAGAGTTCCGGGACGCACCGGAGAAGTTCTTATAAGCACCGGCCTTAGTAAGTTATCGTTTGGAAGATTATTAACATTATGCATACGTATAGGGTTGTAGTTCAGTATCATATGCACACCTAGTAATATCTACCTGGAAATGACGAGAGAAAGAAACAATAGATTGACAAAAACATAAGGCAAAATATAAAAGATGATCACTAGACTTTCAACATTTTTGCACTTCCACATTTTATCTTCAAACAACTGGGATGCAGAGGATTTAGGTATAACTTGTCTCTACATAATATGTTATTCACGATAGCTGTATATATTTTTACGTAATAGCATAACTAGTTATTCTTTGTAATTTATAACAGAAGGTACATGTGAGGGTAGGGAAAAGCCACACATGGATAAACAGTCATCTTTGAGAAGGTAATTGTTATTTCTACTCTGGCAACAACCTTTTGAGCTCACCTGAATATTATGTTTTCGTGCCATGTGGTTCTTTAGGAATTCATGTAAAAAACGCAGTCAAAGGCTACAGGCACGAAGGAAAGGCCAAAGTCAGAGGCTAGGGGAAGAAGGGGTAGTGGTGCTAGTTCGTCCAGATGAAAAAGTGAGTTTTCTCCTCTTGTTGTGGTTTGTTAGCAAGCGACAAAATGTGAAGTTTTGCAGCACAATTTTGATGGTACTTCGGTTGTGTATGCGTGAATACCTCAGGTGCTGAATTTATGGTATTTTAAATTGTGATTCATCTAGTACATATCTTTGTTTTGGAGCCTAGCACTCAAGTTTTATGGATTGGAAAAAAAGTAGAAACGTTGGTACATTATTAGGGTGAGAACAATGACACTTTTGTTTTTGTGAGGCTAACAAAAAAAAGTTCTATTCTAAGAGCATAAACCGGCTAAAACATCTATTGTGAGATTATGATCTGCTTTTGCTTACGTGGACATGATTTTAACCGGTTGCAGTTTTCTTTTTTATTTTATTTACAAATCATCAAATCATCTGCCACATACTTCACCATCTACACATATATAATGCTAACAATTAAACCGATTAACATCAACATGTATATATAATGCAACAACAAAATCAGCCCGATTTTGATAAAATCACCCAATTATCTACACATGTATAATAACAATTAACCCAATTATCAAAAAACTTGTAACAATGAAATCAGCCAGCCATCGACTTTGATAAACCGCAACAAGCCAACAACCTCTGATCGATGGTCAACGGGAGACAAACCATAAACACATAGATCTATACACACACATACATAGATCTATACATATTCATATACACATACATATACATATGTATAAATCGTCTCCGGAAATGAAACTCGCCGGAATCTCCCACACGATCATCTCTGGCGGTAATTGTTGTGGCGGCTGTGGGGTTTGTAAAACAAGAAGAAGCAGCAGCAATTGTTTTGTCTCTTCACCAGGTGCCACAACGCACCACCACCACTGCCGGCGATCGTGTGCACCACCACGCACCACCCCCTCATTCTTCTCTCCCACCTTTATTGTCATTCTTATACATACATACATATATATATGATGATGATTCAGTTTTTATTATCTTACACATGAATCGGGTTGGGATTATGGCGGTGTGATTAGGGTTTATTGATTTTAGGGTTTTTTTTAGAATGGAAATGGTGAGATTGATGTTATTGAAAGATTAATCTATCCATGGTGATAAAAGATAAGATATAGATTTTGAATGGATGTATGGATTTGGTCACATCTGATATGCAAAAGGTCAAAGAGTGGAAGCAGAGATGCAGAGACATTGTTCATTGTTGATTATAGAGGTTAGGTATTATAAAACAATTATTAAAGTAAAACAAATAGCACAAGATCTTGACCATTAGATAATGGTTAAATTGATGCACGAAGCTTCACGAAGCAATTGATGCACGATGATTTTCATGATGCACGCTGATTTTTAGTGAATAGAAATCTATTGTTTTATTTGTTTTACTTTAATACTTGTTTTATTTTACCTAAAACCTATATATATATATATATATATATATATATATCCAATAAATATACTATTACATGATGGTGAAATCTATGTGGAAATAATGAAATTATTTATAAATGATGTGTAATATCCATGTAATCAGTAAATAAGTTTTAAAAAAATGAAAATGTGTTTCAAAAATATTTTTAACTGGCTACTTGTACGGAGCCCCACAATAGATGTTTTAGCCGGTTTCATTCCTCACAATAGAACTTTGTTTTGTTAGTCTTACAAAAATAAAAGTGTCAAAGTTAGAGTACTTTCCAAGCAATTAAAACCGTTGGACATCTTTTTTCTGGATATATAACGAGTTGAATTGGATTGGCAATATATATTTCTACTAGTCTTCTGGTTTATTCGGGCTGGTGGTTTTAAAGGATGTCTTGTAGCTTTATCTACAATATGTTTCCTTTCTCTTAAAGGAATATCTCAATATATACCCGAGCTCTTGCTTTCCTTAGTTTTTCAGTTTATGATAGGTTATGAAACTTAAAACACTTAGTATCTTCAAAGTTCAAAGGTTATCTCATTAAAGTATTCAAAATCTAAAAAGAATACACACAAATTTAATAATTAATTGCTAAACTTTGGCATGAGAAGTTATATATATCATCGATCCTTATAGTATTAATTCGTCTTTGTAAGGTACCACATATATCGTTATTTAGTATAAATCCGACACCATGCTAATTAATTACAACTACAGTTGAGCCAAGTGATAAATGTCTATGGGATAAACATCAGAGGGATTAGTTGAGAGATATGTTCTTGTGGCAGCTATCTTGTTAGCAGCTTCAGTAGAATGATATGCATCCCAAAAGAAATATTCATTCCTGTTAAGACATGGTACTTCAAATGGTAGACATGATAGACCTCCATTGTCCACACCCGTTCCACAACATGCACTATTCACCACTTTAAATCTTATACATAAAATAACAATGAGTCAATATATATTTAATTCAAATGATTTTTATGAAAAAAGAGCGAAAATAAAGCTGAATATAAAAGCGAATACTTCATTACAAAATGAGACAACAACAAAAAACAATACCCAGTTTTGTGAATGACAGTATGATGTGTTGGGTTATATAACAATTTATCGAATTAAATCACAAAGCACGCAACGGAAGACAAGATCTATGTAATCAATTAATCAACCAAGATAGAAAACGTGTACCTTAAAGTGAAGAGAATAAAGCTAGAAACTTTATGAAAAGTTTAAAATAAACTTCTCTACGATTGCACACACAACGTTGGAATGTATGTATGCTAGTGCTTGATCACGAACTTGCAACGTTTGCTTTCTCTCTTGATTTGTCAAAACAACACAAAACCGAAACCCTTTTCCTTTTGAAGATTTCGGCCGTAGCTAATGGAGGGGGAAAAGAAGAAGTGAGTAGGGCTTTTCCTTTTTCCTTTTTATATCCAAAAACCCTTTTCGTATTTGACATAGATTAGGATTCGTATTAGATATAAAATAGGATTAGTATATAAGAAAAATAAGTTAAATTAATGAGTTAAAACTCATCAATAAAACCGGCCTAATGAAGAACATTCTAGAGCCTTCATTAAGTGTTTCCTAATTGTATTCAAATTACAATTAACCCTTCCTCCGTTAACACCGTTAGTTATTTTCCGTTAACTATTAACATTTAACAAACGGTCGTTAGTTCAATTCGTGATCTAATTAATTAATAAACTACATTTAATATATTAATCAATTATAATTACATTCACGTTGAGGTGTGACCCCGTAGGCTTAAATCATTTCTGAACATACGTTCATTTTTACGTGATCATACACTAACAGCTCCCACTTGAGCTCGTAACAAATGAAGGTAATAACATTGGTTAGCGTCTAGCAACACGCCAATGCTCCCAGAAATATTTAAGTATAGTTTCTTAAAGTATATTTAAATGGTTTAGGCATTTACTATCCCTTTGTTCAAATACCGTGTTAAACATGAATACGGATCAATGTCATTTCATGATTTAACGATTTTGTTTCTCATTCCATAACTAATTAATGATTACCAAATATAATCGAGAACCATCTGGATTTATTTGGGCACGGCCATGCAAACATCTTAATTAGTCCTAATGAGGGCGCCAATGGTATCATACTTCAACTTTTAAGTTGAAGGAACAAATCCTATATTGACTACACGTGTCAGTCATCATACTTCACTACACTTTCTGAAAATAGCCCTTTATGTACTCCCTTATTCAGGAGAGTTAGAACTATATCAAGTAAGTGCAATCCATACATGCCGACCTGCTTGTATCTCAAGTCAAAGGATCAATAAAAGTAACCATTTACGAATTTCACTTAATGACGCTGATCCATAAAGTGATAAATTCGTTAGTGGGGTAGTCCGATATGCATCAACTATGGATATCATGTGAGTTTGGTGGGACCATCCATTATATATTCCAAGAATATAACCAATCGCTCAGATTTGTCTTAATTTAATTATATTCCCATATAATTAATCGACAATGGACAATTTAGAATATTTATTAAAATATTCAAGGATTAAACATGCAAATATAGGACACAATTTAATATTGAATGAAATCAAACATATCAAGTACTTTATTTCATTATGGAAATATAAATTGTTTAACATCCCTTATCCAAATACCGAAACAACAGATTTACATGAAATAACTAGCTAATTTAAGTCCTATGCCCTCGGCATGCCTTTCAAGCTTGGGCCTAGACAAAGCTTTTGTGAAAGGATCAGCTAAGTTAAAATCTGTGTGAACTTTGAGTAATTTGATCTCCCCTTGTTCGATCTGCTCTCGAACATAGTGATATCGTCTAGCATAATGTCTGGCACCTTTCTGAACTCCGGGTTCATTGGCAATGATTAATGCACCAGTATTATCACAGTACATATCAATAGGTAAGTTACTTGAGGGGATCACGTCAAGCCCGCTAATAAACTTCCTTATCCAGACTGCTTCCATTGCAGCTTCTGAGGCGGCAATGTACTCAGATTCTGTTGCAGACATGGCAATTGTTTTCTGTTTACTGCTTTTCCAATCAACAGCACCTCCATTAAGAACGAAGACGAATCCTGTCTGAGATTTCGTGTTATCTCTATCAGTTTGAAATCCAGCATCACAGTATCCGGTCACTTTGAGCTCTAAATCTGGATTTCCTCCATACACCAAAAACATATCTTTAGTAGCCCGTAGGTACTTTAGAATGTTCTTAACAGCAGTCCAGTGACTTTCACCTGGATTCTGTTGATATCGGCTAACGATGTTTTGCGCGAACGCCACATCGGGTCTAGTGCATCTAACCGCATACATAATAGATCCCACAGCCGAAGCATAAGGGACTCTTTGCATGCGCTCCACCTCTTTAGGTGTAGTAGCACCTTGTTTGACAGATAAACTAAGTCCTTCTTGCATAGGTACAATCCCACGCTTAGAATCTTCCATCTTGAATCGCTTCAAGATCTTATCAATATAAGCACTTTGACTTAGTCCAATTAATCGCTTTGATCTATCTCGGTAGATCTTGATTCCAAGAATAAATGCCGCTTCTCCTAAATCTTTCATGGCAAAACACTTTCCAAGATGGGATTTAACATCTTGCAACATTGGAATGTGTTTTCCTATGATCAATATGTCATCAACATACAAGACAAGGAAAGTAACATTACTCCCACTAGCTTTGCGATATACACATGGCTCATCGGGATTTTGAACGAAACCAAACTTTTTGATTTCTTCATCAAACCGCTTGTTCCAACTTCTTGATGCTTGCTTTAGTCCATAAATGGACCTTTGAAGCTTGCATACTTTGTTGGGATGTTTTGGATCAATAAAACCTTCAGGTTGATCCATATAGACTTCTTCATCCAGGTAACCATTTAAGAAGGCAGTCTTAACATCCAATTGCCATATCTCAAAGTCATAGTACGCAGCTATGGCTAAGAGAATCCTAATAGCTCTAATGTCCGCAACTGGAGAAAAGGTCTCATCATAGTCAACACCGAAACGTTGAGTATAACCTTTCGCCACGAGACGAGCTTTATAGGTGTGTACATTTCCATCCATGTCCGTCTTCTTTTTGAAGATCCACTTACACCCAACAGTTTGAGCATTTTGTGGAAGATCAACCAAGCTCCAGACTTGATTGTCTTTCATGGATTTCATTTCCACCTTCGTAGCTTCAAGCCATTTGTCAGATTCCGGATCTGATAATGCAGCTTTGAAATTCGGAGGCTCATCGAGATCTCCTAAAACGTCTTCTTCTACCATTAGACATAGTCTTTCAGTAGGACGTCTTGTCCTTTCGGACCTACGAAGTGGAATCGCTTCATCATCATCAACTTGAGGTTCATCATTTTGAACATTTTCCCCCCCAAGTTGATGATTGCTAGGAGCTTCAGAAGGTGACACATCTTCCTCTTGAATCTGATCAAGTTCTACAATCCTCCCACTGTTCTCTTGAACTAATTTCTTTTCAAAGAATTCAGCATATCGAGCAACGCGAACAGTGTTTTTGACGGGATCATAGAAGTCGTAACCCATCGTTTCCTTAGGGTATCCGACAAAGATGCACTTAGTAGTTCTGGGTTCAAGTTTGTCAGGCGTATCGCGCTTCACAAGTGCCTCACATCCCCAGACTCTTAAGTAAGACAGATTAGGAACATTTCCATGCCATATTCATATGGTGTCTTGTCAACCTTCTTGGTTGGAACCATATTGAGAATGCGTACAGCAGTCTCAAGAGCATAATCCCAAAATGAAAATGGGAGAGTTGTACGGGTCATCATTGATCTTACCATGTCTAGCAAGGTTCGATTTCTCCTTTCAGACACTCCATTATGTTGAGGAGTGTATGGAGGAGTAAGCTGTTGGACAATTCCACACGCTTTCAGATAATCCTTAAACTCTTGGCTTAAGTATTCACCACCTCGATCCGAACGAAGAATTTTGATGGTTTTTCCGAGTTGATTTTCTACTTCATTCTTAAACTCTTTGAATGTTTCAAACACTTCATGTTTATGTTTAAGCAAGTAAACATAACCATAACGACTGAAATCATCCGTGAAAGTTATGAAGTAGCTAGCTCCTTTTCTTGACACATGTCTAAATGGGCCGCAAACATCGGTATGAATGAGTCCAAGAAGATCTTTAGCCCTTTCCGGTTTATGCGAAAAAGGTTTTCTTGTCATCTTGCCAGAAACACATGACTCGCATTTATCAAATGATTCATCATTTAATTGTAAGATCCCTTCACGTTGAAGTCTTTCAATGCGATTTTTGCCAATGTGTGCAAGACGACAGTGCCACAGATAGGTAGAGTCCAAGTTAGTCTTGGCTCTTTTGCTAACATTATACATTGAATTATTTGAATCACAACCACGCATATCAATTTCATAAATACCATCATAAGCAATAGCATCAAAATAATGAACATTATTTTTAGAAACTGAAATACCAATATCATTAAAAACATTAATGAATCCGTTGTCTCTCAACAATGAAACTGAAACAACACCACTAGTAATAGATGGTGCATAATGACAATTGTCTAAAACAATAATTAAACCGGAAGGAAGAACTAAATGATATTCTCCAATAGCTTCAACAGGTGCTGGTAGACCATTGCCTACGACCAACTGCAAAGCTCCGGGCTTCAGCTTCCCTCCTTTTCCTAAGCCCCTGTAATTCATTACAGATATGAGCTCCACAGCCAGTGTCATAAACCCATCTTTTACGCTTAGTTAAGGAAAATAATTCAATAGTGAAGATACCTGAAGTACTAGCAACGCTTGCTTGCTTCTTCTTCACATTCAACTCGGCAAGATACTTGGGACAGTTCCTCTTCCAGTGCCCGACTTCATTACAATGATGACAGCTCTGGTCTTTAGCCGGATGCTCTTTCTTAGCCGGAGGGGTTTTCTTTGGTTTAGGAGCATAAGCAACTTGCTTACCCTTGCCTTTACCATCAAACTTCCCTTTAGCTTGTTGCGATTTCTTAGCTTTCTGGATCCGACCCCCTTTGATCATAAGAACATTTGGTCATTGGCCTTCCTTGGAATCGTTTTCTCATATTCAATGAGCATAGCATGGAGTTCATTGATGCTCTTTTTCATAGAGTGCATGTTATAATTTTGCACAAAACCCTCAAATTCCTTAGGAAGGGATTTGAGAATCATGCCAACTTTAACATCCTTATGATAAGCATAATCCATCGAATCCAATTTGTCAAAAATGCTCTTCATCTTGAGCACATGACTACTAACCGATTTTCCAGATTCAAGTTTCATGTCATGGAGTTCCACACTAAGGTCGAATAGTTCCACTCCAGCTTGTTTTTCATACAAGGATTTTAGCTCTCTGATCATATCATATGGAGTGTAAAGTTCGAATTGTTTCTGGAGCTCGGGAGACATGCTCGCAAGCATCAAACAACAAACTTCATTGAATCTAGTGTACTGAATCCTATATTCAGCTTTTTCAGCTGCTGTGGATTCAGCACTTGGTTCGGTTGGCCATTGCCTTTCAATGACATCAGTACGTTCTTCAACTCGCAGAACAATTCGTAGTTGACGATACCAGTCATTGAAATTCGATCCATTAAGCTTTTCTCTTTCAAACATTTGCCGAAAAGCATTGGTGTTTGTGAAGGATTCATTGCCATCTACAAAACAGATTAAGTTCAAAAATCAGTATTTTCGATAATAAATTCTTAAGAAATTAATTACCCAATGTTTATAAAATAAACAATTAATTTCGTTAAGGCTAGGATCCAATTGACATACAACCATTTCATCAGTTGATCTGCTAGAAATGATTGCACTCAAAAGGTAAGTGACGAGCAGTAATTGCATTACATGTGCAATTCCTAGTAAGAATGGGACCTCAAAATTACACTTGATTCATCAAGTGATTTGTAGTCATGTTTTGTCCCATCTTTTGCCACGGGTCAAGGTCTCACCGCTTAACTCGCTTTAAGTCGTCCAACCAAGAACGCGCAAATTTGTCCACCACTGTGTACCAGTGAAGTGGGATTCGCCATGGAGACCGCCATTTCACCACTGTGTACCAGTGAGTAAAACAACAGCCCCATGTGTTCTTGACAAATTGGATGGCAAATGACTTAAGTTTATTGGGTCAATCAATTTGATGTGTGATCAAAAAGTTATGTTTGAAGATTCATGCATATCTTCTAAACATATTATGTTTATAAAACTCTTTTTTATTGCCTTTAAATACAAAAGAGCTCGGTAGCTCCATTCGAACGCACAAAGAAGCGCAAGGGCAAAGGTATGCGATAAACGCGATTTAAAAACCCGCCCTTTTAGGAGGCTAGCGCACTCCGACTTATACCTCTCTTAGAGTTTGTTCAAATGGGTGAGCCGGTGTATCTTTTGATTTTAGGGCACCAATTTTATAAACAAAATCATTATTTCGATAATTATTAGTCAAGTTTATTTTTCCAAAAACAATTTTGCACACAATTTTCATAAAAAGCAAAATCAAACTTACTAAAACAACTTAACTTTTAAGCATGCAATAAGTTATGGTGAGCCACCTAAACATGTTACTATGGTTTGATTATGTTCAAATCGGCTCCCTCTTCAAAGAAAAGGACCACATACATCAAGTTGCCTTGATTGCGTAAGCCTTGAACATATATTAAACAAACAATTATCATATAAGCACATAGTTGCTGTCTGGAAATTTCCAGCAGCTTCACGACATGTTTAGACATGTTTCTGGTCCGATTCAGACTTCGACCAGAACTACAAAGTTTTAGCCCTATGTGTTGAGCATCTACAGTTCAAAGCACGACCTCTAACTCATTACGGTTGATTTGTTATGATTTTTTTAGTGAACAGGTGTCAAACAGAAACTTTCACAAAACATAATCACATTGTCACACAATTAATTATTCAATTATCTAGCATAATTAACCCTTATAATCAAGATTTCATATCAATATATCTAAGTAATAATCATGAATAATTTGCATGAAAAATTCATGATTTTTACTTCTATTTAACAATTAAATAATTAAAAGTACACCATATATACATGCAATTTATCACATAAACATGTAATTAATCAAAACTTGGATTAGGAACCCTAAAAAAAATTTTTTTTTTTTTATTTTCTGGAAAATTTCGAACCATATATATATTAATAATATAAATATTATTTGTTTCTTATTTAAATAATGTAATTTAAATTACAAAACAATTTAAATATATATATATATATATATCCGAAAATTTGAAGATCAAAACCCTAACCCCCCTTCAAGTTTTGATTTAATTGGTAATATATAAAAACATATATATATATATATATATATATATATATATATATATATATATATATATATATATATATATATATATATATATATATATATATATATATATATATATATATATATATATATATATATATATATATATATATATATATATATATATATATATATATATATATATATATATATATATATATATATATATATATATATATATATATATATATATATATATATATATATATATATATATATATATATATATATATATATATATATATATATATATATATATATATATATATATATATATATATATATATATATATATATATATATATATATATATATATATATATATATATATATATATATATATATATATATATATATATATATATATATATATATATATATATATATATATATATATATATATATATATATATATATATATATATATATATATATATATATATATATATATATATATATATATATATATATATATATATATATATATATATATATATATATATATATATATATATATATATATATATATATATATATATATATATATATATATATATATATATATATATATATATATATATATATATATATATATATATATATATATATATATATATATATATATATATATATATATATATATATATATATATATATATATATATATATATATATATATATATATATATATATATATATATATATATATATATATATATATATATATATATATATATATATATATATATATATATATATATATATATATATATATATATATATATATATATATATATATATATATATATATATATATATATATATATATATATATATATATATATATATATATATATATATATATATATATATATATATATATATATATATATATATATATATATATATATATATATATATATATATATATATATATATATATATATATATATATATATATATATATATATATATATATATATATATATATATATATATATATATATATATATATATATATATATATATATATATATATATATATATATATATATATATATATATATATATATATATATATATATATATATATATATATATATATATATATATATATATATATATATATATATATATATATATATATATATATATATATATATATATATATATATATATATATATATATATATATATATATATATATATATATATATATATATATATATATATATATATATATATATATATATATATATATATATATATATATATATATATATATATATATATATATAATATATATATATATATATATCCAAAAACCCTTTTCGTATTTGACATAGATTAGGATTCGTATTAGATATAAAATAGGATTAGTATATAAGAAAAATAAGTTAAATTAATGAGTTAAAACTCATCAATAAAACCGGCCTAATGAAGAACATTCTAGAGCCTTCATTAAGTGTTTCCTAATTGTATTCAAATTACAATTAACCCTTCCTCCGTTAACACCGTTAGTTATTTTCCGTTAACTATTAACATTTAACAAACGGTCGTTAGTTCAATTCGTGATCTAATTAATTAATAAACTACATTTAATATATTAATCAATTATAATTACATTCACGTTGAGGTGTGACCCCGTAGGCTTAAATCATTTCTGAACATACGTTCATTTTTACGTGATCATACACTAACATGATGGAGGTAAAATGTAAACAGTTATATCTCTATCTGGGGATAGAAATACAGCTTACAGGGAAGACCTCCAGATAAAGTGTGTTTTAAAAAATACATGACTCGCAAGTATTAATGTATGTGGATATAAGAAAGTTGATTACAAAATGAGGCTTTACCAAAATGTGAAGGCTGGTGGATGGCTTCCATGCTCATAGCGTAGAAGTTTAAATAGATAAATTTTGCATCCTGTAGCCTCATGTCATTGTTAAGATCATCAAGTAGGGATACGAGATTGCGATTGAATAGTCGAATTCCTATATCAATGTATTCAACACAAGTGTCGTTCTCAGAGTGACGCGCCATTTCATATGGGGTACAACCGACCGGAACCAAACCGTGCAAAACAAACTTCCTTGCTCCGTAGTTGTACAATGTCTTGTATTCGTAAAAAAAAAAATTAGTGATACATCCTTCCAGTTTGCATAGTAGGAGGTCAGGGTGGGATTGTGGACCATATGCATTGGCTTATAACATCCCCAATTCTATTACTCTATACATATATGTTTAACATCTGGGTTACAGCCCAGTGGCCACCTGCCCCCCTAAAAAGCGACTTGGTGGGAACACCACCCAGGTTCGAATCCCTGCAAAAGCATATTCAACCAGCCAAGGTTTCTGGGGTCTCACCGCCAGGCAGCGTTGCAGGGTCGCTAGCTTGAGAGGAAAAATTCCTCTACAGGACTAAGGGGTTCCTGGGCATTTACCCTTTCTTTTTTTACATATATGTAACATCATTGTTCTTTAAACATTGATTGATAACTTTGTGTAATCTTATCACTAAGTTTATCGAATGTGTAATAATGTCAACAAAACAAAATTCTATTTTGAAATTTAATAGGAAATGATATAGATTTATATTGTCTAGAAAAAGTATTATTTGGGCCTGAGTCCATGTCACGACTAGATATTAGATTAGATCACCTGTCTACAACACCCTTTTAAAATTACATATTCTCTACTTGACTACTCATGTATAAAAATTCTAGCCTCCTTTCATTTTAGATATTGATTTGTTCATAAAATCTTAATTTACAAATAAATGAATACAAACATAGGTGGCATGCGCTGTAGACCAATCAACAAACAACGAGAAAAAAGAAACAGAAAAAATGACTTGATTTGATACTTTTGTTTGTAAATTGCGTCAAACATTGTTTCCCTCAAAAAAATCTCATCTGCGCGTTTCATGCTCCATCTTCTCAATCTCACTCTCTCTCTTCGAACCACCGCCATCCAACCACCACCTGCGAACCACCACCAACCAGTCATCACCGGTGATTCCTCCATGTATGTTTCTAATGCACCCGCCCTCTTCTCAGTCTCTCTCTCTCTCTCTTCGACCCACCAGCAACCAATAACAACCGGCGACCACCACCAAACAATGGCGAACCCTTTCCTCCACTCTTACTGCTCTTCTCGCTTCGCCATCCACCAGCACCATCCATTGATCTACTACTCCCGGCCTCACCGGCCGCCGCAGCTGTCATCTATGCCACCACCATCCATCTAATTAGTTTCTTATTAATTTTTTGATGATTCGATATCCACCGTGGCCGGAGAAAGAGGTGATTTCTATTATCATGTATGTCCTGCTTATTATTTAATTTGTGTTTCTATTTATTTGTTCTTATTGTAGTGCCTGATTGCTGGAGCAGTAAGTTCATACATTTTTATGTAGTTCGTCATATCTATGTACTTTTATACTTATATAGGTTAGACTATCTACTAGAGTGTCAGGGTTAAAAATCACAATAAGAACATATCAGAAACGACGCCAACCATACCGATTAGATTATTAGTAGTGTTCTATTCCGAAAGACATAAAGTCATCAACGACAATATCAAGAAAAGGACCATCCTACATTATCCTCATAAGAATGAGGTCCCATAGATGCCCATTGATCAACCAAGTCTCTCACAAGATTGTATCAACCAAGTCATGACATATTCATTGGTAAATGGGTGGTTTAAGTTTTTTATGAATGTATCATATCGTCTTAGGAACAGGTTGGACCAAGACCTAACAAGTAGTCGAGATTAGTGAGATTGACTAAGAAGATTATCTATTTCAAAAATATATGAGAAAATGGTATGATGAATTTATATGTAATATAATACAATTAACTCAATGACACATAACATATTCTTAGAGTGACATTTACTTAAACAAAAGCTTTTTTTGAGTAAAAAAAGTCTTTTAAAAGCTTTTTATCATTGGAGAGAATGACTTTTTTGAGGTAAAGGTTGAGAATTCTCAACCCTTTGAGCAAAAGCTTTTTTTGGTTTAAGAGAGAAAAAAAGCTTTATAAAAACCTTTTCATTGGAGTGTATAGCTTTTTAATAGGTTAAAATTAATGGATTGTTGAGGTGGTAAAATAAAAAGCTATTAAAGGTTTTTTCCATTGTGGATGCCCTAACACCCTCTGGCTATTCAGCTAAAGTTGTCTCAGTTTCTGAAGCTTCTGAATCTAATTGTGGGGTAGAGCTCTCTGGCTATGCAGTTGGCTCAGGTTCTATTGGCACTGAAACTTGAACAATTTCTGAGGGTTTGAATTGGTAATGTAGTAACTAAGGGATGGGCCTGAGTAACCTAATGTTTGTATTAGGGGCTGGTTCTTCCCTCCTTAAAGGAATACTGATGCAGTAGCAACAGCAAGAAGGGCCCCAAAAGGCCAAAACCAACTAATGCTGCCGTATTCTCTGATCAACGGACATACCTGAAGTCCCTGAGCTGATTGCACTCTCTGCCACATATACTGCAGACTGCACAAGTTTATTAACATTATATTACTCTTCTCTAAAGGTGGGATTATGATTATAGTTGCACCGGCACGTAAACACTAAATCTCCTTTCCATGAGCATCGCAAATAGTTGATGCTTAATAAAAACTATTGTTTTACAATGATGCTATATTTCTGCTTTAAATTGATATAAGAGGTTTCGTGAATTGAGACTTATTTGGCCCACACGACCATTCAACCTCTTTTCATTTTTATCTAATACACTTCAAGCAACTTGGACCCGTTTGACTCATCTTCTCTTGATCAAGATTCAAATGTGACAATTAAATATCTCTTTGAAATTTGTACAATTTTTTTATTATTATCATCTCATAAATACATTATGTGACATTTTAGATTTAAATGGCTCCTCTAGAGGCTGTAAGTGTACTTACTAACGTCAACACTGCATGTATTGATTTCTTATCACGAATTCCTCTTTTTAATCTGATACTGACATGTTCCCTTTTAAGTTCAAGAGGAAGCAATTTCCTGTCCGGCTTAGCTTTGCCATGACTATAAATGAAGCAGAATACCAAACATTGGCGTTTACCTACCGGATTCGGTTTTTTCACATGGACAACTTTATGTGGCACTGTCGAGGAGTACATCACGCAATCAAACAAAATTTAGTGAAGCCAACAAGAAAGTTTGAGTGTGCCGGTGTTTACACTTCAAATGTCGTGTATAGAGAAGTTTTACGTGATGATTAAGGTACATACAAATGCAATCATTGCTAGATTTGGCCTTCTATTAACTGTTTGCAATTATTGCTACTGTTATGAGAGTATTGTCACCTATTTGTTTTATAACTCTTTTGTTTGGTTAGAAGTTCTTAAGGTTGGTCTTAACTGTTTTGAAGTTTATTTCTTTTTTCTCTTATGTTTTCTTAACTGTTTGACTGCATATTAAGTGAACATAAAGTCTTAAGGACTTCATTTCTTGGTAATTAATTTAGTTAGTTGTTATGCAGTCCAAGATTGCGTTTCAGCAATACGTCCAAGTCCAAGATTCTGGGTAAAATCCCATATAAGGAAGTTTGATGTTGTAACTATCAAAGTACTTATACTTTTGCAGTTTGATGTTGTATCACTCTGGTTTCACTATCCTTATGTTTTCAACAGATAACAATGGTTATTCAAATCGTGGTCAAGATGGTGTTCATGGGGGAAATGCATGCTATTGTGGTAAGTGTTTAAAAAAGAAATCATTAATCTATCTTCTGATGTTTCTTTTTTCTTTTATTTTTTAAATGAAAATCCTTTATCATACCAACATAAAGCATATGCCATTGTAACAGTGTCATTTAGGGGTTGTATTTTTGACCCATTGACTAATTAAGGGGTCAATTGTTTTGACTCCAACACGTCAAATTGGAAAAGAAAAGGGGCCAAAGGTTTGTCCAAAGTGCTGTTTTTTATAGGGGTAAAAGCCCAAAGAATTTTTTGCTGTATAATACATGCCAAATCATGGGTTACCCAACCAATGTTTAAAAATATTGGAGACAAGTGTTTTGGGTCGCCCAACATAACCTGGCTCGCACAAGTATTTTTACCTTTTGTGTTCAGTACTCATTTTGACCCTTTTTCCAAATATAGTGCCATTCATGTTTAATTTGCTGATGTTTATGACCAAGCAGGAGACGGGTACATGGAGGAGGCAGCAACAAGGGTGGTGCCGATGTGGTGGCAGATTATAGATGTGCTTGCTTCCCATAATATTGGCCTTTTTGTTTTAACTCTATGCGTTGTTTCAATTTTTCTATATCTCTTTGATGTTTAAATAGTTTTAGCATTGGAAGTAAATTCTTTTAAATGGTTGTAGACAACTCAAAAAGAAGTTTCAAAAAAGAAGTTAATCCCTTTATTATTGTTTGTTATTAAATTGTTATTATTGTTTTCATTTTTAACTGCAATTTGTATCAATCATAGCAAGTTTGTAGACCACTAGACGTATATAAACAATCATACAATCATATAAGTGGAATGTGGCTTATAAGTCCAATCAATTCAAGTAGTATGGTTTTGCGTTTTTTACTATATACAATCAATGAGTTTGTACATGCAACTACAAAATATTGTCATACTTAACCACCGCTTTTCAAGAGCACCCGCCATACCCGATGGGTACTTTGACTAGTAGTTAATTTTCAAGATACATGTTTATTTTAGTGAAAACCTTTAGAGTTAAATGTCTTAATATATTGTTTCTAAAGAAAATGAGTGGAATTTTTTTAAAGGAACAATGCAAGAAATTTAAAAATTAGAAATGATACTGTAATATTGAATTAGAAGATTTGTTTAGATTTTGGAAAAATAATCGATATCACATAATTAAAAGGGCATAATTGGTATTAAAATAGTACTCCTATATCATTAATTGTGATGATTTTTCATAAAAGAAAAATGGAAAATATTAAATGTATATATCATATGCCTAGTAGACACGGTATAAAAAATCCCAAAGTTTAAACAAAGAATATATTATGTACGGTATATATTAATTGATTATATTTTCTATCTTCTCTTCCTTATCCTAAAAAATCTCTTCCTTATCTTAAAAATCTCACATTCACCTACTAAAAAAATCCTCTTCTCATTATAAAAAGTTTGAACCTCCCACCCACCCCAAAAATCCCTCTAATTATTGGTGAAAAAAACCATTTCTATATCTTTTATATATCTTTTTACCAGTAAGGGAAAAAGTGACCTGCCCCTTTATTCTCTTGCCACTGGAGAAAAAATCCACCGCCGCTGGGAAAAGAAATTCCACCGTTGTCAGTTCTATCTTCTTTTTTATCTCGATCTAGTCTCTGTCGGACAACCCTCTTAGACTACAACCCAATTTAATTGCTCGCATAATCACACTCACATGCTTGTTCGATATCGCCTCCGGAGAAAACGCATCCACCTTCTTTTCTTGTAAGTTGTCGTCGCTGGCCACCAAGAAAAAGCCGATCCACCTTATTTTCTTGTAAGTTTTCTATATATTGCTTTGTTTTTGTTATAAGCTTTTTTTTATATTTTTTAATTACATAATTATTTGTTTGATTTTTAATTTTTTTTACATGTTTTTATAATATATTATTACAGAATTATTTCTATTATTTTAGATTTTTTATACTAGTAATATTACTTAGTCATTTATTGTTAATTTTGTTGGAAGGATTGTCGGGTTCTAGGAAGCAAAGAATGACATCGTGAACGCAAGGTAACTAATGTCCGCGATAAACTATAAAATTTTTTAATCAAAATACAATATTAATAAGTTAAGATACTCATTTTATAATCACTTGAAAGGTTTTTAAAAAAGACAATCAATGGTGTTGTTAAATTTTTGATTAATCTCGTATTTTAATTAATCTCGAATCTGTCATATTTGGACGGTCAAATGGAGTCAAACGCGATAAGGACTAGTTAAGTCAAAGGGTTATTCAAAACCCTAGCCTACCACTCTTTCTCTCTCACTTCTTCACTCTCACTCTTTATCTTCTCTCTCACTACACCAGTTGCCACCCTCTATTTCTCTCTCTCTCTCTAAAACTATTCTTCTTCTCTTCTTCAAAAAAAGTGGTAAGGATCAATGAATCTTCGAATTTATGCTTTTAAATATATGTATATTAAGCAACTGAAAAGATAAACACACACACACACATATATATGTATGAGGATCGGCCTAGATCTAAGAAAAACGAATTGGGGTTTCAAGAAAATGAGGAAAACCAAACATTGATATGAAAGAAGCGTCCAGACCTTTGATGTCAACCCAAGATTCATTTGATCGTGTATGTTTCAAGCTGTTTGGGTCCGGATCTGTCCAAGGAATCATCTTTTCTTGTTTTTTTTTTTTATTTCTACACGATCTTGATTTTATTTAGGGTTAGGGTTCTGATTTTTTTTACAAGTTCGTGAGTTGGTTCCTAGATACGATTCTTAAGCGATAGTTCATGCAACTTCTAGTTCGTGCTTGACTTTCATTGACCAGTTGTTCCTCTTGATTTTCTGATTCTCTTCGCTTCTATTCGAATCTTTTCTTGTCTTTCTGATTCTGTTTCGATTATGTTTCTTATTTGGTCTCATTTTTGTTTGCGAATCAGATTCGTGTGTGGTTTTGTGTATGGATTCACTTAATGGTTTGATAATCATGTGTTAGCCGTAAATCTTGTATTCAAGTTTGTTGTTCAATAGCCATTGGGTTGTTAGCCCACTAGTAAGGGTTTTCACAATGTGGTTTCCTCCTGAGGGTCTCATGTTCGAATCCTGTCACATGCAAATGTGGTGAGGGGGCCTTAGCAACGCTATACCCATCTAACACATGGGGAGCAAACCCTTTAGCGCGTTGCCAGGAGTCAAACCGGCGTGGGCGCACCCGCATGGGTGTTAGCTATTTATCCGCTTCTGCCTTTCAAAAAAAAAGGTTTGTTGCTCAATACCATATCTCAAAGTGTTAGTCAATCGGGTTTAAGCATATAAATTGACAAGTCAAATAATAAGAAAAAGACCATGAAATCGGACATAACACTTGAAATTTATATACTAGTCAGTTGGGCGACTTGAACGGTTTAATTAATTGGTTTATTTTTTTAGGTCCATAACGTTGTGTTTCATATGACATTCAAACCCTATTTACGCACCAACCCTCCCACACACTCGCATCATCTTTTTCTTTTTCAAAATTATGAATGAAAACACATAAGAGAAAATCATTTTATAAACAGAAAGACTGTGAGTTTGTCACCGGTTTGCTGTGTGGAATCGAAACTGATTCATAGGAAATTGATAGATATAGAAATAGCTGATCAATTCGAGGCGGAACCAATATGGTGGAAGTTTGTGGATGACAGGAACAGATTAGGCCATTTTCCTTTCAAGCTTAAAATCACAAGCGACGTGCTGAAATTGGTTGAAGAATTCTTTGTTGGACATTGCATGATATATAAATGCCATAAACAACGTTTATGGGAACTGCAGGATTTTGATAATAATTTTCTCAAAAACCGCAAGCCCACCATGCTCGTTCAACTCATCGATGTAATTCTTTTTTTTGCTTAATTCGAGTTCTGATTCTTAATTTAATTTTCCACTGACCTAAAATGAAAGAACCCAAACTCAGTTATGCTACATTTATGGACCGAGAATCATGCATATTTAGAAGGGTTGTAAAACTCGGTCGACTCGGCTGAGAACTCGGAATCGGAATCGGAATCGGAATCGGGGGTTAAACAGGTCGAGTCACACCGAATCGCTAAAACTCGGTCAACGGCTTAGACTCAGGTCAAACTCGGTCAAAACTCGGGAGACTCGTTCAAAACTCAGATAAATCGGTCAAACCTCGGGTGATTCGTCAAACTTTTTGATTTTGTTTTCAAGTGTTACGTTTATGTTTATGAACAATTAAGTTTGAACTTTGAAGCATTATGTTTATGTTTTTAAACAATAATGTTTAACTTTCAAATTTATAGCCTATTTCGAATTTTCTAATATATATAATTTCAAAAAAAAATTGATTTTCCTATATAAAAGGCGACCCGAGTTCTTCCCGATTCCGTTCCAAGTTTTCAAAAACTCCCGACTCTTCCTTCATCGATCTGATCCCGAGTCACGAGTTCCCCAACCTTGATATTTAGGGGTGTTATTTGGTCGTGTTAATTGGTTTCATGTTATTTGGGATTCAAGAATTAAAAGTTAACCCATAACCCAAACTGAATAAGGATTTGTGGGTCGGGTTTTGGGTACCCAAGTTTAAACCAAATAAATATTAAACAAAAAAATAATTGTGCAAGTAATGTAACTTGGAGATACAACAGTTTTAACAAGACAAAATTATAATATAACACGTTGATGATGTTGTTGAATCACCCAATGGAGAATGTCGGAACTTTGGAGCATGATGATAGAAGAATGTTGATGTCCTCTAGAAATTATTATAACCTTCTAGCTTTGACCCAATCATCCGATGAAGGTACTTCAAAACCAGCTTGTTCCAAATCTAATCTAAACTCAGCATCCAAGCATCCATTAAATCATATCTTGTAAAAGGTTTTTCATATGCTTGAGCAACTTCCCATATATTGCAAGTAGAATTCCATCTCATGGGTACATCCCTAATCAAATGCTTTGTGGTATCACATTTACAAAGTTTGGAAAATTGGTTAAATTCGAGTGAGCATGTGAATGTCTAATCCACTTAACCGCATACCTAACATTCTCAACCGACTTATTGACTTTTTTAATACCATCTTGAACCACCAAATTCAAAATGTGTGCTACACATCGAATGTGAGTCCATTCACTTTTCAATAGACAATTGTTTGAATATGTAAAAACATTTCTCAAAAAATCAACGAAATAGTCAAAACATTATCAATTTCTTTATCTATCAAACAATCTTCTATCGACTTCCCAATATCAACTCCTTTATGACTATCTAGAACTTTAAAGTTCAATACTTTCTTTTTTCAACTTCCACTCCTTACGCGGTGAGACACATATAATTAGTATGTTGTGTAGAAGTTCAAGAATCCGTAGTTAGACAAATCCTACCAATATTTGTTTTTATGAAGTCACGAATTTTTTCTTTTCATCAAGAAACAACTGTTAAACAATTTTTGTGGTGGTAGCTCTACATGGAACTTTAAAGGGATAATGACCTGTGGATATAGTGAACTATGACAAAATGTCTATGTTATGTATTGATCTAATCGGGGGTCTATGTTATGTAACGAACTTACCAAAACTGTCTAAGTGATGCATGTTACAGGCTAAAGCCGGTCATCAATTTTTTTCCCTTTATTTTTTAATCTTAATAATTAATTTATTTATTTAACATATATAAATAAATATAAGTTATGGAAACATATATGTATATAAGTTCTGTAATTATATAAAAACTGTAAACACCTTCAGATCTTCCGGCCGCCACCTACCTCCCCATTTTTCCGATCAACCCTAACACAATCATATACCAAAAAATCAAAGATCTCAAAAATTAAAATCGCATTTGAAGATTACGATCCCTTATAAGGTCAAGAGCCTGAAACCAATCATTACATATATTCTCAAACATATACACATGCATCAGAATTCATCATTTCTCTTTTCGGAATATTAATAAATAACTAAATGGAAACAAGAAAATACGAGTTCTCAAATACTCGGGAGGAGTTGGAAACAATAAATAACATGCATCACTTAGACAGTTTTGGTAAGTTCGTTACATAACATAGACCCCCGATTAGATCAATACATAACATAGACATTTTGTCATTACATAACATAGACCCCCGATTAGATCAATACATAACATAGACATTTTGTTATAGTTCACTACATTCACAAGTCATTATCCCAAGTTTAAAAAAATGGATGGTAACCGGCTACCTGCAGATTACCCGGTAACATGCATCACTTAGACAGTTTTGGTAAGTTCGTTACATAACATAGACATTTTGTTATAGTTCACTATATTCACAAGTCATTATCCCAAGTTTAAAAAAATGGATGGTAACCGGCTACCTGCAGATTACCCGGTAACATGCATCACTTAGACAGTTTTGGTAAGTTCGTTACATAATATAGACCCCCGATTAGATCAATACATAACATAGACATTTTGTTATAGTTCACTACATTCACAAGTCATTATCCCAAGTTTAAAAAAATGGATGGTAACCGGCTACCTGCAGATTACCCGGTAACATGCATCACTTAGACAGTTTTGGTAAGTTCGTTACATAATATAGACCCCCGATTAGATCAATACATAACATAGACCCCCGATTAGATCAATACATAACATAGACATTTTGTTATAGTTCACTACATTCACAAGTCATTATCCCAAGTTTAAAAAAATGGATGGTAACCGGCTACCTGCAGATTACCCGGTAACATGCATCACTTAGACATTTTGTTATAGTTCACTACATTCACAAGTCATTATCCCAAGTTTAAAAAAATGGATGGTAACCGGCTACCTGCAGATTACCCGGTAACATGCATCACTTAGACAGTTTTGGTAAGTTCGTTACATAACATAGACATTTTGTTATAGTTCACTACATTCACAAGTCATTATCCCAAGTTTAAAAAAATGGATGGTAACCGGCTACCTGCAGATTACCCGGTAACATGCATCACTTAGACAGTTTTGGTAAGTTCGTTACATAACATAGACTGTTAGGACCAGTTTTACTGTAACTGGCCAGTCTCCAGTTGCATCTGGAGACTACGAAGATTTGTCCAGAAATATATTGAAGTCCAGTTGCAACGTACAGTTAACGCAACTGAAGACTTCCTCCAGTTGAGATCTGACCAGATGAAGAATCATTCCAGTTGAAGTCGAAGACAACAAGTGGAAGATAAAGAATGACAATGGCAGCGAAGCCCAGTTGACATTCTACTCAGATACAAACTGGAGAACATCAGTGTAAAGTACTTACAAAGCTTTACACTGATTACGAGGAAAAGACCTTTATGCTTTATGTGCTATTACACGGATAAAAGGATTTATCTATGTATAAAGTACAAAAGGTACATAAAGCAGGTTGAGAAAAGTTACTTTATTCTGTAACTTTACACAGCATTTTAAGGAATTAAATGTTATTCCTTAAATGTTCTCAACCATATTTGTACGGCCAAAGTTGACATCCCAATGTCAACTTTTCCTATAAATAGAGGTCTTTGCACAACAAGAAAATAACTTTGCATACTTGCAATATTCTTGGTGAACTTGTGAAATATTCTCTCAATCGCAAAAAGGAACATTTCACAACTTTAAGTGTTTCGATTGTTTAGAGAATTTCCAAGTATAGATCAATTGTATTTCATAGGTTGTTAGGATATTTACATACTTTGTATTATCTTGGTTCCGCAACAACCTTGTAATTTATTTAAAGTTAATAAATAAATTACACTTGAAAAATACATATTGTCTCATCAATTTACTTTACAAGTACTTTCTATTATTGCATTGTCATTTACTTATTGTCACGTTAATAAGTAATCTATCCAAGAACTTGGTATACACTCACTGCAACTGGTCGTCTCCAGTTCAGTGTTTATATTGCAAAGTAACCCCACCATCGACATAGAGGTGTCTTCAGGTAGTACCATCTATTGAGTTGGGACTTACAAGTGGTATCAGAGCAGAAGGCTAATATACTTGCCTAGATCTGCTTAGATGACTACTACTGAAGGTGGGGATGGTTCTGGTCAAGGTGAAAACCCTCTTAATACACCACCTGTTCAAAATGTTAATACAGACCCTCCTCCTCCTAATGCCCCTAACCATGTCCATGTACATTACTCAAACACTCCTGTTCCCAAATTTGATGGAAATAGTGAGACCTTTGGTACATGGAAGGCCAGAATGCTCTTGCATTTTGGTGGGATAGAGAGGTATATGCTGAAAATCCTTAAGGATGGACCTTATATACCCATGTCTCTTGAGGTAAGTCCTCTTCTAGATCCAACTGGAAGAAGAGGTTCCAGAGAAAAGCTCGAAGACCACTGGTCTGATGAGGATCGTAGACTTGTAGATCTGGACACCAGACTCAAGAACATGATCCTTGAAGCTGTCCCTGAAGACTTAATTCCAACACTTGTGTTGTTTCTCAGTGCCAAGGCAATGTGGGATAAATTAGTCATTCAGTTTGAAGGAGGTGATGACACTATTGTCACCAGAAAGGTTGCCCTGAACAAGAAGTATGAATTCTTCTTTGCTCTTTCCAATGAAAGTCTAACTGGTACTTACACTTTTCTAGCCTCATTAATCAGTTGAGAGGCTTGGGTGTTGAGAAGGATAAGGATATTCTTCTTGAGAAGTTTGTGATATTCTTCCTTCCAAATGGGAAAATATGGTTCTTGTCTTAAGACAAGGTAAAACCCTGCACAGTCACACTCTTGCATCGCTCTATGGAGCCTTCAGATTCACTGAAGATAATAATGCAGCAAGACTGGTGGCTGAGCAGGATGCCATGAACCATGCCCAGAGTCCCAAGGTTGCTAGCATAACTGAGCGACCTTGTGCTGCTTTAATGTCTGCAGAGAGTGTCCAGTCACACTCAATGAAGGAGATGTTAAACAGTTTCTTGAACTCTGGCCTGACCACTGAAATCAGTGATGGTTGTGATGAAACTGACGATGATGATCTGGTAGTCATGATTGCTAAAACCTTTAATAGGTTTAAGCATAAATCTAAAAGATTTAATGGCCCAAACAATGCTTCCAGCTCCAACTCTCTGGATAAAGCCAATCTTACCTGCTATAAGTGTGGTAAGAAAGGTCACTTTATGAAGGAATGCAGATCTAGTCAGATGAACAACCAAACTGGTCCCCCTGTCCCTAATTTTAGTAGGCCTGATGATAGCTACAAAGCAAAATACAAAAAGCTTAAGGCCTAGATTGCCCTCTTGTCATTTGAAAGAGAAAATGAAAAGAACAAATGCATGATGGCAAATACTGAAGGAAAATGGGAATACTCCGATGACTCATCCGCTGATGATGAAGAGGAAAGGGACATGTGTTTCATGGCCTTGGAAGATCAACAGCAACATGTGGCAAAAGAAGATGTCATCACTGGAAGATGGGTGGACATCATTTTGAAAAAGGTATGTGATTATGACAACCAGGTGAATCCAGAACTGAAACTGGACCTAGCTGAATCATTAAGTGGTGATTTAGCGTTTGTGGAAACTGTTAGAGCAGACAGTGAAAGATATCTGGAAACTATCTTAACTAAACTGACAAATATTAAACCACAATTAAATGATTTACAAAGTGTCCAGTTGGCTCTCAAGGAGTCAGTTTTGAAAATTGAGGCTCTTGAACTTGAAAATCAAAAATTAAAATCTGATCTTGAAAAAGAACAAATGATTATCAAGTCGTGGGTAAAAGCATCTGGAAAGAATTATGATGCTTTTTCAAGAACTATTGATGCCCAGAAAAATGCATGGAAATCTGGAGATCTGGAGATGGCAGCTCTTATACCAGATCTTCATGCATTGCCTCCAGCTCTTAGGGTTGAAACTCCATATGATCAACCTAAGATTGTCAAAACTGAACCCATTGAGACAACCCCCATTGAGGTTAAACCTGGAGCCAATCAGGCTAGAGCTCCAGTTAAAAAGGCATCTGGTAACAAGCCTTTAACTCAAAAGTCTAAGGAGCCCAAGACTCAAAAGACCAAAACTCCAGCTGAACCTAGGTCCAAGGTTCAACAGCCTGATGAAAATAATATTTTGTCCAAACTGGAAAGCCAACTCCAACTTTTGTCTAAACAGGTTCAGAGTTGCACTGCCAGGATTAAAAATCAGGAAGGAGGTTCATCACCTCCAGTTGAAAAACAAAATATTAAAACCCCCTAAAAAACAAAACAAAAGGTTCCATCTGGAACAAAATCTGGAAAGGAAAAGGGGAGTAAGTATCAAATACCAATCATTTTTACTCCTGGTCTGGAGCTGATAACAATGCTCCAGTTCCAGTCTCCAGTTCAACACCACCAGAATCAACTGTGACTTCTCAGGGAGAGTCCAGTGAACCCATCAACAAAAGATGGGTTCACAAAAAGAACTAATGATTTTTGTGGTTGTGCAGGGCGATCGAAAGAAGAATATCTGGTATCTGGATAGCGCAGCTGGACGGACAATGACCGGATGTAAGCCCCTGCTGGAAGAGTTCACTGTCCAAGATGGACCGGCAGTGACGTTTGGTAATGATCAAAATGGAAAGACTGAAGGATATGGTGTGCTCAATAACGGACAGGTCGAATTCAAAAGAGTTGCATTTGTGAATGGTTTGAAATACAACCTGATTAGTGTTAGCCAACTTTGTGATGATGGCTACAGAGTTTTGTTCGATATTGCTCAAGGCACCATATTTAACAAGGATTGGAAAGTGGTGATGGTTGCACCAAGAAAAGGAAATGTGTACATCATGGATATGGAACCAGCTCCAAAAGAGCAGTGCTTTTATACCAAGGCTGATGAGGACACCAACTGGCTGTGGCATAAAAGGTAATCCCATCTTAATTTCAAAAATATTAACAAGTTGTCTCGCAAACAACTGGTAGATGGGATACCTCAGATTTCTTTCAATAAAGAAAAGCCATGTCCAGGGTGTGAGATGGGCAAGCAGAAAAGAGCCAGTTTCAAAACAAGGACTTGAAACATTTTGCAATGACACTGGCATCTCTCAAAACTTCTCATCAGCACACTCTCCAGAGCAGAATGGAGTTGTGGAAAGAAAGAATCGCACACTGATAGAAGCGGCCAGAAGCATGCTATCTGAATCAGGTCTTCCCACCAGTTTCTGGGCTGAAGCAGTTGCAACTGCTTGTCACACCCAAAACCGGTCAGTCTACATCAAGAGACATAAGAAGACTACCTATGAAGTACTCAGGAATCGAAAACCAAATATTGGATATTTTCATGTATTTGGTTGTCCAGTTTATATTTTAAATGATTCCAGTCAGCTTGGAAAGTTTGATGCAAAAGCTGATGAAGGTGTATTTTTAGGCTATTCAGATATTCGAAAGGCCTTTAGAGTTTATAATTATAGACTCCAAAAGGTTCACGGGACAATTCATGTCACATTTGACGAGTCAAGTGATGCAATTAACAAGAGACCAAGCCTTGATATTTCTCCAGTCGTTCCAATAAATTTTGGTGAAACTGACCAAGTTCATCAGTCAGTTGTTTCACCAGAAGATGTTTCCAGTTACACTCAATTGGAACCAGTTAAGAAGAATAGCACCACCAGTGACACTTCATTTTATCCCTCCATCAGTTTCAACTTACCACAGAAACTGGTGATTGGATCTGATGTACGTACCACTCCAATATCACCAGTTCAAACTCCAACTTCTCCAGTCCTTCAAGAAATGCCTTTTAATGAAGAATTTCATGATGCAAATCGTGACCTCGTTGACTCTGATGAGGATATTGAAGTAGTTTGGGCTGATCCTCCTCCAGAAGCTGCTGCAATTAAAGAAGATCGCCAGGTGACTTGCACTGATATTGTAATACACCAGCCTAGTCAATACACTAAATGGACTCGAGCACATCCAATTGAACAGATTGTTGGAGATCCAAGTAGTGGGGTTCAGACTAGAAGAGCCACCAGTGAGCAATGCTTAAACGTCACCTTCTTATCACTGATTGAACCGAAGAAGATTACGAGGCTATGGCAGACCCAAGCTGGGTGGAAGCTATGCAAGAAGAGCTCATCCAGTTTGAAAGGAATAATGTGTGAGAACTTGTTCCTTGTCCACCAGGGTTAAAGAAAGAACCCATTGAGACCACCCCCATTGAGGTTAAACCTGGAGCCAATCAGGCTAGAGCTCCAGTTAAAAAGGCATCTGGTAACAAGCCTTTAACTCAAAAGTCTAAGGAGCCCAAGACTCAAAAGACCTTTAGAGTTTATAATTATAGACTCCAAAAGGTTCACGGGACAATTCATGTCACATTTGACGAGTCAAGTGATGCAATTAACAAGAGACCAAGCCTTGATATTTCTCCAGTCGTTCCAATAAATTTTGGTGAAACTGACCAAGTTCATCAGTCAGTTGTTTCACCAGAAGATGTTTCCAGTTACACTCAATTGGAACCAGTTAAGAAGAATAGCACCACCAGTGACACTTCATTTTATCCCTCCATCAGTTTCAACTTACCACAGAAACTGGTGATTGGATCTGATGTACGTACCACTCCAATATCACCAGTTCAAACTCCAACTTCTCCAGTCCTTCAAGAAATGCCTTTTAATGAAGAATTTCATGATGCAAATCGTGACCTCGTTGACTCTGATGAGGATATTGAAGTAGTTTGGGCTGATCCTCCTCCAGAAGCTGCTGCAATTAAAGAAGATCGCCAGGTGACTTGCACTGATATTGTAATACACCAGCCTAGTCAATACACTAAATGGACTCGAGCACATCCAATTGAACAGATTGTTGGAGATCCAAGTAGTGGGGTTCAGACTAGAAGAGCCACCAGTGAGCAATGCTTAAACGTCACCTTCTTATCACTGATTGAACCGAAGAAGATTGACGAGGCTATGGCAGACCCAAGCTGGGTGGAAGCTATGCAAGAAGAGCTCATCCAGTTTGAAAGGAATAATGTGTGGGAACTTGTTCCTTGTCCACCAGAGTTAAAGAAAGAACCCTTTGGTACAAGATGGGTCTACCGAAACAAGATGGATGAAGATGGCAATGTTGTAAGAAACAAAGCCAGATTAGTTGCCAAGGGTTATTGTCAGGCAGAGGGCGTTGATTTTGATGAAACTTTTGCTCTAGTTGCAAGACTTGAAGCCATCAGAATAATTCTGGCTTATGCAGCCCATCTGCAGTTCAAAGTCTTCCAAATGGACGTCAAAAGTGCGTTTCTTAATGGAACATTGGAAGAAGAAATGTATGTTAAGCAGACTCCAGGCTTCATCAATGAGAAGCATCCTCACTGGGTATATAGACTGAACAAAGCTTTGTATGGTCTTAGACAAGCCCCAAGAGCCTGGTATGATACTTTAACTAAACATCTTCTCAAAAATGGCTTTCAAAGAGGTGCAATAGATAATACCTTATTTATCTTGAAAGAAACAGGTAATATCTTATTGGTACAAATTTATGTTGATGACATTATATTTGGTTCAGCTGATGATGCAATGTGTAAAAGGTTTTCTAAAATCATGTCATCTGAGTATGAAATGAGTTTAATGGGAGAATTAACATTTTTCTTGGGTCTTCAGATTAAGCAAACTGAAAATGGATTTTTTATAAACCAAGAAAAATATGTCAGAGATTTGTTAAGAAAATACAAATATGATTCAATCCCATCGAAAAACACACCTATTGCAACACCTTTAAATTTGGACTCTGACCCAACTGGCATACCAGTGAACACCACTGAATATCGTGGTATGGTTGGTTCACTGATGTACTTAACTGCCAGTCGACCAGATATAATGTTTGCAACATGTCTATGTGCCAGATTTCAGGCTAACCCAAAAGAATCACATTTGCATGTTGTTAAGCGCATCTTCAGATACCTGAAAAGGTGTCCTAGCCTTGGTCTTTGGTACCCCAAAGGCTCAGGGTTAGATCTAATGGGTTATTCAGATTCCGATCATGCAGGTTGTAAGATTGATAGAAAATCAACAACTGGTGGTTGTCATTTTCTCGGAGGAAAACTGGTAAGTTGGACCAGCAAGAAGCAGACGTCAGTCTCTATGTCCACTGCTGAGGCAGAGTACATTTCTGCGGCCAGTTGCTGTGCCCAGATTCTCTGGATCAAGAACCAGTTACTAGATTATGGTCAAAAGTATACAAGGACCCCAATCTTTTGTGACAACACCAGTACAATTGCTATATCTCACAACTCAGTGATGCACTCTAAGACAAAGCATATTGACATCAGGTATCATTTCATTCGTGATCATGTTATGAAAGGAGACATTGAAATACATTGCATCCCCACTGACAAACAGCTCGCTGATGTTTTTACAAAACCTCTTGATGAGAAAACTTTTAAACATCTTATCAGTGAACTGGGAATGTTAAATCCTTAAAACTGGAGATTTTGTTATGAACGCGTCAGTGACACTGATGAAGTTCTCCAGTTGAGGAGGTCCAGATAATCCTTGCTCGCCAGGTTATCGAATGCCTTTGTGATACTATCCTGGCACTAATCGAATTCTGGATCATCATTCTAGGGGGAAAGACTCAAAATATTTTTCTAACCAAAATTCTTAAGTTTGAAAAATTGCAACTGGAGAACTCTCCAGTTGGAATCTGGCACTGGACTAATCCTCCAGTGTAAATGTTCAGTCTTGTCTTAAAACTGGTGGTCAACCAGATTTTCATAACGTTGGAAAATACTTGGTCAATATTTGTGACACGTGATGGTATTCGAGTGTTTTAACCCACTCAATATCGTCATATGACGTGTTTAAGGTCATTTTTGTAAAAGACAACTGTTTTTATTGGGAATATGAAAGTTAGTGGGCGCGTGGGTATGCTGAGCCGTCGTAGCATTTAATGCTGACACGAAGAATTAAATTTTTGGTTCAAAATTCAAATTAACTTTTGTAAAAATATCTACAAAATTGAGTTTTGATAATAAAATAATTCTTGGTATTTCATTGGGATCATAATTTTCCTTATAAATACCCCTTATTTACTCCGATCACATTTACTTTCTTTTACATTCCTTCATTTACTTCCAATCATCATCAAAATAGCTTCTTTCCTCTCTCTGCTTCATAAATCAAAACTCTAATTCCCAAATTTTCAGTTTCATATTCAAATCTTTCAAAAATGGCACCTAAATCAAGAAGTAGGGATGTAAATCTGCTTACAGTCCCTTATAATCCATCAAACAATGTCAAACGAGCCAGTGGTGCCCCTTCAAATTCCACATCAATAAAATTAAATCCAAACAATCCCATGGCTAGTTTGAGAGGGACTCAAGCCGCCGATACACTAATCGGGATAATCCAAGCATTTCTTCGTGATTCTCCCCTCGGCGAGTCTTTTTCCCTCAACCCACGCAAGATGTACCATGAGTACTTGTGTGAGTTTTGGTACACAGCAGAACTTTCCGAAGACTGTTCATCTATCACCTTCACCCTTAAAGATGGATTAGTCGAGTGTACCATTACTGCAGAAACGTTGAGGGATGCTCTGCACCTCAACTACTGGAGACAGGGTGAGTCTCCAGTTGTGATATCCCAAAATATCAATTTTCGCCAAGTACTCCTTGATATGGGAAACAAGGAGTGTTTGGGAAATGTGGTATTAAAAATCAAAGGTGCTATGACAATGAAGGGCCTTACACCATCCTGGAGGTACTTCTTCATTCACCTAGTTGAAAGCATGGGTGGGAGTTCTGGTGGATTGGACCAGATCAACTCCACACAAGCAGAGATGGCTTACTTCTTGTGGAATGGACTCAGAGTGGACTTTGCTGGCATTTTATTCAGAAGCCTGGTAATTAAACTGAAGGGCTCCAGGGGATTATGCATCCCCTTCTCCAGGTATTTGTCAGTCTGTTTTTTACAACTTCTGGGCAGTGAAGAATATCATAATACTCAATCACTGTACACTGTCCTAGAGTTGCTGAGGAATCTTGACTCCCTAACATCTGTCGATGGGGAGGTTGAGATCCCTCATAGATTGTTACTGGCATTCTCTAAAACCGATGCACCAGTCCAAGGTGAGTCGGAAAGACAACTGGGCGGGCCTCAAAACAATGAGGGACCCACCAGCTCGTCTGCTGGAATCGTGACCATTGCCGAACCCGGGCAACAGTCTAACCCCTCCAGCTCCAGCGTGTCTGTCCCTTTAACCATCTACCCTGGAGACCTCCCAACAGGTCCTTCAGGTGCTCCAAAGGCAAAAAGAACACGTCGTCCTAGGAATAAGTCACAACTTGCCACTGACGATAGAAACTAAGCCAGCCCTCCAGTTTCCTCCCAACAGGAACCTGGAGAAAGTCAAATGGGACAACCGCAAGCAGCCACCCTCGCAATTTCTATAGGAGAGGGTGGTGAAGATGATACTGGGCTACCCCAACCCAGAATAGAGTTAGAGTCTGCACAAAGTGTCCACGGCCTATCTTTTGACACTTCTCTTGCACGAACTGACGACGTCTCTGGCCAGTCACAGCTGGATACTGAGGTTCCAAGCTCTAAGGCTGATGATGTTATAATTGTGGATAGAGAAATTGTAACTGAGGCAACCCCAGTGACCTCTATCCCTGGTGAAGTTACCCTGGTAACTGAACCTTCAACAGATGCAACCTTCCAGGAAACTAGAGAAGGTCATCTGAGACTGACCAATCTGGTCAGCCCTCAGTTACATTCATGGATCTGGACATGAGTGTTAATGATGAGAAAATCCTTATTGAATCTTCGGATTCTGAAGGTACTGCTTCAGACATTGAGATTTTTGATTCTTCTGTACAAGATCAAAACCCTTCATCTCATGTCTCGCCTCCAGAAGCTTCAATTTCAATTTTACCATCTCAAACAAATGAGCATACTGAAACTCCATTTTCCACATATAACTATATGTCTGGAAACAGACGTATGACACCATCACCATCTGGGCAGTTCTCACTCCTTCGAGAAATGCCACCACCACCGCCGCCGTTGGACACACCTGAGCATTCTCAGCATGTCCAATAATTTGAATTTCTTGTCCTTCCTTCTTCCACCACTTCTGTTATTATTCCATCAACTACTTCGATGTCAACTGGGGAGGTTTCTTTCAATTTGCCTCCTCCAGTTACTCCAGTGGTAGCTGCTGCTGGTCCAGTGACACGTTCTCCCCCGTCACTGGATACTCAATTTGTCTCCTTCCAAGTCGACATCCAAAACCTTATTCAAAGGGTGGAGGATGTTCAGAAGGTAATTGAGAAAAATACCAAGTCCCTCTCCAGATACAACAAGGACACCACCACAAATTCTAAGGTTGTTGATCTGGGGATAAATAAGTTTGCAGAAAATGAGGATTTGGTATTCAAGAAGCTCAATGAGCTGGTCGAAGGCTGTAACAATCTGTCCACTTCTCTAAAGAAAGCCTTTGACCTTACTCAGACCAAAGTCACTACTTCAATCTCCAACTTGCTGGGTAACACTGTTAGACAATCAGAAGTTGATTTGAAGGAGATTGAAAAGCAGGTTAAAGACTTAGTTGAAAAACCTGGCTTAAATGTGACAGAGCTTGGGCAACAGTTGATGACTTCAGTTGGTCAGAGGATTGATGATACGCTGGGTGCAAGAGAAACACAACTGATTGAAAAGGTGATAGCTGAGATCACCAAGCTGGCCACTCCTCAGGTTGATCTGGCCCCACTCACTACTGAGATCAACCAGTTGAGGGGCAGCATAGACACTTTAAACACCCAGGTATCAAATCACACTCAGTCTATTGACAAGCTGACAACTGAAGTAGAGAATTTAAAGAAAAAGGATGAAGAGGTGAAGGAAAAGATGGTTTCTGGTCTTGATGAAGATTCTAAGACCTTGGATGAACTGAAGACTGGTCAGCAACAAGTTGCAGCAAATGTCTGACCCAGTCTAAAGAGACCAACCATCTGTGGAGATCTTTCAGGATGATGTGCACAATCTTTAAAGAGTGCAAGGACATGCAATCATGGCAGCCTCTTGACCGGTTGCCATCTAGCCATTCCGACTGGGAAGTCATAAGGGCTGGTATAGATGCTGCCAAGGGGGAAAGACGTGCAGTCCTTGCACCAATTGCAACTGGAAGTGCTCCATCTGGAATTCAAGGTGTGATTACTCAACAATCAACTGGTAGAGAGATTGTGATAGCTGCCAGTACTGAAGCTGGTGAGCAAAGGATTGAAGAGTATGAAGATGTGATTGATAGGGGGAATGTTGATAAGGGCAAAGGGAAAGCAACTGATGAATCTACCCAGCCGGCCACTGATGTACCAATGTTAGAAACTGGCAATCTTGATAGGCTTCCTCCAGTTTCAGAAAGTGATAGCAAACGATTGGCAAGACTTGGTAATGAAATCAAAGAAAGAAAGAAGATGAAACAAGTAAACCAAGCTGAAGCCAAAGAACATCTTGCAAAGATAAAAATGCTTGATGTAAGTGATGCTCTTCTTTTGGGAATCACAAAGGAGGAATATGCCAAGGTCAAAAATGATGCAAGGATAGTGGGCATGTTAAATGAAATGCTTGATATTGAACTTGACAGACACTATCCTGATGATGAAGCTGAACATGATGCCAGAAATCTAAACATATCTGTGGAGAAGGGAAAAGAGAATCGGGCCAGTGGCATTATTAAAAGAATTGAAAATGTCAAGAAGGTTGTGAAAAGGGTTTTGAATCCACCAAGAAGGAACCCTCAACCAAGAAAACCACTACACATAGATGCTGATCTAAGAACCTTCATTGAACCAACTGGCGAAATCTCAAATGATGACATCAAAGTTGCTGTGCAGGCTGCTGGAGCTGGGACTATTAAAATTTCAAATGAATCTGAAGCCAGAAACTATTATTCCCAGATCATGGCAACTAGAAAGCACAGTGGGGCAATAAATGGTGTCTTTGTAACAATCAAGCCAGGCACCAAGTTCTTTCATGTTGAAGTCAGTACTAGAGGGCCACTAGTTAAAACTGATAATCCTGGTGTGATGCAATATGGGTTCTCTGAATGGGTGGAGATGGTGAACTTTTTGGAAGCAAAGGCACAAAAGAATAGGTTTGAGAAAGCATGAGTCAACTTCTTAAAGGGCAAGATTCAACATAAAGAGAATCTGGAGCTGAAGTTGAACATTGATCCTGAAGACTCTCGTCCTATCTCTTCAGTGTCAAAGAGAAGGAGAACTGGCGAAGGGCCATCTGATTAAGTTTTCCTTCCAGTTTATCTACTTGTATTTTTATTTACATTCTGTAACTTATGTAAATTTCATTTCCTTGTATAAATGAAGTTACCAGTTTGTAACCACAAGGTAGATAATAGATTAAATCTAACAAACTCAAAAGAAAAACCCAAGGCATTTATTGATCTATAAAAATGCCTTGGAAAACTTAGATAGATTTAATCGAACAAGTCTTTCCAGTTCATACTTGTATAGATACAAGAACTGAAAAAGACTTGGCAATATTTCAGGACAAATAGGGGGAATTTGTTAGGACCAGTTTTACTGTAACTGGCCAGTCTCCAGTTGCATCTGGAGACTACGAAGATTTGTCCAGAAATATATTGAAGTCCAGTTGCAACGTACAGTTAACGCAACTGAAGACTTCCTCCAGTTGAGATCTGACCAGATGAAGAATCATTCCAGTTGAAGTCGAAGACAACAAGTGGAAGATAAAGAATGACAATGGCAGCGAAGCCCAGTTGACATTCTACTCAGATACAAACTGGAGAACATCAGTGTAAAGTACTTACAAAGCTTTACACTAATTACGAGGAAAAGACCTTTATGCTTTATGTGCTATTACACGGATAAAAGGATTTATCTATGTATAAAGTACAAAAGGTACATAAAGCAGGTTGAGAAAAGTTACTTTATTCTGTAACTTTACACAGCATTTTAAGGAATTAAATGTTATTCCTTAAATGTTCTCAACCATATTTGTACGGCCAAAGTTGACATCCCAATGTCAACTTTTCCTATAAATAGAGGTCTTTGCACAACAAGAAAATAACTTTGCATACCTGCAATATTCTTGGTGAACTTGTGCAATATTCTCTCAATCGCAAAAAGGAACATTTCACAACTTTAAGTGTTTCGATTGTTTAGAGAATTTCCAAGTATAGATCAATTGTATTTCATAGGTTGTTAGGATATTTACATACTTTGTATTATCTTGGTTCCGCAACAACCTTGTAATTTATTTAAAGTTAATAAATAAATTACACTTGAAAAATACATATTGTCTCATCAATTTACTTTACAAGTACTTTCTATTATTGCATTGTCATTTACTTATTGTCACGTTAATAAGTAATCTATCCAAGAACTTGGTATACACTCACTGCAATGGTCGTCTCCAGTTCAGTGTTTATATTGCAAAGTAACCCCACCATCGACATAGAGGTGTCTTCAGGTAGTACCATCTATTGAGTTGGGACATACATAGACATTTTGTCATAGTTCACTACATTCACAGGTCATTATCCCAACTTTAAATAAGCATTGTGCAACACTATTATTATGTCTAAATCCTTTATTTTCCACGAAACTAAAAGGAAGTTCAGCTACTACTATCATGTGATCTAAAGCATCACTAACTGCCTAAGTGTCATTTTGTTTTTTTCCCATCCCTTTGTTGAAATGCAATTTTTAGTACCATAATTCTTTGTCCCGCATTTGTAGTTGTCACTATAGTGCTTACATTGCCGCATCTCAGTACCAACGTCTTCTATAATCTTCTTAAAGTGTTCCCAAGCTGGCGACCGCAGTTTGTATACTTTAGATTTTTTCTTTTTTGGCTCATGTCTCATCTTATTATTGTTATTATCATCAATTTGCATTGTAACTTCTTCAACGAACTTATTTATACCGAACATCTATTATAAAATTATGAAAGAAATCATTAGACATAGGCTTGGCCTCTAAACTTACATTTTAAAACTAAAACAACAACACCACCAACAACAACACAGAGTATTATATTGGAGTATTGCTATCAAATATAGATACACATAACGTACAAAAGAAAAAGTAGTCAATAACTTATAGATACGAACTTGTTACTAGGGTGACATAAAAAATTTAGATATATGTGTCTTAATGAAGGTATATGCGTGACCAGGGTGGGGAGAAAAAACCCGTTAGGAAAAAAAACGGGTTACAAAAAACTGAGACTGTAACCGGTCAAAACAGGTTTTAGCCATAACTGCTTCGGTTACTCCTCAAACCGCCGGTTACTAACCGGTTTGGGAATCCTGCCATTAGAACCGGGTTCAAACCGGTTATTACTAAACTGGTTAAAAAATCCGATTTCTCACTGGTTAGAAATGTTGTATTTTATTTAATTTTGATTCATAATTATTTTCTTGTTTTCACACTTCAGGATGGAGTCGAAATGGGAATTGAAAGCCTTTTTGACATCAATAGTAAGTCTATTGTAGACATGCTCAATGTTAAGTTCGCTGATCAATTTCTAAAGATCTTCAGGTTCGAAAAGAAATCATACATTTGTGGGGAGATTATCCTGGTGCTTTTACTGGTAAGCAAATATAAATAACCTCTTAAGTATTTATAGTCGGTAGTTTACATTGTGGGTCTCTTGATGACGAATTGTGTTAGTTTTAAGTTTGTTGTTTCGTTGACCATATGTCTCGATCAACTTTTGCTTGAACTACCACCAATTTTGGTGGCCAATTTTAATAATTTTTTGTTTATTTTTGGGAAAAATCTATAAAAAAAAATGAGCATTGTTACTCAAAATTCCTAATTGAGATTATTTAGGTTTTGACTAACAAGGTTCAATTAGGAATTTTAAGTTCCCTTTTTATGAATTTTTTCCATTATTATTTTTATATACTGTATAAGTGTATATATTAATTTACTATATGTGTGTATATATATCCGTGAATCTAGCTAACTTGCTTTTATTTATGATTAATTAGTTGGTTAATTGTTGGTTGAATAAGTTTGGATATTTTTATGATGAGATGTGTGGGATTAGTTATTTAAAACCGCATATAAACGGTTTTGAAAAATATATTTTTAATTTAGATAACCTTAAATTAACAAATCTCTCAAAAAATGTAATCTGTAAAAATATAATGAGTAAGCACTTTGTTAAACACTTATATCATTAAATCTAAACATGTACCACAAGAATTCATGTTGATAATATGAAATGAGATTTATTTGATTACTTTTTTTTGGGTTAATAGGGAATGAAGAGGAAATTGGTAGGCAGAACCAGGATTTTAAGTTAAAAGGAGCTCGTTGAATTTTTTAAAAAAATATGATAAATTCATGTTGCGATTGTGATCCAATAACACACCCGTTATGATTCAAGAACACATTAATGAATATATGCACGTTAAAAGAACTAGAATTATTGTTTTCCCAATATTTCACATACATAAGAACTAAAAATAAAAATCAGAAATATTTATGGGAATGTAAAAAAAAAAATTGGGGGTTGCTCGACAACGTTTTGGTATAAAAAAACATGAATACTAAAGCCAACGTTTAGTAAAAAAGAAACAAAAAAATAGGATTGAAAGTTGAATTTGTTATTAACAGGTGTCATCCAAAAATTAGTGTCTCTATCTCTCTCACAAAATCTACCGTCTTCTCCGATTCACCTCATCTTCTCATACTTGAAAACACCAATTAGCTAATTGAATGTTACTCATTTTCATCTACAAAGCTCAAAGATCCGTCACCTATGAAAAATTGGGGAAGGCTCAGTTGCGAAAACCCTTTTCTTTATGCATACCATGAACATAAGCTCTAATGGAAACTTGCTAGTATGACATGGCATACCGCGTTATCACTTAACGAATGTTTAATTATAAAAACTAACGATGTTCCCTTTTTTGAAAACTTTTTAAAAGCCAAATTTTTTTAATAAAAACTAACGATGTTCCCTTTTTTGAAAACTTTTTAAAAGCCAAATTTTTTTAATAAAAAAAGTGTAAATCCCTGGGAACCTCTTAGTCCCGTAGAGGAATTTTCCTCTCAAGCTAACCTAAATATGTTTTCTCAATTAGGAATTTTAATTCCCTTTTTATGAATTTTTTCCATTATTATTTTTATATACTGTATAAGTGTATATATTAATTTACTATATGTGTGTATATATATCCGTGAATCTAGCTAACTTGCTTTTATTTATGATTAATTAGTTGGTTAATTGTTGGTTGAATAAGTTTGGATATTTTTATGATGAGATGTGTGGGATTAGTTATTTAAAACCGCATATAAACGGTTTTGAAAAATATATTTTTAATTTAGATAACCTTAAATTAACAAATCTCTCAAAAAATGTAATCTGTAAAAATATAATGAGTAAGCACTTTGTTAAACACTTATATCATTAAATCTAAACATGTACCACAAGAATTCATGTTGATAATATGAAATGAGATTTATTTGATTACTTTTTTTTGGGTTAATAGGGAATGAAGAGGAAATTGGTAGGCAGAACCAGGATTTTAAGTTAAAAGGAGCTCGTTGAATTTTTTAAAAAAATATGATAAATTCATGTTGCGATTGTGATCCAATAACACACCCGTTATGATTCAAGAACACATTAATGAATATATGCACGTTAAAAGAACTAGAATTATTGTTTTCCCAATATTTCACATACATAAGAACTAAAAATAAAAATCAGAAATATTTATGGGAATGTAAAAAAAAAAATTGGGGGTTGCTCGACAACGTTTTGGTATAAAAAAACATGAATACTAAAGCCAACGTTTAGTAAAAAAGAAACAAAAAAATAGGATTGAAAGTTGAATTTGTTATTAACAGGTGTCATCCAAAAATTAGTGTCTCTATCTCTCTCACAAAATCTACCGTCTTCTCCGATTCACCTCATCTTCTCATACTTGAAAACACCAATTAGCTAATTGAATGTTACTCATTTTCATCTACAAAGCTCAAAGATCCGTCACCTATGAAAAATTGGGGAAGGCTCAGTTGCAAAAACCCTTTTCTTTATGCATACCATGAACATAAGCTCTAATGGAAACTTGCTAGTATGACAGTGGCTAAGCACCGGCCAGCCCCCCTACTCCTTCCGCCTGCATTCAAAGAGTTTTCTTTTGAGCAACTTAAAAATGCAACATCAGATTTTACTGTCGAAAACATTGTGATAAGGCTCCAAATGTTGTCTAGAGAATCAAGTAAAGATAGCAGTTAAACGCTTTGAACATTCAGCTTGGCCTGATTCCCGACAATTTTTGGTACGTAATTCACTATGTGCTAAGGGTTTTTTCATATTTTATAAGTTACGTGGTAGATTTATAGATGGAAGAGCGTTCCTGTTATAATAAGAAAAACCATATAGACATTGATAAGATAGTAAAGTTCTGTAGCAAATGTTTTACATTAATTGGATCTACAAAGACACATACAGTACATAATCTATTGTCGTTCTGGTTTAGGTTTAGGCTGATCCTTTAAAGCTTACTGCAAGGGTGAAATGGGTCAGGTTGGGTCAGCCCAGAAACATTTTTGAGCTTTATATAACAGAGTTCTTTATTTATAATAATCTAGTTTGTATAGCTAAAAAGTTATTATATAATTTCAATATCTTGGGTGACTTTCAACCAGTGTGACCAGTTCGGCCTTTTTCTATTTGACCCATGACCAAAATTGACCTATTTACCAACAAACGGGAAAATTGCTACATCTAAATGTAATATAAGTATCATCACAACTTTTAGTTAGATTACCTGTATTGGTCCTAAATTGTGAAAGTTTGACTTTTGGAAGATCAGGAAGAAGCAAACTCTGTTGGTCAACTCCGTAATGTCAGGCTGACTAATTTTCTTGGTTGTTGTGAACACGATGAACGGCTACTTGTGGATGAGTATTTGCTCCATAACACACTAGCAACGGGAGCGGTAACAACAAATTAATAATACACATCAAAAGAATTAAGTTTTAAAATTCAAAAACAATCATAAAAGATCACACTCTATCCATTTTTTCCTACATTGTCCATGGGCATCTAAATCTAACAGGCACAGGGGAAACGAGAAACAAATTCTATATAGATAAGATCAAACATGAAAAGTAGCCGGTTTGTTTCTCGTTTCCCCTGTGGGTCATGCTAGATTTAGATGCCCATGGACGATGTGTGGAATGTAGGAAAAATGGATAGAGTGTGATCTTTTATGATTGTTTTTGAATTTTAAAACTTAATTCTTTTGATGTGTATTATTACTTTCTTGTTACAGCTCCCGTTTCTAATGTGGACGGATCAAATACTGTAAAAGTTTATATACTAATTTTCTATATGTATATACACTGTTGTAAAACTCACCGAGTCGAGCCGAGTACTCTCTGAGTACTCACTACAAGGTAGGGTTCCGAGTCGACCCGAGTTGGCCGAGTACTCCCCGACTTGACCACTTTGACCCCCCGAGTACTCACCGTATAGACCCGAGTACTCACTAGTCGACCGCCCTGGGAACGCATAGCGAGTTCCGCAACCTTGTGTATATATATATATATATATATATATATCTGTGAAATCTAGTTAACTTGCTTTTATTTATGATTATTTGGTTAATTGTTGGTTAAGTTAAGTGAATAAGCACTTTGTAAAAGAAAAAAAAAATCATAAGATTGGTGTTTTTAGTAATCGAAAGGTTTTCCTCATTTTCTGCTATCCAATTTGAAAAAAAATAAAAAAATAAATTGAAAACACAATTTATCTCTAGAAGGCCATTGATAACTTTGAAAACGAGTTTAACAGTAAAAAAATGCTTAAAGCTATAACAATGAAGCTTTTTGAATTGTAGTTATAACTTAGAGTAGTGATTTTTCTGTTTTCAAAGAAAAATTTTAGTGGAAAATTTTATCTGAACACGTTTTATGTGTTTCAACCATCATCAAATGTTCTAGTTGCTGGCTAGTAGGTGTTGTATCCTAACAAGAGGTCTAAAGTTCGAATATACTATCCTTGGATTAGGAATGATGGAGCATCCTTGACTAGGTTGTCATTAGTGACATTTAGTTGACTTAGACTTGTTTAACTTTCAACAAATAAACCGACCCCAACTCCAATGTTTAAAGCATGATTAGTGATTTAGGTGGATGACCAAACGTTTTGGATTATAGAGTGCATTCTCCCAACTTTCATATCTTTTTAATTAAGATATAATTATAACTGAGAAGATGATTGAGAAAGGGAAAAAGAAAAGAGTGTTGAAATCAGATAGAAAGAAGTTTTCCCATGAAGCTTTGATACCTGATTTTGAGTTTGATAAATTGATTAGTACCTGTTTGACGAAACGAAACCGGCAGGGAATGCTGATGCGACAGTTGTGATCGTGGTTGTTGATTGTGTAGATTTTGATGGGTCGTTTCCAAAATGGGCTGCTAATTTATTTCTTTGCAACATTAGAAGGAGGTTGTGATAGTGTGCCGAAAAGCAAGAAGTTGCCTAAGCTGATTATTGTTGCGACAAAACTTGATCTTTTACCTTCACAGTTTAGCCTGTACCAGATTAGACAGATGGGTTTGACAACGTGCTAAGGCTCATGGTGAACCCAGGTAATATGGGTTGTATTTGGTCAGTTCTCGTAAGGATTTAGGTGTAAGAGATTTGCTAACTTTTGTTAGGGTTTGGCTGGATCCAAACATATAGGTGTAAGTTATATCAGAATACTGTGTATGGGGTGTTTTGTAAAATAGGTCAAAATCAAACCAGTATCCAAACACATCATTGGTGCAAATATTTAAAAGGCAAAAGTGAAGAGAAATGGATCTCACTATAGGTGTATTTAGGGTGAGAGTGTTTATGTACCCAAGCAAAGGTACACATTTTTCTTATTTCTGCTATTTTTTTCTTCTGTATTTCGATTATTTTCAGCTTATCTAGAAGTATTGAAATGGGCTTGATTCAATTTTAGATTGATTGTTAATTGAGATGTAAGAATATGATTACTTGAGTTTTTGTACATCCATCTTCTAAATTTACTCTTTATTGATTTGGCTGTTGCTGGTTTATTTGGGTTCGGCTTATCATTGATAAGTCCACTTGTGTCTTATTTTCATTGGTTATGAGTTTATAAAAAAAAAAGGCAAATCAAATGTAAGCCAAATTAATATTAAGTACCAATGCTCAACTGCACAGAGTTAGTAGGTTTTTGTATCAAAGAAACATGAAAACTTTTTGAGCTGGATGGAAAGCTTTAAAATAAGCAGGGAAATGCAAATGCTGCATAATAGAAAGAAGTTGACGGGAAAGATCAAACATGATTAGTACTTTCGGAAAAGAGCTTAAGTTATAAGAAATTAATCAGGATAATTTTTTATTTTTCTTTTGGGCGTCATTTGTGTCAGGACTCTGAATTAGTGTTTTGGTTGTGTCCATGTATAGCTTTTAGTTTTGGGATCATTAGTAAGTTATCGTTTGGAACATTATTAACATTATGCATACGTATAGGGTTGTAGTTCAGTATCATATGCACACCTAGTAATATCTACCTGGAAATGACGAGAGAAAGAAACAATAGATTGACAAAAACATAAGGCAAAATATAAAAGATGATCACTTGACTTTCAACATTTTTGCACTTCCACATTTTGACTTCAAACAACTCTGGATGCAGAGGATTTAGGTAAACTTGTCACTACTTAATAAGTTATTCACGATAGATGTATATATTTATTCTGTATATATTTTTACGTAATATTGTAACTAGTTATTCCTTGTAATTTATAACAGAAGGTACAGGTGAGGGCAGGGAAAAGCCAAACGTGGATAAACAGTCATCTTTCCGAAGGTAATTGTTATTTCTACTCTGGCAACAACCTTTTGAGCTCACCTGAATATTATGTTTTCGTGCCATGTGGTTCTTTAGGAATTCGTGTAAAAATGCAGTCAAAGGCTACAGGTACAAAGGAAAGGCCAAAGTCAAAGGCGGGGCGGTGGTGCTAGTTCGTCCAAATGAAATAGTGAGAGGGACGGGTTCTGAGGGCACGCGACTTTAAATAACATTAGTTTTATGTGACATTTGAGGACAAGTTATACTTCCCCCTTTTTTCCTCTTGTTGGGGTTTGTAAGCGACAAAATGTGAAGTTTTGCAGCAGAATTTAGATGGTACTTAGGTTGTTTATGCGTTCACCTTGGGTGCAAAAATTTATGGTATTTTAAATTGTGATTCATCTAGTACATAACTTTGTTTTGGAGCCTAGCGTTCAAATTTATATGGGTTGGAAAAAGTAGAACTGTTGGTACATTATTATTGTGACAACAATGAAAATGATATAAAATCGTTGGACATCTCTTTTCTGGATGTATTACGAGTTGAATTGGATTGGCAATATATATTTCTACTAGTCGTCTTCAGGTCGATTGAATAGCCAGGTGGATTTAAAGGATGTCTTGTAGCTTTATCTACAATATGTTTCCTTTCTCTTAAAGGAATATCTCAATATATACCCGAGCTCTTGCTTTCCTTGTGTTTTTCAGTTCTATGATAAGTTATGAAATTAAAACACTTAGTATCTTCAAAGTTCAAAGGTTATCTCATTAAAGTATTCAAAATCTAAAAAGAATACACACAAATTTAATAATTAATTGCTAAACTTTGGCCTGAGAAGTTATATATATCATCGATCCTTATAGTAATAATTCGTCTTTGTAAGGTACCACATATATCGTTATTTAGTATAAATCCGACACCATGCTAATTAATCACAACTATAGTTGAGCCAAGTGATAAATGTCTATGGGATAAACATCAGAGGGATTAGTTGAGAGATATGTTCTTGTGGCAGCTATCTTGTTAGCAGCTTCAGTAGAATGATATGCATCCCAAAAGAAATATTCATTCCTGTTAAGACATGGTACTTCAAATGGTAGACATGATAGACCTCCATTGTCCACACCCGTTCCACAACATGCACTATTCACCACTTTAAATCCTATACATACAAAAACAATGAGTCAATATATATGCAATTTAAATGGTTTTTATGAAAAAAGTGCGAAAAAATGAATATAAAATCGAACACTTTATAACAAAATGAGATAAAAAAAGAAAACAATACCAAATTCTGTCAAGGACAAAGTATGATAGAGGTGAGATGTAAACAATCATATCTCTATCTGGAGATAGAAATACTGCTTACAGAAAGACCTCCAGCTAAATTGTGTAAAAAAATACATGACACACAAGTATTAATGTATGTGGATATAAGAATATTGATTACAAAATGAGGCTTTACCAAAATGTGAAGGCTGGTGGATGGCTTCCATGCTCATATCGTAGAAGTTTAAATAGATAAATTTTGCATCCTGTAGCCTCATGTCATTGTTAAGATCATCAAGTAGGGATACGAGATTGCGATTGAATAGTCGAATTCCTATATCAATGTATTCAACACAAGTGTCGTTCTCAGAGTGACGCGCCATTTCGTATGGGGTACAACCGACCGGACCCAAACCGTGCATAACAAACTTCCTTGCTCCGTAGTTGTACAATGTCTTGTATTGATATTGATAGAACAAACATTAGTCATACATCCTTCCATTTTGTATTTATAAGGAGGTGGGTGTTGGGTTAGTAGCAACTTTTAATAAATAACACTACAAAAATTATAAACGGACTCAATAGAACATTAGTGGTTAAATACTTGAGTTCGTACAAACTAATGTCAACAAAACGAAAAGTCTTTTGAAATTTAATTGTATATGAATTAGGATTTACTTTTGAGAAGAAAAAGAAATAGAGCGAGAATGGGGCCCAAAGTTAAAAGAAATGCCGAGTAAATCTTCAGATATATTATTTGGGCCGGAGTCCATGTTACGAATGTTGTTTCTATTAAAATTTTACAATTACATCTATAACAGTAAACATCACATGTAGTACTCTTTTTGTATAACATCAAAAAAAATTAATCATTTTATAAAATTTTTTGTATAACGTTAGATTCTAACAACCAAACAAAGCATTTTACTATTATGAAATATTTTTTAAAAACAAAACACTCCTGCCAAACAATGCCCCAAATATTTATTTCGAGAACTGAGATATTAAGTAAAACGTACTCACCAAAATCTGGCTTCTATATTGTTGAATAAGGGCATCCGTGAATTCTTCAAGCGTAAACAAGTTGCTGGTTTCGTATACAGCTGGTATATAATAGTTGTTAAGGTAATCGTTACTGCCAAATCCGACACTATATATGCACTTATTTAGATGTCTTGATGCCAAATCAGGCCCTCCGAGAATTTTTCTGATACTAGACATTGTCATTTGGTGATTTATCAGTTGTTGATTAAAGGTTATCCGATCTCCCTGCGTGTATATAACAGATACATACTAGATTAATTTTTATTAGCATAACAAATTAACCTCCAGGACATTACAATATCAAAATATCTACACCTGCAATTGCTACAAGAAATAAGTTATTTGTATGTTGCAGCCGTTTTTAAGCTCGCACTTTTAAAACATGTGAAAAATATAATCAAGTATGTTGTTCACACTTACGAGCGTGTAAAAGAACTTCACGATTGCAACACATGTCATACCTAAAAATTTATCGATACCTAAAAGGATAAAAATCAGATTTCCTGACACAAAAAGATCAGGAGGTGTGAAAATTTTGAGTGTCACAATATCATTTCTAGACTTGAAGTGTAAGCAATATAATTTGGTTATCGTTTTACGTCTATGGGTGTAAACATTTTTTTTTCTTACAATAGTGTACACTAACTTTGAACAACTTAACTACTGTAGAAGAATATCATTTTTTTTTCATTTTGCATTTTTGTTGTAGTAAACTATGAATTTAAATCATCACCAGATGTTGTCCAGTCTCGTCACGAATGCCTGCTGCAGCCGAGGCATAATTTAGTCCAAGTAGTATATCGGATCCATTTGGGAACGCAAATGGAGGAATCCGACTAGTAAAACCCAAGTTTTCAGCTGCAAGTACATGAAAAATGTGTCACATTACGTATGTAACAATATGGATAAAAAGATTGTAACATATAAAGGGTCAGAGAGAGACCGATAAAATCAGCATAAGTCCGGCCGTTACAAAATCTTCCGGTTGGTCCGGAGCTGTAATCGATACCGTGAGGAAGATAAATAGCTTTGGCAAAAGTAACTAATTTGTTGTTGTTTCCGTTGTCAATTAAAGAGTCTCCAAAAATGAAATAACATGGTACTACTTGTTTTCCAACTACCCAAGTTGGTAAGATTATTAGACCATAAAACAATATGATCATACAAATTTCGTGAATGTATGCCATTGGGGATGATTAGGATTTGATCGATGTGTTGTATGAAAAGATTAAAAAAATGTGTATTATTTATAGTTTTGAAGTTGACCAAACGTTAAGGTGTCTAGCTAGATAGGTTTGGTGGTACTCTTAAAAAAATAACAACCTTTAACTAAGTATTATACGTAGTATAAATAGCAACGATTTATTTTCTCTTTTTTTACAGAAGACATCTTTATTAGAGACACTAGTCAACCTGACCCACAATATATTAAGGTCTATTAACGTTGAATTAGCTCACATCACAGAGAATTTAATCTTTTGAATGGAAGTTCATAATCCAATCTCTAACATGAATGATTTTGAGATTAATTGACTGAAATAGTTTAAAAGTATAATAAATTTGTTGTTGATACCCTACGAGTTGTAGAATGAAGCCATAAAGCCATGGACGGATCTTAATAGGGACCAAAGGGAGTTGTGGCCTTTTTAAAATGGGATCACCAATGTTTTGATTAATTTACCACCAAAAACATTTTTATTTCATACTGTATAATCGAGTATAACATGATTGTGTTAGATGTGTTAATAGTTGTGGTAGTAATAGTAATTTGATTCCCTTATAAAATTTGTCTTACTACTATGTCAATTTACAAATTATATTAAAAAATTTAATTTGACCCCTCCATATAAAAATCTTTATATTTTAGCCTTTCCGATACAAAAGTTCAAATACCATCACTGCATAAGGTCTAGCCAAATCAAACTACATACACCGCTAGATGATGACATACCCCTCCAGCTAAACAAACGCTCGGTATACGCAGCCTCGTATATAATATGTCGTCCTACGAAGACGTAACATCCCACAAAGCCTTGTTCACGAAAGATGGCTAATTAAAAGCCTTGAATGCTCGCTCCTATGAATTAAAGTCGGGATTTGAGTGTATCCCATTAACAAATATCTAATGGCGCGTTTAGTTGTGAAAAATGTTTTCTAGTTTTTCATTTTTAATTTTTTAAAAAATGAAATAAGTTTTTCATTTCTAGAAACAAATGAAAATTTTGAAAAACTTTCAAAACTAAAAAAAAGAAAACAATTTGAGGTTTTCAAAATTTTGAAAATGGAAAACAATAAAATAGAGTTTTTTAATTTTCAATAGAAAAGTGGAAAACATTGTTATCTGTTTTTATGAAAAACATTTTTGGAAATTATGATTTGAACGCGTTTTCTGTTTTCCATGTTTTCTTGGAAAACTAAACTCACCCTAAGTAACTATAGATCCAAGGAAATCAAGGATAAACACATAATCACTAGACATACATGATACATGTACAATATTGACTGTAGCACCACATACTATCATAGACTACCAATCAACTATTTATCAACTACCTATATGTTCGGATAATGATATATCTTTCGTATCCATGATCGTTCAGTACAAAACTTATATCGTAATTCGTAAATAGCATATAGTACCTAACCACGTGTGGCAACGAATAAATTTAGTTAATTGATTTGTGTGTTTTATGATTCGATCAAGAGAAAAACTAAATTATCAAATTTTAGAAATAAATGTTAAAAATTTTAAACGAATCAAAGTGGCGGCACCACATATCATTGACTTGGTGTTGAAAAATGATTTTATTGTCAATCTTAGCTTTTGTTGTATTAAGAAATATTGAAGTCAATAAGGGACTACAAGTGTACAACTGAAGGAAGTTGTGAAGGATGAAGACTGAAGATAAATGGTCAAGGAGGGACTAACATTGAAGATAGTTGAATTCTGAAGGGCTGAAGAGAACATTGCTGTGAATAAAAGCTGGGCTGGAACTCTAAATCGAGTAGATCACATATTCATTCTTTCTTTGTCTAAAGTTTTTTTCTTTCAATATTATTCTCTTATTCTATATTCATAGATCAATCATCTTGATCATATATATTAATTCTGTATTTCTGTATTATTCATCTAAACATATTGTTTAGATTGAATCTCAATCTGTTTAATAATAATAATAATATCTGCGGCATCCAATCGGGCCAACAAATCTTGTGTATTGTCTGTAGATTCGTTAAATTGTTCACTTGGTTGATTTTTAAAAAGTCGGTATGTTTATACTCACAAAATTAACTTATATAAAAAAAACTTCATAAAATTCAGTCAGGTTAATATATCATGTTGACTTTGAATTGAATATGGATGGCGGTCGCCGGTTATTACGTAAAAGATTGTATGGTTTTTCAATGAGAACACCATTAAAATAAGAACACGACTTAAAAACGTCATTTTGATGCATTAAGAGTCCATAAAACTAAAATTGTGTATAACTAATTATCATTATTTAAGTGTTTAACAACGCATTGATCCGTCAAAATCAAAGAAATCGCGTTTTTTATTTTGTGCATCCATTTTGATGAATATGCATCCAAGATGGATGCACAAAACAAAAGACATGATTTTTTCGATTTTGACAGATCAATGTGTTATTAAACATATGTTAGTTTTATGAATTTTTAATGCATCAAAATGAAGTTTTTAAATGTTTCACTGTGTTCTCATTTTAAGGGTGTTCTCATTTGATTGTTACCAATTTTTGTATTATGTAATAATGTAGTAGACATAATCATATAAATGCACAAGAAACCTTTTTACCAATTACTACTAGCTTCTTTCCAATAGTTGCTTTCACTTTTTTTCAAGTTAAAAATGTTAATAACAAAGACATGATCACCAATTTGTATAATATAAGTAATTATTGAATGGAAACCTTGTAAAGTCCTAGGTCACATTTTTCACAAGAATTTTTTTTATTTTTTATTGGATACATATATATTATGATCGATGGATCTCAAAAGGAGCCAGAATACTTATAGCAACTAAAAGATGGTCCAAACATTTAATTAAAGTTGTTGAGATTTCTTCATTTGAGTCTTGAATTTTTTTTGGAAACTAGGGGACTAATCTTGGCCATTGGATTATCCCTTAAAAATAAATCCCAACCCTTTATATTCCCTCCCTTCCCAGTCGTCTTCTTCCCCCCACCACACACACACACACACACTAAACACACAATCTACACACACTCTCTCACACACACACACAGACACACACACACACACACACACACACACACACACACACACACACACACACACACACACACAGATCCACACACCCACACACACACACACACACACACACACACACACACACACACACACACACACACACACACACACACACACACACACACACACACACACACACACACACACACACACACACACACACACACACACACACACACACACACACACACACACACACACACACACACACACACACACACACACACACACACACACACACACACACACACACACACACACACACACACACACACACACACACACACACACACACACACACACACACACACACACACACACACACACACACACACACACACACACACACACACACACACACACACACACACACACACACACACACACACACACACACACACACACACACACACACACACACACACACACACACACACACACACACACACACACACACACACACACACACACACACACACACACACACACACACACACACACACACACACACACACACACACACACACACACACACACACACACACACACACACACACACACACACACACACACACACACACACACACACACACACACACACACACACACACACACACACACACACACACACACACACACACACACACACACACACACACACACACACACACACACACACACACACACACACACACACACACACACACACACACACACACACACACACACACACACACACACACACACACACACACACACACACACACACACACACACACACACACACACACACACACACACACACACACACACACACACACACACACACACACACACACACACACACACACACACACACACACACACACACACACACACACACACACACACACACACACACACACACACACACACACACACACACACACACACACACACACACACACACACACACACACACACACACACACACACACACACACACACACACACACACACACACACACACACACACACACACACACACACACACACACACACACACACACACACACACACACACACACACACACACACACACACACACACACACACACACACACACACACACACACACACACACACACACACACACACACACACACACACACACACACACACACACACACACACACACACACACACACACACACACACACACACACACACACACACACACACACACACACACACACACACACACACACACACACACACACACACACACACACACACACACACACACACACACACACACACACACACACACACACACACACACACACACACACACACACACACACACACACACACACACACACACACACACACACACACACACACACACACACACACACACACACACACACACACACACACACACACACACACACACACACACACACACACACACACACACACACACACACACACACACACACACACATACACACACACACACACACACACACACACACACACACACACACACACAATCAAATATGATTGGATAATGTCGCCGGAGTAATTCGACGGAGTAACCAATCAAGCTTGATTGGCTTGACCAATCAAATATGATTGAAAATGTCGCCGGAGTAATTCACCGGAGTAACCAATCAAGCTTGATTGGCTTGACCAATCAAATATGATTGGACAATGTCGCCGGAGTAATTCACCGGAGTAACCAATCATGTTTGATTGGATTTTGATGATTGTTTGATTCAAGGGCTTAGATTAGTCCCTTGGTTTCCACCATTTTTAAAAGATCCAAGTGAATACAACCCTAAAGTTGTTAATAAGAAGTATCCAATTTCATTGTTATTGTAGTTAAATTATATATATTTACTTCAAACACATGTTTATTTTTGTCCTTTCAAATCGTTAATAAATGTTTGTAATCCATATTATAATATTGTCGGTCCATTACCGTGTAAATATAGATGCTTGATTATCACAATTCAACAAATCATTAAGAAAGTGTGATATGTATGACTTTATTACCATCGAGCAACTTAAAAGCTCACATGCCGTGGCCAACAAATATATAATTACATGTTAATGTTAATGTTTTTATCATATATCTAACCTGCAATAACGGTTCACCAGATGGACAAAAGCACTCGAAACTAATAATACAATTTGATTATTTTATATAACTAACCGGATATATATTTGATAAAAGTTTTGCTAATAATAATTATTTATTGAAAAAATATGCAGGTTTTTTTATTCTTATATGCAAAATTTTATATGAAAAATAATGAAATAAATAACGTAATAACAATCAAACACGACACAGTAAGTTTTCTAACATTGAAAACTATTAACATTTACAAAGCTAAAAAATAACTGAAAACATCAAGAATATTAGTAAAATTCGAATGAAACCAATCACCTAAAACCATCACATCATCCGCATAAGTTAGATATGGAACGGTACTTGCGCGATGCGACGGTATAATGGAGGTGGCGGTGATGTCGGTGATGGGTGGTGGTGGCGTGCGAGGTGGTGGTGGCGGCGGGTGGTGGTGGCGGCGGGTGGTGGTGGCGGCGGGTGGTGGTGGCGGCGGGTGGTGGTGGCGGCGATGGTGGTGGTGGCGGCGATGGTGGTGGTGGCGGCGGGTGGTGGTGGCGGCGGGTGGTGGTGGCGGCGGGTGGTGGTGGCGGCGATGGTGGTGGTGGCGGCGATGGTGGCGGTAGCAGCGGCGGTGGTGACGGCGATTGGTGGTGGTGGCGGCAATCAGTGTCGGCTTAAAGTTTTCGATGGTCTTAAGCGAGATCAAATTTGGGGGCCTATTTCACTAACATACTAATTAAAGTAATCCAAAAAAAAAAGTACTTCAATTTATGTTGTTGAAGTGTTGAACTTCTAGCTAAAAAAATGTGTAAAGGTTGATGTAAAAATCAATTAGGATGTTACTTTTATGAAAATTGTATAAGGATATCCAGTCCAAATCCAAACATTAAGCCTACAATACAAAAAATTGAGGCCTTAGATTTTTGGAGGCCTAAAGCGATCGCTTAGTCCGTAAATACTATAGAGCCGGCTATGGCGGCAATGGCGGCAAGTAGTGTAGGTTATTGATTTAATGTGGTTTAGATGTACTCTACATCATGCATTTGCATGTATACATTGTTGAAAGTTGAAAGTTGAAACCCTATTTGTTTTATAATAAACACATATAGATATAGGATAAACACATATCACAAAAATTAAGTTCTTTGAATTTGCCAACTTCTTTTGTATTTTCAACTAGTTTTTATACCCGCACTTCGCTGCGGGCTTTAACATGTCAACAAATGATGGACATCTTATTGTAGGGTCGTGTCAAGATGCCAAATAATAAGTTATGTTAGTTACAAAACAACATTATTTAATACTCTACAATACCAAACTCATAGAAAATACAAAAATAGGTTTTAGGTAAAATAAAACAAGTATTAAAGTAAAACAAATAAAACAATAGGTTTCTCTTCACTGAAAATCACCGTGCATCATGAAAATGGTCATGCATCACTTGCTTCGTGAATCTTCGTGCATCAATTTAATCATGATCTAAGGGTCAAGATCTTGTCCTATTTGTTTTACTTTAATACTTGTTTTACAATAACCAACTACTACAAAAATATATAAGTATATATACATGTTTATTAGAAAATCGTTGTAATGATAGTCTAAAATGTTTTTTTACAAACTACCATGAATTAGTAGTTCTAAGTCTGACATTGTCAACCTTAACTCTTTAGTTATGTTCGTCACAATATAAGTTGAGTTGCATGTAACTGTCGATATACAAAAGAAATCTAAGTATTGATATTAAGTTAACACAAATTATCCTTATTATATATAAGGGTTTTGCTAAACGCAGTCCTTAAGGCTGCAGTTAAGGTACATTAGATAATTGTGCACCTACTATAAAATTCAGGGGCTATGCTTTTGATATGAAAGGTATAATTTTTTATACACGTTAAATGCAGTTCTTAAAGTTGTGTTTAACATTTTCCTATGTATATATAAATATAGAAGGTATCATGTCTTGATTTTTAAAGCATGTTAAAATATTTATTACATAATCTACATTCATTAACTGACAATTAAAAGATATTGCAATCGGTTAGGCCTAGACGCCTAGCTTATGGATAATCCCATTTGAGTAGTTTAATGTTGGCCCAAGTCTATAAAGCCCGTTGTATACTGTATAGTAGTATAGTGTATACCTAATGCATTATATATATCCTAAAATGCTTGCAGCGTTTTGCGTGCCAGGTTTTCTTTTATTAATTATTTACTTTCGTTTCAACATACACAAATAATATATAATAACCTACTTTGGTGGGTTGGTTGAAGGGCATGTTTTTGACTTTGAAGTCATGAGTTCGAAGCATCAGGGTTGCTGCTATTTTTTTTACTTACATAACTCATTCTCTTTTTACCTTCTTATTACTTTCTTTTCTATAATTGATTATTTTCTAAACATCTCTAATCAAATACATATATATATCTGTTGGTGTTACCCACCTAGCCTTATTACGGAGCCTACACGCAGACTACCTCGGAGCCGAAAATTATGGAAAGGATATACATTCTATCAATAACAAGATTTGTCCTTATCTCCAGAGAATTGGTTACCTGATGTGTTAAATCGAGTTTAAAAATTATAAACTAGATATACCTAGAAACTCACTACTACACACTATCGGGCAGTGGACCCGTTCGTATGCAATATAGTTAAGAGGTAAGTCCGTGTTCGTTCTCGGGGATTGGTTTGAACTAGTTGTTTAATAAAATGGTTTGGAAAACAGGGTGTTGCTTCGAGTCTCACTTTGACAATTAAATTAAAATGAATTTAAAAGACAAAACGCATAAAAGTAAAGAAAAGCTTCAGACAATATTAATAAAGATCATCCACCTTGAATTCGCTAGACTTCAAACATGATTGCATTCAATTAAGACTAAATTCATTGAGTTGAAAAGATAATCGTAAAAGGATTAAGGTGCTCACGTGGTACCACCAACCGTTATAAAACACGTTGACAAAATGACTCCTTTTATTAAAATGATATTCACTATCATACCATGAACTAGTGATAATTGCTCATAGACAAACAACCATTTGAAAATCACATATGCATCCAACTAGTACCACTAACGAAGAACACACATGCCACCAATATCATAATAATATATAAAAAGGAATTAAATCATCAAGATCTCGACACAACGATAATTGAAATCAACTCTTTGAATTAAAACATATAGCAATCACATCATTCGTCTAGTTTTCTCAAGGTGGATGATTGAATGTTTAGACACTCATGATTAATTTAAAATAACAATCAAAATAAAAGAAGAACATGATGTACCAATCGTTCTTGAAATTGAAATTGCAAGACAATAAAATAGATACGATCTAAGTGGGTGCCCGTGAATCTTCAATGAATCGGACGAAGAAATCTACCCTTGATCCTTGAAGGAATCCCTTGGAGAGCAGCTCTTAGAAAGAATTTGGATAAATTGGGAATTAGGTTTTTGTTTTCTATTTATACCCCTTGGAAATCTGATGCAAACATGGCCAAAAGCCCTTTAGCCCCGCCCCACTGCGGCGCAGTGTTAAACTGCTGACCGAGTTCTCACTTTTCCACTAGCCGACTGCGGCGCAGTCTTAAACTGCTGACCGAGTTCTCACTTTTCCACTAGCCGACTGCGGCGCAGTCTTAAACTGCTGACCGAGTTCTCACTTTTCCACTAGCCGACTGCGGCGCAGTCTTAAACTGCTGACCGAGTTCTCACTTTTCCACTGCCGACTGCGGCGCAGTCTTAAACTGCTGACCGAGTTCTCACTTTTCCACTAGCCGACTGCGGCGCAGTCTTAAACTGCTGACCGAGTTCTCACTTTTCCACTAGCCGACTGCGGCGCAGTCTTAAACTGCTGACCGAGTTCTCACTTTTCCACTAGCCGACTGCGGCGCAGTCTTAAACTGCTGACCGAGTTCTCACTTTTCCACTAGCCGACTGCGGCGCAGTGGGCTGGTGATGCTCCCACTGCGGCGCAGTGGATATTAACTGATCTAGGTGCTCGTTTCCACCTTGTCTGACTGCGGCGCAGTGGGCCTTGGTCACCCCCACTGCGGCGCAGTCTTAAACTGCTGACCGAGTTCTCACTTTTCCACTAGCCGACTGCGGCGCAGTCTAAAACTGCTGACCGAGTTCTCACTTTTCCACTAGCCGACTGCGGCGCAGTCCAATCCTGCTGATCCGAAGACAACCTTTTCACTATGAAATTGTTGAAATTTTTTATCTTCTCAACTTTAAACAACTCTCGAACTCACAAATCGACTTCTTGGCCTCAGAAATCATCTGAAATTGCACCAAATGGACACGTAACCTGTTTAGAGCCTGGAAACACTAACAAACAACATAAACGCGCCAAATGCACACAAAATCGACTTAAAACACTTAATAAAATGGCCAATAATGATGTGGGCGATATGTATAAATTGGTCACATCATTACGCAAGAGATAGCTACGAATCCCCTAAAAGCGGCAACAAATCTATTCCAATAGGGAGAAACACTACTTGGAGGACACGATACATTTCCCTATAAAAGGAGACACAATACACATCACTCAGATCATCTTCTACACTCACAAGACGCACACAACACATATATACTTGGCGTACAAAAGGCTCTGCCTTACCAATAAGGGAATCGCCAATATACAACCATAAACCACTCATCCTCTCCGTTCTAGGACCTCGGTTCGGTGTACAAACAATTGGCACCATCCGCGAGACGCATTCTATTTGCAACTCATCAACCACCAAAAATCACTAAAGTTTTTTCACAAAACCCTGATCCTAGAACATGGATGACTCAAATGGAGCACCCGGGTTCAACGCAGCACAAACCGACCCTGCCCAGACCAATGCAAGCATAGATCTGAACAGAACTGTTGGAGGAACACCCATAACACCATCATCGGGAGAAACAACCATCGCCTCCACATCAACACCTCTACTTGATGAGGCGTACATACGCCAAAACTATGAAAGCATTTTGAACACCCTACGCCACCTTCAAGATTTTGGGGCGATAACGGAGAGAGCAATCAACTTCGACGAAGCCTTTGACGATTATGACGCAGATACACCACCTAATGGAACACGAAGGCTACCAGTAGATCCTCGATCAAGGGTACAGAACGTCACACCAAGCAGCAACGCTACGAGACCCCAGTCTAATCCACAACAACAAAACACCCCAGTCTCTGAAGCACAAAATCAAGGCGCCCCAGGTTTGCAGAACAACACCCAGGGTCAACAACACCCAGGATATAACACCAATCCCGTGGGTATACAAACCCTAGGACCAACTAACACCCAGATTCAACATAATAATTTCCAAAATGCACCAACTTTCAATAACCAAAACAACCTACAAGGACAACAAAATACCTCAGGCACATACAGCCAGTTTGCCCCAGGGTTTAATAACTACACCCAGGGTCTGTACACCCCAGCCTTTACAACAATCTTCCATTGGTCCCAAATGGACCCCAAGGTCACTATGTCTCAATCTCCCAAGCCTGTGGACAGGAGCAATACATGCAGAATAATCAAGCAAGCTCAGCATGGTACGTACCAAGGCAGCCACCCCCAGCATCTCAAGCATTCAACCAGGTCCCAAATTACCCAGGGACGCAGACATACCCAGGATTTCAGGCAGTAACCCCAGGGTATCAGGGCAGTTCAGGAGAAGCACACAACCAAGGCCATTCAAATACCCAGGGTCAATACAACCTAGACTATCAACATGGGTTAATGCAACAACCATAATATTTTCAGCCCAATCAAAATACTGGACCACAACCCAACATTTACGCAGCATATCCCTGGAATCAAAATCTGTACCCAGGACAGGTTATTATGCCAAGACCATTTACTTTGAGCAAAACTTTGCAAAAATCTCCATTCACAGAGTGGATTAAAAGCTACCCATTACCAGCAAATATGAAGTATCCCTCACACTTAGGGACATACAACGGGAAGGACGATCCTGATGATTTCCTTTAAGCTTTTGAAGGGGCAGCAGAGATGCAGAATTGGATTGAGCCAGTGGCATGCAAGGCATTCAGAATGGGCCTCATGGGCGATGCAAGAGAATGGCTATCAAGTCTCCAAGAAGGATCCATAAACAATTTTGATGATCTTAAGTCGAAATTTTAATCTCATTTCAACCAACAAAAGAAGCATAAGAAGACACATGTCTCGGTCCACAACATCAAACAAAGGGAGAACGAAACAACAAGAGAGTTCATCCAGCGATACACGAATGAAACACAAGGAATTCCTGGCCTACCAGAATCCCAGAGAGTCTCAGGGTAATACATGGATGTCGAAGTAGGGAGCTTGTTGAACGTTTGAACACAGATTTGGCTGAAACATACGAAGAGGCACAGAAAAGGGCACATAAATTTTTGGATACAAAGGAAATTTCAACAAATGGTGAAAATTCATCAAGAAACAAAAAAGGCAAATGGAATGAAGAGAAAGACAACCAAGCCCGCTACACACCCTACAACATAGAAGACAAAAGAAGAGAATACAACCCAATGACACTCCCAGAAATGACCAAGACACCAAGGGAGATTCTGCTAACAGAAATAGTGGGAAAGACATTTCCAGCACCACCCAGGATGCCTGACACAGGGCGTAGTGATAAAAGCAAGTACTGCGAGTTCCACAATGATATAGGACATGACACAAATTCAAGCTATTAATTAAAGAAGGCAATAGATGAAGCAGTAAAGTCCGGAAAACTGTCACATTTGGTCAAAGGAATTCGTCAACAAGTAAAGAAAGAGGATCCCACACCCAACAACAAAGACAAAGCAATTGAAGCCATCTACACAATCAACTAGGGAAGCATCCTTTTGAAGAATAAGCGGAGGAAACACAACCTATCACACAAGACATTGGTGAAATTCATGTAACCCCTCCCCAATCTTATTTCAATAAAAGCATTCTATTTTGCTTACATATTCTTGTTTTAGTGAAGAGGATCGCAACCTCACACATACAAAACAAACATATTAAGGATTGCTTAAATAAAAGCACCTACTAAAACACAATATTATAGCATGCATACATTAATTAGACTGCAGTCACATAATGTCTTACACCCATATACAAATGGGTTATAAACCTCACCATGGAGCAAACCTGGTGACACAAAAGGATTCTGAAACCCCAGCTTACTCACATTCAGCAGCTGCCCAGACCTTGTAATGGCTTAACTACAAAGTCTGGGCAAACTTCGGGATAGGCTTAACATACGAAGTTGCTGATGTGAGTAGAAAGGGTTAGGAGTCCCATACACATACATAATAAAAACATTGTTTAAAAAGCGTGCATACGCTTACACATGAAACATGTTCATCAAAAGCATAAAACAGATATACCTAAGGATGGAGATTTAGAAGTTCATCAGTGGAAGCATCAGGATTGGAGCTCAGAACATTAATAAACGGGAATGCAGCCTGTTCCGACTCTCTAGCAGCTGCAACAACTTTCTCCGAAGCATCATGCTTATAATCTGCACGCCTACTCAAATCAACATGGCCTTCAGCAGCAAATTCCTCCAATACCTTGGTCCTCTCTTCTTCACGATTGGCAGAAATACCATCACCAATGGACTCACACACTTCACGGCTACCCAACAAGGTCTTACAAGCATATGGAACAAACTCAGTTATCAACTTCTTACGATCAAGCTTCAATTAGTCCACCTGGGAAGTCAATAAATCAACCTGTGCACTTAAAGAAGACAACTGCTCAGCAGATTCAGTAGTTTTGGCTTGCAGCTCAGCCCTCAGCTTGACATTCTCATCAGTTTTGGAAGACAATTCACTACCCTGCAACTTCAATGATGTCCCAGCCTCACTCAGATTACGCTTCAGCTCAGCCACAGTTTTCTGATCAGAAGAAGATAGCTTGGTCTCCAACATTTGAGCAAGTTTTTGGCACTTCTAGTCTTCTCGAAAGCAAGATCCTTCAGAGCATCCCCATACCTCAACATCAGCTGATGCACCATCAAGCTATGACATTCTCATCAGTTTTGGAAGACAATTCACTACCCTGCAACTTCAATGATGTCCCAGCCTCACTCAGATTACGCTTCAGCTCAGCCACAGTTTTCTGATCAGAAGAAGATAGCTTGGTCTCCAACATTTGAGCAAGTTTTTGGCACTTCTAGTCTTCTCGAAAGCAAGATCCTTCAGAGCATCCCCATACCTCAACATCAGCTGATGCACCATCAAGCTATGAACATCGCAGTCTTCATTCATAGATTTTGGAAATTCTTTTGGATCTTGTGCACGGGCCTCAGCAATCGACTTTTTAGGAATTGAAGAACGAAAGATCCACTCAGATTCATAACATTCAAGGACTGCAACAGCAACAATAAGAAATTATCACTACAGCAAGAGGAAAGAATAGCTTCACATAGGCATTACCAAGCAAAGTAAGATCTATTTACCCTTCGGAGAATCACTGGTAGTTGCATGAAGGTTTCTACGAACTGGCTTGCCTACAAGTTTTCCCCTCCTGGGAGTAGCATCAGCATCACGATTAGAAGCATTATCACCCAGCTTATCAGCAGCAGCGGCAATCCTTGTCCTTTTAAGACGCCCAATAGTAGTGGCAGATGGGGCATCATTCCTCTTCTTGGAATCATTATCAGGCAAGGCCTCAACATCAATGGTGTTCTTCGGGGTAGGAAGTCGACTAGCAACCTCCCCACTGTCAGCAACAACTTCACTAGCACCACCAGCAACAGAAGGTTCAGCACGAGTGATTTCAGACACCTCTTTGACACCTTTCCTCACAAATTGCAAGTAAGACATATCTGCAAACAACATAATTTAGCCTTAATATAAAAAACATACAAAAATACCTACCATCAAATTCTTCCTCATCTTCAACAATACTATCTACAACCTTAGCCTTCAATAAAATCCCTTCAGGATACAAATACACAGTCATCCCCTCCCTAAGCAATACCCTGAGTATATCGCCGAAATCCTTATGGGGAATACCATCAGTAAACCACCCTTTTTTACGAATTACAAGGTTCCCCCGATCAACCAAAGACTGATAATCTTCAGGAATCAACTTACTTTGCATATACACAAACTCTGTTAGGTCCAGATTTACTGGACTCGCTCCAGACTCGACTACTGGAGCCTTACTGAAGATCTGTCCAAAAATGATATTTACTGGACCTACTCCAGACTTGAAAACTGGAGTCCCTCTGAAGATTTGTTCAGAAATAATGGAAGACCAGTGAGCAAATACTTGTATAGGAAATCTGGAGTATTCCATAATAGCTCACTGGACTTCACCCAGTCCAGATCTATTCTACTGAAAACATTCTCACTGAAGTCAAAGACTGAAGTTAGAATAAAGAAGACTGACAAATGGCGGAGTCCACTAGAAGTCTTACCAGATCTACGACTGGAGGTTTGTCAGTGTTCTAGACCTTACAAGTCTGAACACTGATTACGAGGAATTGACTTTTTGCCTTTACACACTTTTCAAAAGACATTCCACTTGTCTTTAACAAAAGTACATACGTGTGTAAAGGTGGTTTGTTAAAAGAATAAAGTCATATTGATATGACTTTATCCTTGTACCTTAACCAATGCATTTAATGACCTTGTCGGTTCATTAAATGCATGCAACCATATTTGTACGGCACAAATTCACTGGTGAATTTGTTTGTCTATAAATACAAAGTCATTTCTTTGTTAAAATTACTTTTAGATATTAAAGGTGAATTTGTCTAAATACTCTCGATCTTAAACAGGGATACTTCACAACTTTAAGTATCTCGATCAAAAGAGTTATTTGGCAAATATAGATCATTTGTAATTCATAGGTTGCTAGGATACTTACATATTTGTATTATCTTGATTCCGCACAACCTTGTATTTTATTTAACATCATAAATAAAATACACTTGAAAATATTACATTGTGTTCCATCTTTACTTTAAGTCGTGTATTACTTTGTTTATATACTTGCATTTATATTCAAGTAATACTAGTCCAATCTAGTGATTATTAGACTTGTTGTATTTTACATTCTGGGTTAACCATCAAGAGAGTTTGGGACTCACAATTGGTATCAGAGCAGCTGGCTAAACAAAATTGCCTAGATCTGCTTCTTTGATGGCCACCCCAGAAAATACTCAAGGAAATTTTAATTTTGGTCCTGATCCTAATGTTAATGTTAATGATCAAAATACTGACCCACCCATTGTTAATAACACTAATCCACCTCCTCCTCCTACTCCTGCTTCTCCACATGTGCATGTGCACTATTTAAACAATCCTGTTCCTAAAGTCAGTGGGAATAGCGATGAACTTGGTACGTGAAAGGCTAGGATGATATTGCATATCACTGGTATTGAGAGAAATATGATGAAAATCTTAAATGAAGGACCTTATGTCTCCACATCACCTCTCAATGCTCTTCTTGATCCAACTGGATCTAGAAGAGGCAGGGAAAAGAGGGAGGAACATTGGTCTGAAAAGGAGAGGAGATTGGTAAATCTAGATACCCTTCTCAAAAACATGATCCTCGGGCTGTTACAGAAACCCTAATTCCCACACTAGTTCTTTTTCCCAGTGCTAAAACTATGTGGGATGAACTAGTGAACCAGTTTGAAGGAGGAGATGACACCATTGTCACCAGAAAAGTCTCCTTAAACAAGAGGTATGAGTCATTTTTTGCTCAGCCCAATGAGTCTCACTGGTACTTACACCAGCTTTGTGAGTATCATAAACCAGTTGAGAGGACTGGGGTTGAGAAAGACAAGGATATACTTCTGGAGAAATTCTGTGATATTCTTCCCACCAAATGGTCTCACATGATCCTGGTCTTACGACAAGGTAAAACTCTGCACACACACACTCTTTCAACTTTATATGGAGCTTTCAGATACACTGAAGAAAATCAAGCTCAGAGAGTGGTGGCAGAACAAGATGCCTATAACCATGCCTCCAGTAGTCCTACTATGGTTAGTCATACTGAACCACAAGGTACAGCACTGATATCTTCTGAGAATATATTTTCTATGAAGAAGATGATGTCTGAACTCATGGAATCTGGAGAATCAAGTCAAATCTCTCCAGACTGTGATGAATCTGAAAATGATGACCTGGTTGCTATGATTGCTGAAACGTTTAACCGTTTCAAAGCAAGAGCAAATAGGCCATCTGGACAATTTGCATCCAGTTCTTCAACTGATAAGACCAATCTAACATGCTTTAAGTGTGGCAGAAAAGGTCATTTCATGAAAGATTGCAAGTCCAGTCAGTTTGTATCCCAGCCTGGTCCATTTTCTTCTAATAAAAAGCCTGATGATAGCTATAAATCTAAATACAAAAAGCTTAAGGCTCAGATTGCTCTCATGGCACAACAAATGGAAAATAATAATAAGTGCATGATTGCAACAACTGAAGAGAAGTGGGTTCCTTCTGATGATTCATCTGCTGATGAAGAAGAAGAAAGAGATTGATGTTACATGGCTCTAGCAGACGAAGAGCACCTGGTGAAGGAAGATGTCACATCTGGACGATGGGTGGACATTGTTATCAAGAAGGTTAGTGATTATGATATGGAAACTGACCAAGAATTAAAACTGGACTTTGCTGAAGCTCTTAATTCTGATTTAATATTTGTTGAAACTGTTAGATCTAACTGTGTAAATGGTCTAGAAACAGATTTTTCTGAAATAACTGTTTTAATATCAAAATTAAAAGAACTTCAAGACATTGAACTGGCATTTCAAGCCCGGGTTCTGGTAACTGAACAACTGATTCAAGATAAACAAGATCTTGAGATCATTTTAGAGAAAGAAAAACTGGTGATTAAATCATGGCTTGAAACCAGAAAGCCATATGATGCTGGAGTAAATCAATTTCCCACACAAAAACGTGCTTATTTAGATGGAAATACTCATGTTGCATCATTAATACCAGTAATTGATCGGTTACCAGAGGGATTCAGGCCCGTTACCATTTATGATGAGCCTCCCAAGGCCAATATTTTCCCAGTTCAATCCCCAGAGGTTAAGACTGGAGCATTCCAGATGACTGCTCCAGTTAAAAAGGTCAATCTGAAGAAACCTTTGCCTCAGACTGCTTCTAATGAACCCCACGTTCAAAAGAAGAAGACCAATCCCCTACCTAAGCCTCGAGTCCAGTCAACTGGAAAGGCTCAGGTGTCATCTGATGAAAATGTTTTGTCAAGGTTAGAGAGCCAGTTTCAACTACTGACTCGTCAATTTCAAAGGTTTAATGCAAGATAAAACTTTAATGAGGGTACTTCATCTGGCCCTAGACAAAATACCAAACCTTTTTCCAAGAAAGATAAATATATTTCTCCAGTTGAGAAAAAGAAAACGGTTTCAAAACTATCAACCCCAGTGATCTTTTCAACTAAGACTACTGTTGAAGAAAGTGAACTTAACCAGATTTCTCTAGGGACCTATAAGGGAGGGTCCAGTGAACCCATCAGTCGATGGGTTCCAAAATCTAATTGATATATCTGGTGGATGTGCAGGGCGATCGAAAGAAATATATCTGGTATCTTGACAGTGCAGCTGGCCGGACGATGACCGGATGTAAGACCCTGCTGGAGGAGTTCACCATTTCTGATGGACCCTCCATTACTTTTGGAAATGATGGTTGTGGAAAAACTGAGGGGTATGGTGCTCTGAACAATGGACAAGTCAAATTCAGACGTGTTGCATTTGTGAATGGTTTGAAATATAACCTAATCAGTGTAAGTCAACTGTGTGATGATGGCTATCAAGTTCTATTCAATATTGCTCAGGGCATTGTATTCAACAAGGACTGGAAGGTAGTATTGATTGCTCCCAAAAGAGGAAATGTGTACGTGATGGATATGGAAAACTCTCCTTCAGAGCAGTGTTTCTATACTCAAGCTGATGAAGACACAAACTGGTTATGGCATAAAAGGTTATCCCATTTAAATTTCAAAAATATTAATAAGTTATCTAGAAAACAACTGGCAGATGGGATACCTTCAGTTTCCTTCAAAAAGGAAAGGCCATGTCTAGGATGTGAGATGGGCAAGCAGAAACGTACCAGTTTCAAGACCAGACAGAATTTCAGCATATCTGAACCTCTTCATATGCTTCATATGGACCTCTTCAGTCCAGTGAATGTTCAGACTCGTGCTGGTAAAAGATACACCCTGGTGATCGTAGATGAATTCTCCAGATATTGTTGGGTTATCTTTCTCAGGTCTAAAAGTGAAGCTGCTGCTGAAATCATCAGTCTTATCAAGCAAATTGAGCTCAAGTACAGTCGAAAGGTGTGTCAGTTAAGAAGTGACAATGGAACAGAATTCCAGAATGCAACTCTGGAGTCATTCTGTACTGACACTGGCATCTCCCAGAATTTCTCATCAGCTCGCTCTCCAGAACAGAATGGAGTGGTGGAAAGGAAGAATCGAACGCTGATAGAAGCTGCCAGGAGTAAGCTTGCTGAATCTGGTCTGTCTACCAGTTTCTGGGCTGAAGCAATTGCTACTGCTTGCCACACCCAGAACCGGTCAGTGTATGTAAAGCGACACAAAAAGACAGCCTATGAAGTCTTAAGAAATAGAAAACCAAATATTGGTTATTTTCACGTTTTTGGATGTCCAGTTTACATCCTGAACGACTCCAGTCAGTTAGGAAAATTTGATGCCAAAGCTGATGAAGGGTATTTCTTAGGCTATTCAGCCATTCGCAAGACCTTCAGAGTCTTCAACAAGAGACTGAAGAAGGTCCATGAGTCAATTCATGTCACATTTGATGAATCAAATGCTGCAATCAATAAAAAGCCAACCCTTAATACTCCCCCAGTAACTCCAATTGTCTTCTGTGAATCTGATCCTATCAACTACAATAAAGAAGATTCTCCAGAAGAAGTTTCCAGTCATCCTGATCTGGAACCTGTTCAGAAGAAGAAACTCTCCAGTGGTACTCCATTCTATCCTTCAATTATTTTCAAGCTACCCTCTGAAATTTATTGGATCAGATGTTCGTACTACTCCCCCAGTAACTCCAATTGTCTTCTGTGAATCTGATCCTATCAACTACAATAAAGAAGATTCTCCAGAAGAAGTTTCCAGTCATCCTGATCTGGAACCTGTTCAGAAGAAGAAACTCTCCAGTGGTACTCCATTCTATCCTTCAATTATTTTCAAGCTACCGTCTGAAATTATTATTGGATCAGATGTGCGTACTACTCCCCCAGTAACTCCAATTGTCTTCTGTGAATCTGATCCTATCAACTACAATAAAGAAGATTCTCCAGAAGAAGTTTCCAGTCATCCTGATCTGGAACCTGTTCAGAAGAAGAAACTCTCCAGTGGTACTCCATTCTATCCTTCAATTATTTTCAAGCTACCCTCTGAAATTATTATTGGATCAGATGTGCGTACTACTCCCCCAGTAACTCCAATTGTCTTCTGTGAATCTGATCCTATCAACTACAATAAAGAAGATTCTCCAGAAGAAGTTTCCAGTCATCCTGATCTGGAACCTGTTCAGAAGAAGAAACTCTCCAGTGGTACTCCATTCTATCCTTCAATTATTTTCAAGCTACCCTCTGAAATATTATTGGATCAGATGTGCGTACTACTCCCCCAGTAACTCCAATTGTCTTCTGTGAATCTGATCCTATCAACTACAATAAAGAAGATTCTCCAGAAGAAGTTTCCAGTCATCCTGATCTGGAACCTGTTCAGAAGAAGAAACTCTCCAGTGGTACTCCATTCTATCCTTCAATTATTTTCAAGCTACCCTCTGAAATTATTATTGGATCAGATGTTCGTACTACTCCCCCAGTAACTCCAATTGTCTTCTGTGAATCTGATCCTATCAACTACAATAAAGAAGATTCTCCAGAAGAAGTTTCCAGTCATCCTGATCTGGAACCTGTTCAGAAGAAGAAACTCTCCAGTGGTACTCCATTCTATCCTTCAATTATTTTCAAGCTACCCTCTGAAATTATTATTGGATCAGATGTTCGTACTACTCCCCCAGTAACTCCAATTGTCTTCTGTGAATCTGATCCTATCAACTACAATAAAGAAGATTCTCCAGAAGAAGTTTCCAGTCATCCTGATCTGGAACCTGTTCAGAAGAAGAAACTCTCCAGTGGTACTCCATTCTATCCTTCAATTATTTTCAAGCTACCCTCTGAAATATTATTGGATCAGATGTGCGTACTACTCCCCCAGTAACTCCAATTGTCTTCTGTGAATCTGATCCTATCAACTACAATAAAGAAGATTCTCCAGAAGAAGTTTCCAGTCATCCTGATCTGGAACCTGTTCAGAAGAAGAAACTCTCCAGTGGTACTCCATTCTATCCTTCAATTATTTTCAAGCTACCCTCTGAAATAATTATTGGATCAGATGTCGTACTACTCCCCCAGTAACTCCAATTGTCTTCTGTGAATCTGATCCTATCAACTACAATAAAGAAGATTCTCCAGAAGAAGTTTCCAGTCATCCTGATCTGGAACCTGTTCAGAAGAAGAAACTCTCCAGTGGTACTCCATTCTATCCTTCAATTATTTTCAAGCTACCCTCTGAAATTAATATTGGATCAGATGTTCGTACTACTCCCCCAGTAACTCCAATTGTCTTCTGTGAATCTGATCCTATCAACTACAATAAAGAAGATTCTCCAGAAGAAGTTTCCAGTCATCCTGATCTGGAACCTGTTCAGAAGAAGAAACTCTCCAGTGGTACTCCATTCTATCCTTCAATTATTTTCAAGCTACCCTCTGAAATAATTATTGGATCAGATGTTCGTACTACTCCCCCAGTATCAGTCCCAGTTTGAAAGGAACAAGGTTTGGTACCTGGTCCCTTTCCCAGTTGGAAAGAAAGAACCAATTGGAACAAGATGGGTCTTCAGGAACAAGGTAGATGAAGATGGCCACGTAATCAGAAACAAGGCCAGACTGGTAGCACAAGGCTACTGCCAGTCAGATGTCAATTTTGATGAATCATTTGCTCCAGTAGCTAGACTTGAAGCAATCAGAATATTCTTTGCATTCGCTGCTCATCATCAGTTCAAGGTCTACCAGATGGACGTGAAAAGTGCATTTTTGAATGGAAAACTTGAAGAAGAAGTTTATGTCAGACAACCACCAGGTTTCGTTGACGAAAAGCATCCACACTGGGTATATCGTCTGGACAAAGCACTTTATGGTCTCAGACAAGCCCCACGTGCCTGGTATGATACTCTAACTAAACATTTATTGAAAAATGGTTTCAAAAGAGGTGCAATTGACAATACCTTATTTATTCTTCATGAAAGAGGTAATCTTCTGATGGTATAAATTTATGTTGATGATATTATTTTTGGGTCTACTGATGATAAAATGTGCAAGAAATTTTCGAAAATAATGTCAACTGAATATGAAATGAGTTTGATGGGTGAATTAACATTTTTTCTAGGACTCCAGATTAAACAGACCAGAGATGGTATTTTTATTAATCAGGAAAAATATGTCAGAGATCTTTTAAAGAAATATGATATGAACTCTTCACCATCTAAACCCACTCCAATTTCTGCACCATTAACACTGGACTCAGATCCAGATGGTAAACCAGTGAACACCACTGTCTATAGAGGCATGGTTGGTTCACTGATGTATTTAACTGCCAGTAGACCAGATATTATGTTTTCAACATGTTTATGTGCCAGATATCAGTCTAATCCAAAAGAATCTCATATGCTTGCTGTAAAGCTCAGGCATGGATCTAATGGGTTATTCAGATTCAGATCATGCAAGTTGTAAGATAGACAGGAAATCCACTACTGGTGGATGTCATTTCCTTGGTGGCAAACTGGTCAGCTGGACCAGCAAGAAGCAAACTTCAGTTTCATTGTCCACTGCTGAAGCTGAATACGTGTCTGCAGCCAGTTGTTGTGCTCAGATACTCTGGATGAAGAACCAGTTGCTTGATTATGGTATTAAGTATTCAAAGACCCCAATCTTTTGTGATAATACCAGTGCCATTGCTATCTCGAACAATCCAGTCATGCACTCAAAGACGAAGCACATTGATCTCAGGTATCACTTTATTTGTGATCATATTGTGAAAGGCAACATTGAACTCCATTTTCATTCCCACTGACAAACAACTCGCTGACATTTTTACTAAACCTCTGGATGTCAAAACTTTTGAATATCTTGTTGGTGAGTTGGGAATGTTAAACCCTTAAATCTGGAACCTTGGTATTGAATGCCTATGTGTACTATCAGGGATCCTTGATTTAAAGATTTATAAATCTATGACTGTTTAGATATCGAACGCCGTTGTGTACTATTTTTGCATTAATAGATTTCTGGATCAACATTCTAGAGGGAAGACTGAAAGATATATTTTTGTTCTTAAAATGTTTTAATTTCAGGGGGAATTTATTAATTTATTTTCTCACTGGACAAAATTTTCCAGAAAATATTACTGGTACCTTGTAAATATGTCCCTCTCACTGGTAATTAGATAGGTTGAAGTGCATGTTTGAGGTGACTTTGTCTCCTTGTAAATGTGTCCCTCTTATTTGTCTGTATTAGTTGACGTGCATGTTTGAGGTTACCAGTCTCTTTCAAATGGTTTTCACTGGTACTTTACTGGAGTGTCCCTCCAGTGTACCATCAGTACATGCTTCACTGGATTAATCCACCAGTGATACTGGAGTGTCCAGTCAACCTCCAGATGCACTGGTCTGTCAGTCATAATACTTTTTAATACTTGGTCATTGTGCGTGCCACGTATGCAAAATCTTTTGAAAAGATATTTATCTTGATATTTATCTATTATCCTACGTGGCATGTAAATTTTTCAAAGAAATGATGGTATTTTTACCTTGGGAAGACAAAAAGTGCAAGTTGATAATGTTTGTGGGCTGTAAACCGTCACACATTTATGTGTGATGTGATGTATTTAATGCGGATCTCAGAACCCGATCAAAATTATATTTGATAAATTCAAATTAACCGTTTGAGTTTCACACTCTCTCTCCTATATAAATACCCACTTTCACTTTCATAAGCATTTACTTCGAACATATTTACTCCCAAATTCTTCAAATTCCTTCATTTACTCCAATTCAATTTCCAATCATCAATCTCTCTCTCATATTTACTTCATCAAATCTTCATAAACCCTAATTTTTTATTTCATATTCATCTATCTACCATATTCAATGGCACCAAGACAATCTAATTCACCGAAAAATCTGCTCGCCACCGAATATGCTCTGGTTGCCAATGTTGTTAAGGCACCCCATATCACCTTAGAGGCAAAGGCCATAAAGATTAATATGAACAATTGGATGGCTAGACTCACTAGCACCACTCATGCTCCCACCTCTCTCATCGGACGACTGAATGCTTTTTTCCTCAGTTGTCCACTCTATGGTGCTCTCACACGTAATCCAGGAAAGATGTATCATGACTATTTGTGTGAATTTTGGTATACTGCTGTATATGTTGAAAATACTCAATCCATCAACTATACATTGCAACAAGGCACCAGGGCCTTTACTCTCACTGCCGATTCTCTCAGAGATATTCTTCACTTGAATTATCTGGCTGAAAATGAGATGGCAATTACTCTTCCAACTAGTATAAATTTTAGAGATGTGTGCAGACTGATAGGTCACACAGTTATACTGGATGAGCATGGCCAGTTATCAAGGAAAGGCACAATCTACATGAGCAATCTGTCAGAGTCATGGAGATACTTTTTCACTCACCTTGTTGAGTGTTTAGGTGGCAGTTCTGGAGGATTGGACCAGATCAACCAAATGCAACTCCAGATTGCCTACTGTCTATGGTTTGGATATAGAGTAGACTTTGCTCAGATCTTCTTTGATGATCTGGTTGACCGTCTAAAGGTGAAAGGTAGAAAACCACACATTCCATATATTCGTTTTCTTTCACTGGTTTTTCTAAGAGCTCTGGGTGCTGAGTATGATTATGATACAAATCATTTCTCTATGTGTGAATATCTAAGGGAATTAAGCTCATTAAAATCAAGAGCTGGTGAGGTTGAAATTCCTGTAAATATGTTGAACCATTTCAGAAATGATGCACTGGAAGATGAACAGGAAATGGCTCCAGGTGGGAACCTAGTTGGTGAAGGACCCTCTGGTGACCTAAATGTTGAAATTGTGCAACCAGTGACCCAGGTGGCTCCTGAGGTTCAACAAACTGAAAATGTTACTCGACCCAGAACGGCCAGACGTCTTAGAAGGGCTGGAGTTAGGGTCTGTTAGGTCCAGATTTAGTCCAGATTTACTGGACTCGCTCCAGACTCGACTACTGGAGCCTTACTGAAGATCTGTCCAGAAACGTGTTCTACTGGACCTACTCCAGACTTGGAATCTGGAGTCCCTCTGAAGATTTGTCCAGAAATAATGGAAGACCAGTGAGCAAATACTTGTATAGGAAATCTGGAGTATTCTCCAGATGAGCTCACTTGACTTCACCCCAGTCCAGATCAACTCTACTGAAGACATTCTGACTGAAGTCAAAGACTGAAGTCTGAAGAAAGAAGACTAAATGGCGGAATCCACTGGAAAGTCTTACCAGATCTGTACACTAGAGGATTGTCAGTGTTCTAGACCCTACAAGTCTGAACACTGATATCGAGGATTGACTTTTCCCTTTACACACTTTCCAAAGAACAATCCACTTGTTCTTTACCAAAGTTTGTGTGTGTAAAGGTGGTTGGATAAAAGGACACAAAGTCATTTGATGTGACTTTATCCTTATTCCTTATCCAATACATTTAATGTTCTTGTCGGATCATTAAATGTATGCAACCATATTTGTACGGCACAAAATTCACTGGTGAATTTTGTTGCCTATAAATACAAAGTCATTTCCTTGACAAAAATACTTTTAAGCATACATTTTGCATTTAAGTGAATTTGTCCAAATACTCTCGATCTTAAACAGGGATACTTCACAACTTTAAGTATCTCGATCCAAAAGAGTTATTTGACAAATATAGATCATTTGTAACTCATAGGTTGTTAGGATAAATACTTATTTGTATTATCTTGATTCCGCACAACCTTGTATTTTATTTAACATCATAAATAAAATACACAATTGAAAAATACATAATGTTCCACTTTATTTGTTTATTGCTTTAAGTCTTGTATTACTTTGTTTATATACTCTTGCATTTATTTACAAGTAATACTAGTCCAATCTAGTGATTATTAGACTTGTTGTATTTTACACTTTCCTGGTTAACCATCGAACTTAAGGGACTAACATTTGGTATCAGAGCAGAAGGCTAAACATTGCCTAGATCTGTTTCTTGATGGCTAACCAAGAAAATACACAAGGAAGTTTTAGTCTTGGTCCCGATCCTAATGCTAATATTAATGATCAAAATGAACCACCAATTATTAATAACACTAATCCACCTCCTCCTCCTACTCCTGCTTCTCCACACGTGCATGTGCACTACTCAAATAATCATGTTCCTAAATTCAGTGGGAACAGTGATGAATTTGGTACGTAGAAGGCTAGGATGGTTTTGCATGTCACTGGTATTGAGAGGAACATGATGAAAATTTTAAACGAAGGTCCTTATGTCCCTACATCACCTCTCAATCCCCTTCTTGATCCTTCTAGATCTAGAAGAGGAAGGGAAAAGAGGGAGGAACATTGGTCAGAAGAGGAGAGGAGATTGGTGAATCTAGACACCCTTCTCAAAAATATGATCCTCGGGGCCGTTCCAGAAACCCTAATTCCCACACTAGTTCTTTTTCCTAGTGCTAAAACCATGTGGGATGAACTTTTAAACCAACATGAAGGAGGAGATGACACCATTGTCACCAGAAAGGTCTCCTTAAACAAGAGGTATGAGTCATTTTTTGCTCAGCCTAACGAGTCTCTCACTGGTACTTACACCAGATTTATGAGTATCATAAACCAATTGAGAGGTCTTGGGGTTGAGAAGGACAAGGATATACTTCTGGAGAAATTTTGTGATATTCTACCCACCAAATGGTCTCACATGATCCTGGTCTTACGACAAGGTAAAACTCTGCACACACACACTCTCTCAACTCTATATGGAGCTTTCAGGTACACTGAAGAAAATCAAGCTCAGATAGTGGTGGCAGAACAAGATGCTTTTAACCATGCCTCCAGTAGTCCTAATATGGTTAGTCATACTGAACCACATAGTACAGCACTGATATCTTCTGAGAATGTATTTTCTATGAAGAAGATGGTGTCTGAACTCATGGATTCTGGAGAGTTCAGTCAAATCTCTCCAGACTGTTGTGATGAAACTGATGATGATGACCTCATTGCAATGATTGCTAAAACGTTTAACCGTTTCAAAGCAAGAGCAAGTAGGCCATATGGACAATTTGCATCCAGTTCTTCAACTGATAAGACCAATTTGACATGCTTTAAGTGTGGCAAAAAGGGTCATTTTATGAAAGAGTGCAGGTCCAACCAGTTTGTATCCAAGCCTGGTCCATTCTCTTCAAATAATAAGCCTGATGATAGCTATAAACTGAAATATAAAAAGCTTAAGGCCCAGATTGCTCTCATAGCACAACAAATTGAAAACAATAATAAGTGCATGATTGCAACAACTGAAGAGAAGTGGGTTCCTTCTGATGAATCATCTGCTGATGAAGAAGAAGAAAGAGATTGTTGTTACATGGCTCTGGCAGACGATGAGCACCTGGTGAAGGAAGATGTCACATCTGGACGATGGGTAGACATTGTTATTAAGAAGGTTAGTGATTATGATTGTGCAACTGACCATGAACTAAAATTGGACATAGCTGAAGCTCCTAATTCTGATTTGATTTTTGTAGAAACTGTTAGATCTGATTGTATAAATGGTCTAGAAACAGATTCTTCTGAAATAACTGCTTTAAAATCAAAGTTAAAAGAACTTCAAGACATTGAACTGGCATTTCAAGCCCAGGTTCTGGTAACTGAACAATTGATTCATGAAAAACAAGATCTTGACATCATTTTAGAGAAAGAAAAACTGGTGATTAAATCATGGCTAGAAACCAAAAAGCCATATGATGCTGGAGTAAAACAATTTCCTGCTTAAAAACGTGCAGACTTAGATGGAAATACTCATGTAGCATCATTAATACCAGTAATCGATCGATTACCAGAGGAGTTCAGGCCCACCACTGTTTATGATGAGCCTGTAACTCCCAAGGCCAATTTTTACCCAGTTCAATCCCCAGAGGTTAAGACTGGAGCGCTCCAGATGACTGCTCCAGTTAAAGAGGTCTATCGGAATAAACCTTTGCCTCAGACCAATCCCCTACCTAAGCCTAGGACTGGAAAGGCTAAGGTATCATCTGAAGAAAATATTTTGTCCAGGTTAGAGAGCCAGATTCAAATTCTGACTCATCAATCTCAAAGTTTTAATGCAAGATTAAACTTTATTGAGGGTACTTCATCTGGCCCTAGACAAAATACAAAACCTTTTGCTAAGAAAGTTAAATCTATTTCTCCAGTTGAGAAAAAGAAAAAGGTTTCAAAACTATCAACCCCAGTGATCTTTTCAACTAAGACCACTGTTGAAGAAAGTAAACTAAACCAGATTGCCCCAGGGACCTATAAGGGAGGGTCCAGTGAACCCATCAGTTGATGGGTTCCCAAATCTAACTGATAAGTATCTGGTGTATGTGCAGGGCGATCGAAAGAAATATATCTGGTATCTTGACAGTGCTGCTGGCAGGACGATGATCGGATGTAAGACCCTGCTAGAGGAGTTCACCATTTCTGATAGACCCTCCATTACTTTTGGAAATGATGGTTGTGGAAAGACTGAGGGATACGGTGTTCTGAACAATGGACAAGTCAAGTTCATACGTGTTGCATTTGTGAATGGTTTGAAATATAACTTGATCAGTGTAAGCCAACTGTGTGATGATGGCTATCAAGTCTTATTCAATATTGCTCAGGGTATCGTATTCAACAAGGACTGGAAGGTAGTGTTGATTGCTCCCAGGAAAGGGAATGTGTACGTGATGGATATGGAAAGCTCTCCTTCAGAGCAGTGTTTGTATACTCAAGCTGATGAAGACACAAACTGGTAATGGCACAAAAGGTTATCCCATTTAAATTTCAAGAATATTAATAAGTTGTCCAGAAAACAACTTGCAGATGGGATACCTTCAGTTTCCTTCAAAAAGGAAAGGCCATGTCCAGGATGTGAGATGGGTAAGCAAAAACGTACCAGTTTCAAGACCAGACAGAATTTCAGCATATCTGAACCTCTTCATATGCTTCATATGGACCACTTTGGTCCAGTGAATGTTCAGACTCGTGCTGGTAAAAGATACACCCTGGTGATCGTAGATGAATTCTCCAGATATTGTTGGGTGATCTATCTTAGGTCTAAAAGTGAAGCTGCTGCTGAAATCATCAGTCTTATCAAGCAAATTGAGCTCAAGTACAGTCAAAAAGTGTGTCAGTTAAGAAGTGACAATGGAATAGAATTCCAGAATGCAACTCTGGAGTCATTCTGTACTGACACTGGCATCTCCCATAATTTCTCATCAGCCCGCTCTCCAGAACAAAATGGAGTGGTGGAAAGGAAGAATCGAACGCTGGATAGAAGCTGCCAGGAGTATGCTTGCTGAATCTGGTCTGTCTACCAGTTTCTGGGCGGAAGCAATTGCAACTGCTTGCCACACCCAGAATCGATCAGTGTACATCAAAAGACACAAAAAGACAGCCTATGAAGTCTTAAGAAATAGAAAACCAAATATTGGTTATTTTCACGTTTTTGGATGTCCAGTTTACATCCTGAACGACTCCAGTCAGCTAGGCAAATTTGATGCCAAAGCTGATGAAGGGTATTTCTTAGGCTATTCAGCCATTCGCAAGGCCTTCAGAGTCTACAACAAGAGACTGGAGAAGGTCCATGAGTCAATTCATGTCACATTTGATGAATCAAATGTTGCAATCAACAAGAAGCCAGCCCTTGACACTCCCCCAGTAACTCCAATTGTCTTTTGTGAATCTGATCCTATAAACGACAATAATGAAGATTCAAAAGACATAGTTTCCAGTCATCCTGATCTGGAACCTGTTCAGAAAAAGAAACTCTCCAGTAGTACTCCATTCTATCCTTCTATTATTTTCAAACTACCCTCTGAAATTAATATTGGATCAGATGTTCGTACTACTCCCCCAGTATCAGTGTCAGTTGAAATTAGACCAGAAATGTCTTCTTATGAAGAATTTCAAACTGAACCAGTACTTCAGGAAATGCCTTCAAATGAAGAGTTTCATGATGCAAATCGTGATTTAAATGATTTAGATGAAGATACTGAAGTAGTCTGGCAAGATCCTCCTCCAGAAGCAACTCCAGAGGAGACTCAACTGAATTCTTGCACTGATATTGTTGTCAGTAACAATCCTGGTCAGTACTCCAGATGGACAAAAGCTCATCCTATTGATCAGATCATAGGTGACTCCAGTAGAGGAGTTCAGACCAGAAGAGCCTCCAGTAATCAATGCTTATACGTTAGTTTTCTATCTTTGATGGACCCAAAGAAGATTGACGAAGCTATGGAAGATCCAAGCTGGGTGACTGCTATGCAAGAAGAGCTTCACCAGTTTGAAAGGAACAAGGTCTGGTATCTAGTTCCTTTCCCAGTTGGAAAGAAAGAACCAATTGGAACAAGATGGGTCTTCAGAAACAAAGTAGATGAAGATGGCCACGTAATCAGAAACAAGGCCAGACTGGTAGCACAAGGCTACTGCCAGTCAGATGTCGACTTTGATGAATCATTTGCTCCAGTGGCTAGACTTGAAGCGATCAGAATATTCTTAGCATTCGCTGCTTATCATCAGTTCAAGGTCTACCAGATGGATGTAAAGAGTGCTTTCTTGAATGGAAAGCTTGAAGAAGAAGTTTACGTCAGACAACCACCAGGTTTCGTTGATGAAAAGCATCCACATTGGGTATATCGTCTGGACAAAGCGCTATATGGCCTCAGACAAGCCCCACGTGCCTGGTATGACACTCTGACTAAACATTTGTTGAAAAAAGGTTTCAAACGAGGTGCAATTGACAATACCTTATTTATTCTTCATGAAAAAGGTAATCTGTTAATGGTACAAATTTATGTTGATGATATTATTTTTTGGTCTACTGATGAAAACATGTGCAAGAAATTTTCAAAAATAATGTCAACTGAATATGAGATGAGTTTGATGGGTGAATTAACATATTTTCTTGGATTCCAGATTAAACAAAACAAAGATGGCATCTTTATTAATCAGGAGAAATATGTTAGAGATATTTTAAAGAAATTTGATATGAACTCTTCACCATCTAAACCAACTCCAATTTCTGCACCACTGACACTGGACTCCGATCCAGATGGAAAACCAGTGAACACCACTGTCTATAGAGGCATGGTTGGTTCACTGATGTATTTAACTGCCAGTAGACCAGATATTATGTTTTCAACATGTTTATGTGCCAGATATCAGTCTAATCCAAAGGAATCTCATATGCTTGCTGTAAAGCGCATACTGAAGTACCTTAAAGGTGTCCCCAGTCTAGGTCTTTGGTATCCCAAAGGCTCAGGCATGGATCTAATGGGTTATTCAGATTCAGATCATGCAGGTTGTAAGATAGATAGGAAATCCACAACTGGTGGATGTCATTTCCTAGGTGGCAAACTGGTCAGCTGGACCAGTAAGAAGCAAACTTCAGTTTCATTGTCCACTGCTGAAGCTGAATACGTGTCTGCAGCCAGTTGTTGTGCTCAGATACTCTGGATGAAGAACCAGTTGCTTGATTATGGTATTAAATATTCAAAGACCCCAATCTTTTGTGATAATACCAGTGCCATTGCTATCTCAAACAATCCAGTCATGCACTCCAGAACGAAGCACATTGATCTCAGGTATCACTTCATTCGTGATCATATTATGAAAAACAACATTGAACTCCATTTTATTCCCACTGACAAACAACTCGCTGACATTTTTACCAAACCTCTGGATGTCAAAACTTTTGAATATCTTGTTGGTGAGTTGGGAATGTTAAATCCTTAAATCTGGTGACTGCTCAGATATTGAACGCCTTTGTGTACTATCTTTGCATTATTAGATTTCTGGAACAACATTCCAGGGAAAGACTTGAAAGATATTTTTTCTTAAAAATGTTTTAAGTTCAGGGGAATTTATTAATTTATTTTCTCACTGGACAAACTCTTCAGAAAATATTACTGGTGCTTTGTAAATGTGTCCCTCTCACTGGTAACTGGACAGATTGAAGTGCGTGTTTGAGGTGACTTATGTCTCCTTGTAAATGTGTCCCTCTCATTTGTCTGAATTAGTTGACGTGCAAGTTTGAGGTTACCAGTCTTTCAAAAATGGTTTTCACTGGTACTTTACTGGAGTGTCCCTCCAGTGTACCATCAGTACATGTTCACTGGACTAATCTACCAGTGATACTGGAGTGTCCAGTCAACCTCCAGATGCACTGAAATATGTCATAATATTTTCTAAATACTTGGTCATTGTGTGTGCCACGTAAGCAAATCTTTTTGAAGATATTTTTATCCTACGTGGCATATAAATTTTTTCAACGTAATGATGGTATTTTTACCTTGGAAATCAAAAAGAGCAACTTGTTATTTTTTGTGGGCTGTAAACTGTCACACATTTATGTGTGATGTGATGTAATTAATGCGGATCTCAAACCTCGATCAAAAATTATATTTGATAATTTCAAATAAACCGTTTGAGTTCCACATTGTCTCTCCTATAAATACCCACTTTCAATTTCAATTGCATTTACTTCGAACATATTTACTCCCAAATCTTCAAATTCCTTCATTTACTTCTTCATTCATTTTCCAATCATCATCATCTCTCTTATTTACTCCATTTACATTCAATTCCTTCATCAATTCTTCATCATAACCTATATATATATTCAATTTCATCTTCATCTATTCTGTTATAAATGGCACCTAGACAATCAAAATCGCTCAAAAATCTCCTTGCCGCTGAATATGCTCCTTCGGAAAATGTTGGCAGGGCACCTCATATCAATCTTGAGGCAAGTGCCATAAGAATCAATATGAATAACTGGATGGCAAGACTCTCTCTTTCCAGTGTTCATGATGCCCAATCGATTATTGGGAGATTAAACTCATTCTTTCTCTCTTGCCCATTATATGGTGCGTTAACACTTAATCTAGGAAGGATGTACCACGAGTACCTATGTGAATTCTGGTACACTGCTCAATATGACGATGAAACTTCATCGATCAATTATACTCTAAAGGGAGGTACCAGATCCCTTGGTTTCACTGCAAGTCTGCTCAGGTCTATTCTACAGTTAAACTATCATGAACAGAATGAGTTGCCTATTGAGCTTCCCACTGGTATAAATACAAGGGAAGTATGCAGGCTGATGGGGCACACGGATATCTTGGATGAGCATGGCCAGCTATCCAGAAAAGGGACTATCTACATGAGCAAGCTGTCAGACTCATGGAGATATTTCTTCACTCATATTGTTGAATGTCTGGGAGGCAGTTCTGGAGGGTTAGACCAGATAAATCAAACCCACCTCCAGATTGCCTACTGCTTATGGTTTGGGCTTAGAGTGGACTTTGCCCAAATTCTTTTTGATGACCTGGTTGAGCGCCTAAGAGTGAAAGGAAGAAAACCATTTGTTCCTTATATTCGTTTCCTTTCTCTTATGTTTAAGAATGCTCTTGGCGACCAGTATGATTTTGATACTACTCACTTTTCTGTGAGTGAGTATATGAGGGGCCTGGTCAACCTCAGGTCTCCACTGGATGAGGTAGATATTCCTCAGTCCATGCTTTCCTTCCAAAGGAAGAAGCTGAAATGGGTCCAGATAGAGGTCAAGCTGTTGAAGGACCATCTGGTGATGATGTACAGATCATTGAAGCTGTACAGCCCATTAGACAAGTTGCTCCAGAAGGTCAAGGTACAGAAGTTGTTGAACCTTCCAGACGACCTAGAACTAATAGGCGTCTGATGAGAGCAGGACTTCAGGTGAATCCTGAAAGACATCCTGGTGATGTTATGAATCTAGATGGATCACCAATTTTTGAACAAGAGGTTGTTGAGCAGGTAGTTGAGGAAGTTGAAGAAGATGTTCAGATTGATGAACATGTTTCTGGTGAGCAAGGGGCTCCACTAGAATTGAATGTAGAGGTTGGTGAACATGTTAATGTAGAGACTGGTGAACAGTCTGGTGAACAGACAGTTAGGATGGCTCCAGAAGGTCAAGGTACAGAAGTTGTTGAACCTTCCAGACGACCTAGAACTAATAGGCGTCTGATGAGAGCAGGACTTCAGGTGAATCCTGAAAGACATCCTGGTGATGTTATGAATCTAGATGGATCACCAATTTTTGAACAAGAGGTTGTTGAGCAGGTAGTTGAGGAAGTTGAAGAAGATGTTCAGATTGATGAACATGTTTCTGGTGAGCAAGGGGCTCCACTAGAATTGAATGTAGAGGTTGGTGAACATGTTAATGTAGAGACTGGTGAACAGTCTGGTGAACAGACAGTTAGGATGGCTCCAGAAGGTCAAGGTACAGAAGTTGTTGAACCTTCCAGACGACCTAGAACTAATAGGCGTCTGATGAGAGCAGGACTTCAGGTGAATCCTGAAAGACATCCTGGTGATGTTATGAATCTAGATGGATCACCAATTTTTGAACAAGAGGTTGTTGAGCAGGTAGTTGAGGAAGTTGAAGAAGATGTTCAGATTGATGAACATGTTTCTGGTGAGCAAGGGGCTCCACTAGAATTGAATGTAGAGGTTGGTGAACATGTTAATGTAGAGACTGGTGAACAGTCTGGTGAACAGACAGTTAGGATGGCTCCAGAATGGGATGATATAGATTCCCCAATGTCTGAAGGTTTTGATGCAAACTTGAATTTTCTGGGTGAAGATGTACCAGAAGAAGAAAGTCTACCAGAAATGCCACCACCTCCACCAGAAATGCCACCACCACAATCAAACATGCCACCACCACCACCACCTTCAATTCCAGAACACACTCAATACTTCACTCCAGCAACCAATCAACCTTCAGAATCTCAACCTCCACCTCGTGCGCCGGAGTCACCAGTTGCAACATCTGAAGCTGCAACTGAAGAGGACTGGGCACAAGTTCCTCTAATGACCAGATTACCTTTAACTCTTGAACCTCCCAGTGGTCTCTCCACTTCATCTTCTGCCGAGGTCCAAGGCCTTTTAAGTAAGGTGGCGGACCTGGAGAGATCACTCCAGACTTCATCTCAGGTTATTTCAGACTTCAAATCTTTATTATCAAATAACCTTGCTTCTGAGATGAATGTCTTTGCTGGGAATGAGAAGCTGGTTTATGAGAAGCTTGATGAACTGGTACTAGCCACAAACAACAACACTGAAAAGATCAAAATGGCAGTCCAGGGATTAGAGACTAGGCTGGTTAGTTCTGTTCAGACTGCAGTCACTAGTGAACTGGCAGGTCTGAAAGAAGATGTTCAGAATTTGGTTTACAGGGTCAGTTCTCTGGAGAGTAGACCCACACTAGACCAGGGTGCAGTTGTTAGTACTATAAGTGATGAATGTACAAGGAAGTTCAGAAACAATATGTTGAAAGAATTATGTGAAGAAGTTTCTGGGACTGTTCTTCGTAGCATTCATGATGGGGTGTTACCCCAAGTAGAGAAGTTACTGGATGAAAAGTTGCCAAAACACTTGCCTAAAGCAGTTGCAAATGTTCAGAAGGAAGTGCAGGAACTTAAGAAAGTTGTGTCTGAAACAACTCCAGTAGAAGGTATAACTTTTGGTCCACTGGACAGACTTATGCTTGAACAGTTATGGAATGATCTCAAGTCCAGAACTGGAGATCGTTCCAAGAGGGAAAAGTCGTCTGGTGACCAAACACTGAAGCACATGTCACAAAGAGCATATGGCACTGAAGCCGGGCTAACTGAAAGACAAAGAGCATATGGCACTGAAGCCGGGCTAACTGAAGAAGCTACTGGTACTGAAGCCAGTGAGCCCTAGTTTGAGACCTTCCCAGATATTCCAACTACACTGAAGGCTGTTAAAGGAAAAGAAAAAGTGGTATCTGGTGAAGAGGAAGAGCAAACTGAAGATGCTGATGATGAAACTTCCAAGAAGTTAGAACAAGAATGCATCATGATAGAGATTTTCAAAATAAGTCAAAAAGATGAACTGCTGGCCCATCAAAGGGAGATGGCAACAATGGGTACTCTGGATTCTTACAATGCTGGCAGGTTAGGCATTAATATTGAAGTATATAAAAAGATGAAAGATGACCCCAGAGTTCATCAATGCCTAAATGCATTAGATGATGTTCATGTACGCTCATTCTACACTGAAGAAGAACAAGTCTATGATTCTATTATTTATGGCGTGAGTGTACCAGAACTCATCAGACAAAGGAAGGATGAACTGGTAAGTCTCCAGAAAAAGATAAGAAAGAATGCTGGTGCTCTGGAGATAGAGTACAGGAAGAGACTTATTGGTTTACCAAAGTTGACTGCCAGACAAATCAAAGCAATCAAAGATGCTGATGTAAGCAATTTCATTCCCCTGGACACTTCTCGAAAAATCAATCGTCAAGAACTCCAATCTGCTGTAGAGCAAAGGAGAGTGTCCAAGGAAACTGAATCATTGATCCAGCAAGCCAAGCTGAAAGAAAAATACAATGAGATGTTGAATTCAGGGCTGATGCCAGAAGGATCACTGGTGCTGAAATCAAATTGGCTGAAGATCATGAAGGCATGTCTAAGTTTGAAGTAAAGTTGACCAGGGAGGGTAACTTTACTGACGAAAGGAAAAGTACTTCAGTCCAAGCTTTTGGATGGAGTGAACTGAAGGAAATCGCTTTAACGTTCAGGGGGAAGACAAATGTGTCGACTGATGTTAAAGCATTTCTGAAAAGAATTGAAAAGGTATGGAGAAGAAAGAAACAGATGGAAGTTGCAATGGGCATAAGAACGCCAGAATCAATACCATCTTCTCCATCACCAAAGAGAAAGGCTACTGAAGATGCTCCAGGACAGACATCAAAAAGAAGGGCCTGACTCTTATCATTTACTTGTTGTAAATTATTGTTTTATGAAATTGTAAACTATTTATCAGTTGATGTATGTAATAATAGTTGCAATTTTTGATTCATATAAGTAAATGATTAGATTTAGTCTAAGTTAGAACTTAAAAGATGAAACTGAAAACACTCATGATCTATAAAGTGTTTTCCAGTAACTTAGATTTTTTAGACAAATCGAAACTTGTGTTTTTCAAGCATACAAAGTGTATAGATTTAAGCTTGAAAACACTTGCATTATTTCTAAACAAATAGGGGGAATTTGTTAGGTCCAAATTTAGTCCAGATTTACTGGACTCGCTCCAGACTCGACTACTGGAGCCTTACTGAAGATCTGTCCAGAAACGTGTTCTACTGGACCTACTCCAGACTTGGAATCTGGAGTCCCTCTGAAGATTTGTCCAAAAATAATGGAAGACCAGTGAGCAAATACTTGTATAGGAAATCTGGAGTATTCTCCAGATGAGCTCACTGGACTTCACCCCAGTCCAGATCAACTCTACTGAAGACATTCTGACTAAAGTCAAAGACTGAAGTCTGAAGAAAGAAGACTGACAAATGGCGGAGTCCACTGGAAAGTCTTACCAGATCTGTACACTGGAGGATTGTCAGTGTTCTAGACCCTACAAGTCTGAACACTGATATCGAGGATTGACTTTTCCCTTTACACACTTTCCAAAGAACAATCCACTTGTTCTTTACCAAAGTTTGTGTGTGTAAAGGTGGTTGGATAAAAGGACACAAAGTCATTTGATGTGACTTTATCCTTATTCCTTATTCAATACATTTAATGTTCTTGTCGGATCATTAAATGTATGCAACCATATTTGTACGGCACAAAGTTCACTGGTGAATTTTGTTGCCTATAAATACAAAGTCATTTCCTTGACAAAAATACTTTTAAGCATACATTTTGCATTTAAGTGAATTTGTCCAAATACTCTCGATCTTAAACAGGGATACTTCACAACTTTAAGTATCTCGATCCAAAAGAGTTATTTGACAAATATAGATCATTTGTAACTCATAGGTTGTGAGGATACATACTTATTTGTATTATCTTGATTCCGCACAACCTTGTATTTTATTTAACATCATAAATAAAATACACAATTGAAAAATACATAATGTTCCACTTTATTTGTTTATTGCTTTAAGTCTTGTATTACTTTGTTTATATACTCTTGCATTTATTTACAAGTAATACTAGTCCAAATCTAGTGATTATTAGACTTGTTGTATTTTACACTTTCCTGGTTAACCATCGAACTTAAGGGACTAACAAGGTCAATCCAGATAGAGCTGAAACGAGCCATCCAGGTGATGTCATGAATTTAGATGGGTCTCCTATTTTTGAGCAGGAAGAGAATGTTGTTCAGATTGATGAGCAAGTAACTGGTGAGCAAGATGCTCAGATAGATTTAAATGTAGAAGTTGGTGATCAGACAGATGATCAGGCAGTTGGGACGGCTCCAGATTGGGATGAGGTAGATTCCCCAATGTTTGAAGGTAACATGTTTGATGTGGATATGAATTTCCTGGGTGATGAAGTAGAAAATGTTGTCACATCTGTTATTGCTTCAATCACCCAACCAATTATCTCTACTGAAATGCCACCACCACCTCTTTCAATTCCACAAAACACTCCATATTTCAATCCGCCCACAATTCAAATTTCACAAAATCAACCACCTCCACTTGAAACTCCAATTGATTTATCTGAACATCGTGCGCTGGACTCCACTGTAGTAACATCTGAAGTTTCAACTGAAGAGGTCCAGGCACAAGTATCGATGGTGACCAGATTGGCTTCTGAATTGGCACCTCCCAGTGGTCTCTCGACTTCGTCTTCAGCCGAGGTCCAAGACCTTTTAAGTAAGGTGGCGGACCTGGAGAGATCACTCCAGTCTTCATCACAGGTTGTTTCTGATTTCAAATCTATTTTATCGAATAATCTTTCATCAGAAATGAATCTGTTTGCTGGTAACGAGAAGCTGGTGTTTGAGAAGTTGAATGAGCTGGTACTGGCCACAAATAACAATTCTGAAAATATCAAAGTGGCAGTCCAGGGCTTAGAAACAAGGCTGGTAAGTTCTGTTCAGACTGCAGTGAAAGCTGAACTTGTTCAACCACTGGCAGGTCTGACAGATGAAGTTCAGAAGTTGACCACCAGGATAAGTAGTTTGGAAAGCAGGCCAACACTTGATCAGAATGCTGTTGTTAGCACTATTAGTGATGAATGTGCTAAGAAGTTCAGACAGGGCATGTTAAAAGAGATTACTGAAGAAATTTCTGAGTCTGTTCTTAGAACAATTCAAGATGGGTTGTTGCCACAGGTGGTAAACATGATTAATACTGAATTGCCAAAGCACTTGCCTCAAGAAATTCGGATTATTAAGAAGGAAGTGACCGAACTGAGGGAGACTGTGAATATCACATGTCCAGTGGCAGGAAGGACATTTGGTGCTACAGACAGATATATGCTTGAACAGTTAGGGAGTGCCCACAAGTCTCAAACTGGTGGACATTCCAAGGGGGAAAAGTCATCTGTTGCCACTGAATCTGGTCCAGAAGGATTGGTGAGGAAAAAGAAAGAAGTTGTTGCAAGTGCAATTGAAAAGGCCTTTAGCACTGAAGCTATTATGCAACAAGAACAAGTGACTGGTACTGATGCCAGTGCACAAGAAGCAGAAGGCACTTGGCACTGAAGCCATTGTGCAGGTTGAAGAGGCTGCTGGTACTGATGCCAGTGAGCCCCAGTTTGAATCTTTCCCAGATATCCCAACAACTCTGAAGTCTATAAAAGGAAAGCAACACATGGTATCTGGAGAAGAAAGTGATACTGCTGGAAAGTCATCAGAAATTCCTACTACTGATGAAGACACCTCGAAGAGACTGGAACAAGAATGCATTATGATAGAAATATTCAAGAAAAATCAAAAGGATGAATTGCTGGCCCACAAAAGGGAGATGGCAATCATGGGGACTCTGATTCTTACAATGCTGGCAGGTTGGGCATACATATTGATATTTATAAAAGAATGAAGGAAGACCCCAGAGTTCATCAATGTCTGGATGCATTGGATGATGTCTACATTCGCTCCAGGTACTCTGAAGAAGAACAAACGTATGATGCTGTAACGTATGGAGTCAGTGTAGTTGAACTGATCAGACAGAGAATGGAGGAACTGGTGAACCTCCGTTAGGACCAGTTCACCTGAAACTGTCCAGTCACCAGTTCACACTGACCAGTTCACCAGTTGCACCTGGTGACCAGTAAACTGGTGACCAAGAAGATTTGTCGAGAAATATATTGAAGTCCAGTTGCACCGTACAGTTAACGCAACTGAAGACTTCCTCCAGTTGAGAACTGACCAAGTTGAAGAAGCATTCCAGTTGAAGTCGAAGACAACAAATGGAAGAAAGAGAATGGCAATGGCAGCGAAGCCCAGTTGACATTCTAGTCAGTTACAAACTGGAGACCTTCAGTGGAAAGCCCTTACAAAGCTTTACACTGATTACGAGGAATTGACATTGTATACTTTATGTACCTTTACCCGGATAATAAGCCTTATCTTATTATTTAAGTATTAAAAGGTACATAAAGGTGGTTGTGTAAAGTCACTTTAACAGGCGACTTTACATAGCTTTTTAAGGAATTAAATGTTATTCCTTAAATGCTCCCAACCACATTTGTACGGCTAAAGTTAACATCCCAATGTTAACTTTGCCTATAAATACAAGTCATTGCACAACCAAGAATATCACTTCTTCGAATAAACTTTGATAGAATTCACACTTTGCAAACCTGCAATATTCTTGGTGAACTTGTGCAATATTCTCTCAATCGCTAAAAGGAACATTTCACTACTTTAAGTGTTTCGATTGTCTTGAGAAATTCCGAGTATAGATCAATTATATTTCATAGGTTGTTAGGATATTTACATTCGTGTATTATCTTGGTTCCGCATCAACCTTGTAATTTGTTTAATATCATAAATAAATTACACATTGAAAACTACATATTGTCTCATCAAGATTGTTTACAAGTTATTTGTATATTGCATTGTTCTTTACTTATTGTCTTTTATATAAGTAATCTATCTAGAACTTGGTATATACCACTGCAACTGGTCGTCTCCAGTTCATTAAGTATATTGCAAAGTAACTCCACCATCGACATAGAGGTGTCTTCAGTAGTACCATCTAACAAGTTGGGACTTACAAGTGGTATCAGAGCAGAAGGCTAATAAACTTGCCTAGATCTGCAAAGATGAACACTACTGAAGGTGGAGATGGTTCTGGTTCAGGTGAAAACCCATCGACCACTAATGCACAACCTTTTCAAAACGTTAACACCAACCCTCCTCCTCCTTCTGCCCCAAACCACGTCCATGTACATTACTCAACACTCCTGTTCCAAAATTTGATGGAAACAGTGAGACTTTTGGTACATGGAAAGCTAGAATGCTGTTGCATTTTGGTGGTATTGAGAGGTATATGTTGAAAATCCTTAAGGATGGACCATATATACCTATGTCCATTGGGGTGAGTCCTCTTCTTGATCCAACTGGAAGAAGGCTCAAGGGAAAAGCCAGAAGACCATTGGTCTGATGAGGATCGCAGACTGGTGGACTTGGACACCAGACTGAAAAACATGATCCTTTGGGCTGTCCCTGAAGACCTAATTCCAACACTTGTGTTGTTTCCCAGTGCCAAGTCTATGTGGGATGATTAGTGATTCAATTTGAAGGAGGTGATGACACAATTGTCACCAGAAAAGTTGCCTTGAACAAGAAGTATGAATCCTTCTTTGCCTTGCCCAATGAAAGTTTAACTGGTACATACACCAGATTTTCTAGCCTCATCAATCAGTTGAGAGGTTTGGGTGTAGAGAAGGATAAGGATATTCTTCTTGAGAAGTTTTGTGATATTCTTCCTTCCAAATGGGAAAACATGGTTCTTGTCTTGAGACAAGGTGAAACCTTGCACACTCACACTCTTGCATCGCTCTATGGAGCCTTCAGATTCACTGAAGATAATAATGCTGCAAGACTTGTGGCTGAGCAAGATGCCATGAACCATGCTCAGAGTCCCAAGGTTGCTAATACAATTGAGCGACCTTGTGCTGCTTTAATGTCTGCTGAGAGTGTCCAGGTACACTCGATGAAGGAGATGTTGAACAGTTTCTTAAACTCTGGCTGACCACTGAAAACAGTGATGGTTATGATGAAACTGACGATGATGATCTGGTCGCCATGATTGCTAAAACCTTTAATAGTTTTAAGCATAAATCTAAAAGATTTAATGGCCCCAACAATGCTTCCAGCTCCAGCTCTCTGGATAAGACCAATCTTACATGCTATAAGTGTGGCAAGAAAGGTCATTTTATGAAGGAATGCAGATCTAGTCAGTTGAATAACCAAACTGGCCCCTCTGTCCCTAATTACAATCGGCCTGATGATAGCTACAAAGCAAAATACAAGAAGCTTAAGGCCCAGATTGCCCTCCTGTCCATGCAAAAGGAAAAGGATCAATGCTTAATGGCACAAACTGAGGGAAAATGGGAGTACTCTGATGACTCATCTGATGATGAAGAAGAGGAAAGGGACATGTGTTTCATGGCCTTGGGAGATCAACAACAGCAGCATGTGGTGAAAGATGATGTCATCTCTGAAGATGGGTGGACATCATACTGAAAAAGGTATGTGATTATGATCACCAGGTTGACCCTGAATTAAAACTGGACCTGGCTGAATCATTAAGTGGTGATTTGGCATTTATAGAAACTGTTAGAGCTGATAGTGAAAGATATTTAGACACTATCTTAATTGAACTGAACAATGTCAAACCACAACTGAATGATTTGCAAAGTGTCCAGTTGGCTCTCAAGGAGTCAGTTTTAAAGATTGAGGCATTAGAACTTGATAATCAAAAACTGTCTTATGATTTTGAAAAGCTCAAAAGATTATCAAGTCCTGGGTAAAAGCATCTGGCAAAAACTATGATGCATTTTCAAGAACTATCGATGCCCAGAAAAATGCATGGAAATCTGAAGATCTGGAGATGGCAGCTCTTATACCAGATCTTCATGCATTGCCTCTAGCTCTCCAGGTTGAAACACCTTATGATCAACCTGAAGCTGTTGAAACTGAAACCAATGAGATCACCCCCATTGAGGTTAAAACTGGAGCCAAACAGGCTAAAGCTCCAGTCAAAAAGGCCACTGGTAACAAGCCTTTACCTCATAAGTCTAAGGAGCCCAAGACCCGAAAGACTAAATCTCCAGTTGAACCAATGTCCAAGGTTCAACTGCCTGAACAAAACAATGTTTTGGTTAATCTGGAAAGGCAACTCCAACTTTTGTCTCGGCAGGTTCAGAGTTGCACTGCCCGGATTAACAATCTGGAAGGAGGTTCACCACCTCCAGTTTTAAAACAAAATATTAAATCACTCCCTTGTGTACCTAAACAAAAGAATGTTCCATCTGGAACAAAATCTGGTAAACTTAAGGTGAGTAAGTATCAAATACCAATCGTTTTTACTTCTGCACCTGGAGCTGGTGATAGTGCTCCAGATGTAGCCTCCAGTTCAACACCTCAACAATCAATTGTGGCTTCTGTAGAGAAGTCCAGTGGACCCATCAAGAAAAGATGGGTTCACAAAAATAACTAATGATTTTTGTGTGTGTGTAGGGCGATCGAAAGAAAAATATCTGGTATCTGGACAGCGCTGCTGGCCGGACTATGACCGGATGTAAGCCCCTACTGGAAGAGTTCACTGTCCAAGATGGACCGACAGTGATGTTTGGTAACGATCAATCTGGAAAGACTGAAGGATATGGTGTGCTCAATAATGGACAAGTCGAATTCAAAAGAGTTGCATTTGTGAATGGTTTGAAATATAACTTGATCAGTGTAAGCCAACTTTGCGATGATGGCTTCAGAGTATTGTTCGATATTGCACAAGGCAACCATATTTAACAAGGATTGGAAAGTGGTGATGATTGCACCAAGAAAAGGGAATGTGTACATCATGGATATGGAACCAGCTCCAAAAGAGCAATGTTTCTATACCAAAGCTGATGAGGACACCAACTGGTTATGGCATAAAAGGTTATCCCACCTTATTTCAAGAACATTAACAAGTTGTCTCGCAAACAACTGGTTGATGGGATACCCCAGATTTCCTTCAATAAGGAAAAGCCATGTCCAGGGTGTGAGATGGGTAAGCAGAAGAGAGCCAGTTTCAAAACTAGGCAAAATTTTAGCATCACTGAACCTCTTCACATGCTTCATATGGATCTTTTTGGTCCAGTGAATGTTCAAACTAGAGCTGGAAAGAAATACACTCTAGTTGTGGTTGATGAATTCACCAGATATTGCGTGGGTGGTATTCATCAGATCCAAAAGTGATGCACCTGCTGAAATCATCTCGCTTATCAAAAGAATTGAGCTCAAGTACACTCGAAAAGTTTGTCATTTGCGAAGTGATAATGGTACTGAATTCCAAAATAAGGTACTTGAAACATTTTGCACTGACACTGGCATTTCTCAAAACTTCTCATCAGTTCACTCTCCAGAGCAAAATGGAGTTGTGGAAAGAAAGAATCATACACTGATAGAAGCGGCCAGAAGCATGCTATCTGAATCTGGTCTTCCCACCAGTTTTTGGGCTGAGGCAGTTGCAACTGCTTGTCACACCCAAAACCGGTCAGTCTACATCAAGAGACATAAGAAGACTGCCTACGAAGTACTCAGGAATCGTAAACCAAATATTGGATATTTCCATGTATTTGGTTGTCCAGTTTATATACTGAACGATTCCAGTCAGCTTGGAAAGTTTTGATGCAAAAGCTGATGAAGGGGTATTTTTAGGCTATTCATATATTCGAAAGGCCTTTAGAGTTTATAATTATAGACTCCAAAAGGTGCATGAGACAATTCATGTCACATTCGATGAATCAACTGAAGCAATCAACAAGAGACCCAAGCCTTGATATTTCTCCAGTCATTCCAATCAACTTTGGTGAAACTGACCAAGTTCATCGGTCAGTTGTTTCACCAGAAGATGCTTCCAGTTATAACAAACTGGAACCAGTCAAGAAGAAGAAAAGCACCAGTGACACATCATTTTATCCCTCCATCAATTTTAACTTACCACAAGGATTGGTGATTGGATCAGATGTACGTGCCACTCCAATATCAGCACCAGTTCAAGCACCTACTTCTCCAGTTACTCATGAAATACCTTCAACTGAGGAATTTCATGATGCCAATCGAGACCTCATTGACTCTGATGAGGATGTAGAAGTTGTTTGGACTGATCCTTCTCCAGATGCCGCTGCAACTGAAGAAGATCTCCAGGTGACTTGCACTGATATTGTAGTTCACCAGCCTAGTCAGTACACTAGATGGACTAAAGCCCACCCAATTGAACAGATTGTGGGTAATCCAACTAGTGGGGTTCAGACTAGAAGAGCCACCAGTGACCAATGCTTAAACGTCACCTTCTTATCTTTAATTGAACCAAAGAAGATTGACGAGGCTATGGCAGACCCAAGCTGGGTGGAAGCTATGCAAGAAGAGCTCCTCCAGTTTGAAAGGAACAATGTTTGGGAGCTTGTTCCTTGTCCACCAGGGTTAAAGAAAGAACCTATTGGTACCAGATGGGTCTACCGAAATAAAATGGATGAAGATGGTCATGTTGTAAGAAACAAGGCCAGACTAGTTGCCCAGGGTTATTGTCAAGCAAAGGGCGTTGACTTTGATGAGACTTTTGCTCCAGTTGCAAGACTTGAAGCCATTAGAATATTCTTGGCTTATGCAGCCCATCTGCAGTTCAAGGTCTTCCAGATGGATGTCAAAAGTGCGTTCCTTAATGGAACATTGGAAGAAGAAGTTTATGTTAAGCAGACTCCAGGCTTCATCGATGAGAAGCATCCTCATTGGGTTTATAGACTAAACAAAGCATTGTATGGTCTAAGACAAGCCCCAAGAGCCTGGTATGATACTTTAACTAAACATCTTCTTAAAAATGGCTTTCAAAGAGGTGCAATAGATAATACCTTGTTTATCTTGAAAGAAAGAGGTAATATCTTATTGGTACAAATTTATGTTGATGACATTATTTTTGGTTCAACTGATGATGCAATGTGTAAAAAGTTTTCTAAAATCATGTCATCTGAGTATGAGATGAGTTTAATGGGTGAATTAACATTTTTCTTAGGTCTTCAGATTAAGTAAACTGAAAATGGAATTTTCATAAACCAAGGAAAATATGTCAGAGATTTGTTAAGAAAATACAAATATGATTCAATCCCATCGAAAAACACACCTATGGCAGCACCATTGAATTTGGACTCTGACCCAACTGGCAAACCAGTTAACATAACTGACTATAGAGGTATGGTTGGTTCACTGATGTACTTAACTGCCAGTCGACCAGATATAATGTTTGCAACATGTTTATGTGCCAGGTTTCAGGCTAACCCTAAAGAATCACATTTGCACGCTGTAAAGCGTATCTTTAGATACCTGAAAGGGTGTCCTAATCTTGGTCTTTGGTACCCCAAAGGCTCAGGATTAGATCTAATGGGTTATTCAGATTCTGATCATGCAGGTTGTAAGATTGATAGAAAATCCACAACTGGTGGTTGTCATTTCCTTGGAGGAAAACTGGTGAGTTGGACCAGCAAGAAGCAGACTTCAGTCTCTATGTCCACTGCTGAGGCAGAGTACATTTCTGCGGCCAGTTGTTGTGCCCAGATTCTCTAGATCAAAAACCAGTTACTAGATTATGGTCAGAAGTACACCAAGACCCCAATCTTTTGTGATAACACCAGTGCAATTGCTATCTCTCACAATCCAGTGATGCACTCAAAAACAAAGCATATTGACATCAGGTATCATTTCATTCGAGATCATGTTATGAAAGGTGATATTGAAATTCATTTCATCCCCACTGACAAACAGTTAGCTGATGTTTTTACTAAACCTCTCGATGAGAAAACCTTTAAACATCTCATCATACGAACTGGGAATGTTGAACCCTTAACTGGAGCTTTCTTTGTTATTGAACGCGTCAGTGACACTGATGAAGTTCTCCAGTTGAGGAGGTCCAGATAATCTTTGCTCGCCAGGCTATCGAACGCCTTTATGATACTATCTTGGCACTAATTGATTACTGGATCATCATTTTAGGGGGAAAGACTCAAAATAATTTTCTGACTAAAATTCGTTTTTGTTTGAAAATACAACTGGAGAACTCTTCAGTTGAAACTGGTACTGGACTGATCCTCCAGTTACCAGGTTCAGTCTTTGTCTAAATT
>CM067170.1:81745250-81757750 GCA_034093135.1 Erigeron breviscapus | reverse complement strand
CTTCATAAGCTACAAGTTGATCTTGATTCTTGATGATCAGATAAGCATATTGATTGTAGAGGAAAAGAATGTCAGAGATCGTCATTTGTTGAAGAGATTCTTCTTGAACAATATAGACATGGCCATCAGCTCGACGAACTCTGAATCGAACAAGTCTGAGATTGTGGTTTTTAAGAGGAGTAAACAACTGAAGGACTTTGGTTATAGGAATTTGAAATTGTTGGTACCACCATTCAGCTCTCACTGAGCTTTCAGCATTCATCAGCTCCATATAAGCATCTCTTTGACCTTGATGTCTGAATAGAAAGAAAGCTCTTAATCGATTCAAGGTCATGTTGAGTCTTTCACTCGATGAGCAATAAATTTGAAAAGCTCTTTCTTCTAGATATCTAGCTCTGCACACCATTTCTTCAGGTCTAGTGCTCAAATCCAAAATTTGCTCGTAATTCTCAGCAAAATACCCTTCGTTGATCTGCCATATTGTATCTCTTGAGATTCTTGGATGTCTAACACCTTGTCCAAGTTCATTTGGAGTCTCAAGATTTTCTGGGTCTCTGAGCTGATAAACTATCTCTTCAAAAATATCCTCTCCATATTCTTCTTTAGCAATACTTGCAGGAGCATCATCTGGATTATCTGAATCAGACTCATCATCATGACCATTCTCTGGTAGGAATGGATCAGGATCACTTGACTCATCAGAACTTGATGTAGAAGAATAATAGTGAGAAATATTTCTGACGAGTGGAGGCAAATCATCTGAATCTTCTTGAGTTCCTCCTTGAGTCTCTGTTTCTTGAACAACTTCTTGCACAGTTTCTTGATCATTTTGAGTTTGTGTCTCATGACCCTCTCTAATATCTCTTATATTCTCCCCCTCGGGTTGATCATCAGGGTCTTGATCATCCCGACGCCTTGAGATATTAGCCAGTCGGCATTGTTGATCAAGTTCTGTTACTCTCTTTTGAAGTGCTTCAATCTGAGCCTGTTGTTCAATTTGAGTATTTTGAAAAGACAAGTATGCCAAAAGTGATTGAAAAATTGAGCGTTTATGCGATGAGAGATTTGGTTCTTCAGATCTCAACCGATTCATAAGAGCGACAATTAAAGTATCGGTTGATAATCCACTGGTTGCAATTCGTTTTGGAGAGCAATCACTTAAGTATTCAGACGAATCAGAATCAGAAGATGAGCTTGAAGAATGGTGTGGCGAACTTGGATCTGGAAATGCTTGTGACGGTGGAGTTGGTGGTAAGGTAGTTGTTGTTGTTGTTGTTGTTTGTGGGAGTGGTGTTGTTGTTGTTGTTTGTGGGAGTGGTGTTGTTGTTGTTGTTTGTGGGAGTGTTGTTGTTGTTGTTGTTGTTGTTTGTGGGAGTGTTGTTGTTGTTGTTTGTGGGAGTGTTGTTGTTGTTTGTGGGAGTGTTGTTGTTGTTGTTTGTGGGATTGTTGTTGTTGTTTGTGTTGTTGTTGTTTGTGGGAGTGTTGTTGTTGTTGTTGTTGTTGTTTGTGGGAGTGTTGTTGTTGTTGTTGTTGTTGTTTGTGGGAGTGTTGTTGTTGTTTGTGGTGTTGTTGTTGTTTGTGGGAGTGTTGTTGTTGTTTGTGGGAGTGTTGTTGTTGTTGTTGTTGTTGTTTGTGGGAGTGTTGTTGTTGTTGTTGTTGTTGTTTGTGGGAGTGTTGTTGTTGTTGTTTGTGGGAGTGTTGTTGTTGTTGTTGTTGTTTGTGGGAGTGTTGTTGTTGTTGTTTGTGGGAGTGTTGTTGTTGTTGTTTGTTGTTGTTGTTGTTGTTTGTGGGAGTGTTGTTGTTGTTTGTGGGAGTGTTGTTGTTGTTGTTGTTTGTGGGAGTGTTGTTGTTGTTTGTGTTGTTGTTTGTGGGAGTGTTGTTGTTGTTGTTGTTTGTGGGAGTGGTGTTGTTGTTGTTGTTGTTGTTTGTGGGAGTGGTGTTGTTGTTGTTGTTTGTGGGAGTGTTGTTGTTGTTGTTGTTGTTGTTTGTGTTGTTGTTTGTGGGAGTGTTGTTGTTGTTTGTGGGTGTTGCTGTTGTTGTTGTTTTTGTTGTTTGTGGGAGTGTTGTTGTTGTTGTTGTTGTTTGTGGGAGTGTTGTTGTTGTTGTTGTTGTTGTTGTTGTTTTGTTGTTGTTTGTGGGAGTGTTGTTGTAGTTTGTGTAAGGTTGTTGTTGTTGTTGTTGTTTGTGGGAGTGTTGTTGTTGTTGTTTGTGGGAGTGTTGTTGTTGTTGTTTGTGGGAGTGTTGTTGTTGTTTTTGAGAGTGTTGTTGTTGTTGTTGTTTGTGGGAGTGTTGTTGTTGTTTGTGGGAGTGTTGTTGTTGTTGTTTGTGTTGTTGTTGTTTGTGTTGTTGTTGTTGTTGTTTGTGTTGTTGTTGTTGTTGTTGTTGTTTGTGGGAGTGTTGTTGTTGTTGTTTGTGGGAGGTGTTGTTGTTGTTGTTGTTGTTTGTGGGAGTGTTGTTGTTGTTGTTTGTGGGAATGTTGTTGTTGTTGTTTGTGGGAGTGTTGTTGTTGTTTGTGGGAGTGTTGTTGTTGTTGTTTGTGGGAGTGTTGTTGTTGTTGTTGTTGTTGTTTGTGGGAGTGTTGTTGTTGTTGTTGTTGTTGTTTGTGGGAGTGTTGTTGTTGTTGTTTGTTGTAGGAATATCAGAAATTGGCACATCAGTAGTCTCAAGTGATTCTACTGAGTGACCTGAAGACATCATGACTGTCTCAGGATTTCCTGTTGGTTCAAAAGTATGAACAACAGTTGATGATTCGGCTTTGCAACCAGAATCAGATTGTGTTTGGGCAACACCGCTAACAATTCCGGGGTCACTGAGAATGCCCGTTAATACAGTCTCAGGTTGATCCTGAGGAACAGCAGTGTCACAACGGCGTTCATACTGCTCCCCAGTCTCTGTTTGAGGACTGTTACCTGCGGCTAAAGCTGGCGTGATGTAAGCTAAGGCAGGATTTCCAAGCTGTCCTTGAGGGTCACACTCAGTGGGTCCCTCTCCGCTTGTTCCGGCACCAGTACTCAACTGGGCTTGTGTTTCTGTGTCCCTAGAGGATCTAGACTCAAGTGCTTGAAATGAAGGCGAGAGGTGGGGCTGTTCCTCTCTATTTTCAACACTCTCATCCTCCAAATGAGGAGAGTGTGGTGAGCGTGGCTGTTCCCCGTGAATATCTGAGACTAACTCCTGTTGTGAGGAGTCAGAATGGCTTGGAAAGTTTTGTGCATGCGAGAATGGGTAGTTCTCGACTTCTATCCTGGGGTAAACCCGGCGTTGATATTGGTTTAGAACTAATTGGAGGCCAACTTTTTCTTTATGCCTTTCACCTAACCCTGTCCTCTCAACCTCTCTGAGATTTTCAACCCCTCCCTCAGTCCTTCCTTGTTCCTCCGAGATGTTCATAACATCATCAGCAAACTGATTAGCATCATCATCAGACGCATCACTATCAGTAGGAATCTTTTCTTCTGGTTCGGGCTGTTGAAATCGGTCATACTCAAAACGAGATCGTTTAAATGTTTTGCGAATATTAACAGGAATTGATTTCTTACGACCTTGAGTATAAGTCGGTGGAGGAGATCGGACAAAAGATGATGAAGGTATGGTTGAGGTAGATTGAGGTATGATAGGTGGTTCAGGTGTAGTGATTTCTGGAAGTGGTGAAGATTGATGAATTGGTGATTGAGGTAATTTTGGTGAAGATGGAGATGATGGTGTTTGAGGTGTTTGTGTTCTGGGGGGTGGTGATCGGATTTGTTTTGGGGAACCAGAAGCAGTCTTTTCAGAAGAAGATTCGGCTTGAGCTTTGCTTTTGAGATTCTTTGAAGAACTCTTTTTCTTCTTCTTTTGGTGCACTTGCTTACTTAGCCTTAACACAAACATTTCGCCTTTTGTTTCTTTTTCTTTGGCTTACTGGAACTGGATTCACCCTCACGCTCTTTTCTTTTCACACTTGACCCCTCACCAGGTGTCCTATGTACAGCTTGGGCAAGAACCGGGAGGTTTTCCGGTCCCATTGCTGTTCTAATCCAGTCCAGATAAGCTATTTTATCATCATCAGCATCTGAAACCATATCTAAAAGAAATGATGGAATCAAGAAAGTATGGTTAGCAGTTCCAGAATCTCTAACATACTTATAAAAATGTATGATCACTTTGCTGCTGTCTGGAAGCCTTGGAATGCTTCTCTCTTGTCTTATTGCACTGTAGACAATTGCTGTTAGAAATCTTATAAATGGAATATACTTCTTGGGAGCAGATACTTTGCCATTTACTAGTACTATCAACTGATCCCACAGAAGTTGAGCAATGTCGTAATGTCTGTTGAAAACAACAGCATAGAAGATGTGCAGCATTGGCTGTGTCAGATTGTCCATCCCTCTTGTGTAAGGAGTTAAGCAGTTGCTTAGGATGGAGTACACATAATACCAGATCTTTGGAAGGTTTTTCAACTTGAAATCTTTGGTTCTAGACAAAGCACCTTCATAGCCAATTGAAATTAAAGCAGCAAACATCTCTTCATTGGACTCAAATTCATCATAATCAACATGTCCATTGAAGTCTGCTTCAGGTAATCTTAAAATCCTTCTGAAGTCATCTATGTTGAATTCAAACTCATAGATTGTATCTCCTGACGTCAATTGATATTGAAAGTAGCCTTGACGACGTAGTTCAGGAGATTTTGACTTGGATTTAGTTGGATCATAAGGTTGAACAAATGTAATCGATCTCCACATATCAAAAAGGTAGACTTCTGCTAAGTCTTGTTCAACAGTGAGTGCATATGTGAGATGATGATTGTGAAGAATTCTCGGAACAATTTGAAAGCCGGGAGCAATGAATGGATCATATAATGCTCTGTTGTTTCTCATATTGTTTGTATTTCCGGCAATGAGAATCTCTTCAATGGATTCATTTAGTGCAACCTCTTCATCATATTCAATAATTTCTTGATGATCCATTTTTGATTTTTCTGTGTTAAGACAAAAGAAAATTTAATTCATACAAAAATTAATGTTTGAAAAGCAGATAACAAGGTTCACTCAAATGATTTAAATAAATCATTTGAAATGAGAAGATAAACGCAGAATATAAAGTATAATCATATAAGTACAAAGTATTTAAAATAGCAAGGAAGTACACAAAGGCGTTCGATTCCCTGTATTTCAAATAAATTGTGATTATATGAAAATACAAAGCACTTTGACACAAAACACAAAAAAAATTAAAAAAATTTTGAAAGAAAAAAAATTCTAAGTATGGAACCTAGGACGATCTTGACAAGATCGTCCTGAGGTTAAACTCAGGTTTAAAAAAATTTGAAAGAAAAAAAATTCCTAAGTATGGAACCTAGGACGATCTTGACAAGATCGTCCTGAGGTTAAACTCAGGTTTTAAAAAAATTAAAACGATCTTAAGAAAGATCGTCTCACAATTTGATATTGAAAAATGGTTTAAGAAAAAAAATGTTAAGTATAGGAAAAATGAAACGGTCTTGTTTAAGATCGTCTTATCCTTGACTTCTTGAAAAAAATGTTAAGTATGGAAAAATGAGACGGTCTTGTTTAAGATCGTCTTATCCTTGACTTCTTAAAAAAATGTTAAGTATGGAAAAATGAGACGGTCTTGTTTAAGATCGTCTTATCCTTGACTTCTTAAAAAAATGTTAAGTATGGAAAAACCTGGATAAGAGACGATCTTAATCAAGATCGTTTCAACATTCAAAATGTTGAAAAATGGTTTAAGGCAAGGAACAATGAGACGACCTGGTACAAGATCGTCTTAAGGTTTTATAACTTAAAAATTTGAAGTGATGAAAATGGAACGATCTTGTTCAAGATCGTTTTAAAATCAAGAAAAATTCTAACACTTTGAAATATAAAGTGAAATCATCACAATGATTTCCCTTTATATTTAAATGTATTAGATTTTGAGCAAACCGATCTCATACGAGTTCAGTTACCCATTTTTGATTTTCATTTTGAAACAACCACCACACAGCGTTCAGACACTAGAACGATCCTGGCAAGATCGTTCTTGTCTTGGTCTCAAGGGTTTCATGGCAAAACTTATACAAAGAAGAACAAAGACGGTCTTGGCAAGATCGTCTTATTTCCAAGTAATTTTGGAACCAAGACGATCTTGGTCAAGATCGTCTTAGAAACAAAATACTTAAAACTAAGAGACTTTGCCCAAAATCGTTTTAACTTTTTCAGTGACATTCTTAGTACCAAATGATTTCTTATCTCAACAAAACATGATAACAACACTGATATTAATCATAGAAATCAATACTTATCAACTCTCATCACTGAAATCAAACAATCTATTCTAGATCGTCTTAGGTCATCTTCTTCACAAAGACAAAAAGATAGCAGGTTTTTGAATTTTCGAAATCTCAAAACTAAGCATAAAAACATGTAATATACATCCACATATAACCTAAACATGCATCTAAATCATTCCAATATCACATATTCATTACCAGTCGATCAAAATTCAAGAAATGAAAAAAAATAAGTTCATCACTTACGAACAGTTTCTTACTTGAATTAGTGATCTTAAGACAATGTGATTATGAAATAAAATGCTTAGAATTTGATCACGAACAAAACCCTTATCCTTTTTCAATGATCAGACAACAAATGAATTTGAAGTGATTTGAGAGATTTTATGGGAAATTGAAATGAAATAAAGAAGTGAAAAAAAACAACTGGTTTCCTCCTCCTTAAGTAAGAGGGAACTTAAAAATTTTGGGTCGGTTGTATGGTTCGGGTGGGTGTTGACCCGGTGATTTTTGAGATTGGGCTTTAACTGGAATGGGCTTATGAAAAAAATGGACTTGGATTTATTTAAGCATACCAAAAAATTTAAACTAAACAGCGAAAAGCAATTATTTTTATTTTTATGATTTTTAATTTTATATTTGGTTTTTTTTAAAAAAAATTATTTTTGGTTTTTCTAAAATAAACAATGAGTTCTCTTCAAATAGTGCTAAAACACAAACTCCCCCTAAATTCATGAATTATCCTTTTTCTCCCCCTCAAACATTGCATGATATTTAAGCACATTGCACATAAGCATGTCATCAATGTTTGACAGATAATGAATGAAAAAGAGATGAAGGATTTGTACAGAACATGCAGAGGCAAGTTTAGTGCATTGGTGAGAAGCACTTATTTGAGACTGTTTCTTGAAAAGAAACTCATTCCAGGATCATGTGTTGAATAGTATCCGAGATAGAAATACTAAACACAGACCATTATTACCTGCAAAATAAAATTAGGTTTTTCTAGGTACCCACTTTTGAATGGGTCCTTTGGGATTAGTGGAATCATTCAACGTATACAGATGAGGTTTTCGAACAAGAGGTTTATTCGTAAGATTCATCACAATCCCATCAGAGGCAACAATCAAAGGTTTGGAAATCATAGCAGAAGATTTAGAATTTCTTATTGACCATGGTTTGGCTAGATTACTCAATGTTGAATTAATTTTCTTACCAGGAACTTCCTTCTTGTAATCATTAGTCATCCCATTTCTTCTGACTGATGATTTAGGAATCCACTTATGGGTACTAGCTAATGTCTTCTCTCCTGTTTTAGATAAAATCTTGGAATTAGTTCGAGGAGATAAAAACATATTCTTATTTTGTGGTTTCTTGGTGGAAGATTTGTTATTCTGTTTCTTTTGATTTGTAACAGTGAACCATCCATATTGATCTTTATAACTAGTTATACCATTAGATGTATCTTTTAATAGCAAGTGATGGCTAGTGTTAGACATCTTAGGTAATGAACTAGTTTGTAAGATAGCCTTTGAAGCAGAGGTTCTGGAAACAGATGAAATATTACCTTTAGGTTTTGAATGAGCAGTAATGGTTTTCTTACCTTTGACAGTTGGAGCATTCTGACCTTTTGGTGTATAAAATGAAGTTGGAGCAAACTTAGATTTAGATTCCTTCTTTGTTTTAGGCTTTTTGGGTGAGAGTTTTTCAAGCTCTTTTTCAACTTCTGGTGCAAAAACATGATCAGTTTTCAAAAACTTATCAAATTCTTCAACAGAAAAATCTGGATAAGTAAATTGAGATTCTTTGGTTTGAACTTCTGATTTGAAAACATTTTTATTTGTCAATTTTTCAATTAATGCTTTTGCTTCAGCCTTAAAATCAGTAGGGATCTCAATCTTTTGCTCTAAGTTCACTTTATTTTGGTCAACAGAGGTGATCACAGGGGTATCAAACGAAAGTATTTTCTTGACAGAATCACGATGTTTAGCTTTTAAAGCTTGAACTTTCTCTTCAATTTGGAAGAATGATGATAGCATGGATGTGGACATATCATGAATCTCTTCAGGTGAGATGCTATCAGTCTGCATATCTTTAAAATTCTTACTCCCTTTGACTGGAGTAGAGCAATCAGCAGAAGTTAGATCATGCATCATTTGACTTGGTTTGGTCTCACTTACCTTTGGAGAATGATTTTGAGTTTTCAGATGTTCAATGACTTGTTGTTGAGACTCAATTTTTTGTTTTAAACCATCAATTTCCTTTTCCAATATGGTAGTTGGAATGTAAAATCTTTCTGAATTTGGTTTTAAACAATCTTTTTGAGACTCATTTTCAGAAATTGAAATGCTGTCTATTTCTTCTAACTCATAGATGGATCTTTTATGAGTTTGCTTGTATGTATCATTAATAGCAACATAATCAATTTGAAAACTGTTTGGTTTTTGTCTTTCAACATCATCTGACTCAAAGTCATCCTCAGATGGTCTGATGAACTCTTGAATCATGCCAAATCTGAGACAATTCCCATCATAAAGTGGACCAATTTCTTCCTTCTTGACTTTTTCTAAATGTGTTGGATTCTCATAACCCAAACCAAGAAGCAGTTCTGATCTATCTATCTTGGACTTGTTGTAATAAGCAGTGAAATTCAGAAGAGGATTTTGTTCAACTTTATAAAGTTTTTCTTGATAGAACAAAATGTTTGTTTTCAAATCCTCAACTTGTTTTTGAAGAGTTTCAATTTCAACTCCTTTGAGAAAACAAGTACTGTTTAGATCAGAAATCTGTCTTTCATGTTTTTCACAGTTGGGTCTAAAATCTTTCATTTTATTGGTGAGAAACTCAACATCAGCTTGTCTTGCATTTGCTCTTAACCATTCATTGTCTTTCTCAAGCTTTAATGTTTCAATGGTTTGCTTGAGTGAATGAACAGTTTTTTCAAGGTCTTGACATTTGTTGGTCAATTGAGCATTGGGTGAAACAACCTGGGAACTGTTACTTGACAAATGCATTTCTTTTAAAGAATCATAATTCATTTTGAGAGCTTCATGAGCTATTGAGAGTTCTGAAAAATCTTCATTCAGTTTATCAAACTCTTGTTTAGCCATTTTCAGATTATTTTTCAAAGAAAGATTTTGCTTTGTCAAGGTATCAGCAGATGGTTGGACAGACAAGTAATCATCTGTGGAAATGAATTGTACCTCAGTTGTTGTTTCTGAAGTATTCGGTGAAAGATTTGTTGTTGATGTCATTAAGCATGTGAGATCTTCAGAATCAGCATCAATATCCCCGAATAGCCATGGTTTCATCTTTTGTTGTTTGGCTAAGAAATTCTTTCTGATCTCAAGCTCTGAATACTTCATTGTTGACCTCAGTTGTTGTTTCTGAAGTATTCGGTGAAAGATTTGTTGTTGATGTCATTAAGCATGTGAGATCTTCAGAATCAGCATCAATATCCCCGAATAGCCATGGTTTCATCTTTTGTTGTTTGGCTAAGAAATTCTTTCTGATCTCAAGCTCTGAAACTTCATTGTTGACCTCAGTTGTTGTTTCTGAAGTATTCGGTGAAAGATTTGTTGTTGATGTCATTAAGCATGTGAGATCTTCAGAATCAGCATCAATATCCCCGAATAGCCATGGTTTCATCTTTTGTTGTTTGGCTAAGAAATTCTTTCTGATCTCAAGCTCTGAATACTTCATTGTTGACCTCAGTTGTTGTTTCTGAAGTATTCGGTGAAAGATTTGTTGTTGATGTCATTAAGCATGTGAGATCTTCAGAATCAGCATCAATATCCCCGAATAGCCATGGTTTCATCTTTTGTTGTTTGGCTAAGAAATTCTTTCTGATCTCAAGCTCTGAATACTTCATTGTTGACATCTCAGTTGTTGTTTCTGAAGTATTCGGTGAAAGATTTGTTGTTGATGTCATTAAGCATGTGAGATCTTCAGAATCAGCATTCAATATCCCCGAATAGCCATGGTTTCATCTTTTGTTGTTTGGCTAAGAAATTCTTTCTGATCTCAAGCTCTGAAGACTTCATTGTTACCTCAGTTGTTGTTTCTGAAGTATTCGGTGAAAGATTTGTTGTTGATGTCATTAAGCATGTGAGATCTTCAGAATCAGCATCAATATCCCCGAATAGCCATGGTTTCATCTTTTGTTGTTTGGCTAAGAAATTCTTTCTGATCTCAAGCTCTGAAAACTTCATTGTTGACATCTGAAATGAATAAACAATGATTTTGTATTAATTTTTGTTGTTTTTGATTAAAAAAAAATGAAACGATCTTTGAGAAGATCGTTTTGTAAATTTGGAACGTAGAAGATCGTTTTAGAAAATTGGAACTTAGAACGATCTTGAAGAGAAGATCGTTTTAGAAAATTTTGTTGAAAAATTTCTAAGTAATAAGAAGGTAGGACGATCTTATGTGAAGATCGTCTTGGAAACTTGTTTGAAAAATTTCTAAGTAAAAAAAATGGTAGGACGATCTTATGTGAAGATCGTCTTGGAAAATTGTTGAAAAATTTCTAAGTAAAAATGGTAGGACGATCTTATATGAAGATCGTCTTGAAAACTTGGTGAAAATTTCTAAGTAAAAGATGGTAGGACGATCTTATTTGAAGATCGTCTTAACACTTTGGTTGAGATTAGGTAAGACGGTCTTGGTCAGAAATAGGTTATTATATCAGAATTTGTTGAGCAAAACCAATCTCAATGAGATTAGTTACCCAAGGAATTCACACACACAGTTCACACAGAACCACAAATATTAGGACGATCTTATGAAGATCGTCTTGGAAACTTTGAAAAATTTCTAAGTAAAAATGGTAGGACGATCTTATATGAAGATCGTCTTGGAAACTTTTGAAAAATTTCTAAGTAATAAAAGGTAGGACGATCTTAGGAAGATCGTCTTGGAAAATTGTTTGAAAAATTTCTAAGTAAAAAAGGTAGGACGATCTTATGAGAAGATCGTCTTGGAAAATTGTTTGAAAAATTTCTAAGTAAAAATGGTAGGACGATCTTATGAAGATCGTCTTGAAAACTTTTGAAAAATTTCTAAGTAAAAATGGTAGGACGATCTTATGTGAAGATCGTCTTGGAAACTTTGTTGAAAAATTTCTAAGTAAAAATGGTAGGACGATCTTATGTGAAGATCGTCTTGGAAACTTGGTTGAAAAATTTCTAAGTAAAAATGGTAGGACGATCTTATGTGAAGATCGTCTTGGAAACTTGTTGAAAAATTTCTAAGTAAAAATGGTAGGACGATCTTATGTGAAGATCGTCTTGGAAACTTGGTTGAAAAATTTCTAAGTAAAAATGGTAGGACGATCTTATGTGAAGATCGTCTTGGAAACTTGTTGAAAAATTTCTAAGTAAAAATGGTAGGACGATCTTATTTGAAGATCGTCTTGGAAACTTTGTTGAAAAATTTCTAAGTAAAAAATAGTAGGACGATCTTATGTGAAGATCGTCTTGAAAACTTGTGAAAAATTTCTAAGTAAAAAAGGTAGGACGATCTTATGAGAAGATCGTCTTGGAAAATTGTTTGAAAAATTTCTAAGTAAAAATGGTAGGACGATCTTATATGAAGATCGTCTTGGAAACTTTGTTGAAAAATTTCTAAGTAAAAATGGTAGGACGATCTTATTTGAAGATCGTCTTGGAAACTTGGTTGAAAAATTTCTAAGTAAAAATGGTAGGACGATCTTATGTGAAGATCGTCTTGGAAACTTTGTTGAAAAATTTCTAAGTAAAAATGGTAGGACGATCTTATTTGAAGATCGTCTTGAAAACTTGGTGAAAAATTTCTAAGTAAAAGAAGGTAGAACGATCTTATGAAGATCGTCTTGGAAACTTTTGAAAAATTTCTAAGTAAAAATGGTAGGACGATCTTATGAAGATCGTCTTGGAAACTTTTGAAAAATTTCTAAGTAAAAATGGTAGGACGATCTTATGAAGATCGTCTTGGAAACTTTTGAAAAATTTCTAAGTAAAAATGGTAGGACGATCTTATGAAGATCGTCTTGGAAACTTTTGAAAAATTTCTAAGTAAAAATGGTAGGACGATCTTATGAAGATCGTCTTGGAAACTTTTGAAAAATTTCTAAGTAAAAATGGTAGGACGATCTTATGAAGATCGTCTTGGAAACTTTTGAAAAATTTCTAAGTAAAAATGGTAGGACGATCTTATGAAGATCGTCTTGGAAACTTTTGAAAAATTT
>CM067170.1:81715791-81744250 GCA_034093135.1 Erigeron breviscapus | reverse complement strand
TGCCCTGATGCTAATTGTTGGACATACCTTTTATGCATTCTGCACTTACATTGATATTTACATCATTTGTGCATACTTATTACACATTTACAAATAATGGTGTAATCTTGTTGTTGGACGATATTGTGTTACTTAGAGGCTCGCTGTAAGTCATGTCTAGCCTCTACTCGTATTGTGATTATTGACGGTGGTTCCTTATGGACCATTACTACGAACTCACCAACCTTGTGTTGACTATGCTTAGTACGCTTTTCAGGTTATCAGGTTATTCTAGGGCGTGGAGTTGCTTGTTTGCTTGCTGTTTGAACCCGGACTTGGACTTATATGGATCAAGGATCCATTTGCCTGCTTTTGCATTGTACTTAGGACTGTTAGCCATCTTTTGATGTTCTTTTGTAAACTTTGATGGTTACTTGTTCCTTATGTATTTTGATACTTGTTATTCGTATTGTATGGATTCACCGAATCCTTTAATTGCATATAGTTCATGTTCTACATTAATTCCACCTTGTGCTATATGATTTCCGTAATATTTCGAGCCTTGGCTTGGGGTGTTACAGAATGGTGGCCCATGCGTGGTCGTAGAAAATTAGGCGGTTTGACCTAGACTACGGCTTAAGTTAAAACTCTTCATATAGCATGCATGGTTAGGAAATTTGTGTGCAACGTGAATTCTGTGAACCTTAGAAAGTGTATATTGTGAGTTCGTAGTTAAGACCACTTATGTGATGGCTTGAATTCAAAGTGATGAATGTGGAATGGGTACAATATGGTTAAGGTGTGCATTGATTGAATTTGACTGTCATTGATATGGATTGTTGTTACTGATTGATGCTAGTTGGATGCTTTAGAGCAAAATGAAGTTATGGTATTAACTTAGTATAATATTGTGGCAACCCTAAAAGAACCCGATCAACTCTTTTATGGTCTCCCAACATTATAGCAAGTTAATGACATCGTGGATTGCGCACGTGTGGCTTAGAGTATAATAAGGAACCGATATACTTAATGGAAGTTGATTGGGTGGAGGGTTAGCCGTTGGTACACCCTGTATACATACCCGGTCAATAACTAGAGAGTATATCAAATTCGGATTATACTTTGAATCATTCGTGTTAATAGCTTGGCTTAGTGTATAATAGGGAACCAATATGCTTAATGGAAGTTGATTGGGTGGAGGGTTAGCCGTTGGTACACCCTGTATACATACCTGGTCAATGACTAGAGAGCATATCGAATCCAGATTATACTTGAACCCTTTGTGTTAATTGTTTGATGATATGATATGTAACAATCCTTTATGATTCTAACACTTTTGCCTTAGCATAATGTTATGAAATGAGTATGTAGTATCGGTATGAGAGCATTGACTAATTGTGTGACTAACATGTGAGCATTTGAGACTAACTCTCGGGTCAACCTGTCACTTGCTTTATAGAAATGGTGAGACCAAGGAGAGCCGGAACGAACTATAGGGCTGAACCAGAAGAACCTCAACCGGAAGCTCAACCGGAGGTACAAGGAGGTAGAGGTAGGGGCCGTGGTAGGGGCCGTGGTAGAGGTCGTGGTAGAGGCCAAGGAAGGGGTCGTGGTGAAGTTCCTGAGCCAAACACGGCTGAGGTGATCGCTCAAACGATCGCCAATATCATGCCAACCATTATTGCTCAAGTCACGGCAAGTCTTAGGCAGAACAATGTGGCTCAAAACAATGAAGCCCCAGAAAATGTAAATAATGAAAATGCTCAACCCCAGGACGCAGAAAACGAAGAAGAGGAACCAGTGAGAGTTGATAACCGTATACCCATGTATAATCAACATGGAGGATACCGACAGGGGTGTATATTTAAAGACTTCAAAAGCTGTGGGGCGCCGGAGTTTAATGGAAGAGGCGGTCCCACAGAGTGTATAAGGTGGTTTGAGGAGATCGAGGCAGTGATTGAAAGAAGTCATTGCACATATGACGACCGGATTTCTTATGCGTCTGGCATGTTTAAAAATGAGGCCTTGAGTTGGTGGAGCCAAGAGATAACTTTGGGGCGAACTTATAACTTGGAATGGATCGATTTCAAGAACAAGGTGAAGGCGAAGTTTTGTCCTCCCTACGAACTACAAAACTTGACCATTGAGTTTGTTAATCTCAACATGGACGGAGCTGATTACAAGGGTTATGTTAGACGATTTCAGGAGTTGTCTACCCTCATTCCTCACTTGGTGGATTCCGAGTCTCGGGCCATCGAGAAGTTTGTATTGGGCTTGAATCCTCAAGTCCGATCTTATGTGAACTCTAACATGCCTACTTCTTTGGCCGATGCTGTCAACCGAGCCGGTAGTGTGACTGAAGACTTGTTGAGGAGCGGTGTTCTGAGTAACTCCTCAACAAACAAGAGAAAGGAAATGGAAGAATCAAGTGGGATGAAGAAAATGGGAAGGTTTGATCCCAAAGACGCTAATAGGGGTAGAGTAATGGCGGCGGTGGAGCCAACGAGGAAAACTTACTTAGGACCTCACCCCTTTTGTGCAAGGTGTAATCGTCATCACTCCCCGCTATCCAATGTGGGACTTGCTTTAATTGTAATCGACCCGGGCACGAGGCCAAAGATTGCAGAGCACCGAAAGCGGCACCATTGAATGTAGCACCTCTTCGGGCCGTCCCTCCCAAGGTAATCAACAAAGAGGCGAGTGTTTTGGATGTGGTAGTCGTACTCACTACCGTAACAATTGTCCGCAATGGGTGGGACAACAAGTTGAAGTGGCGGTCCATCCGAATCAGCTCCAAATTACCGGGCCGAACCAAAACCGGGGCCAACAAGGTCAACAAGTTCAACCTCGAGGCCGAGCTTTTGCGGGAAATGGCAATGGGGGCCAAAATGATCCAAACGTCGGTTAAGGTACATTCCTCTTAACGGTCGTTATATTATGGCACTACTCGATATTGGAACAGACTATGATCTCGTTTATCCAAACGTTACTCCTTTGAATTACGTTCGTTCGTGTGTTTTAGAATTATATGTTTAAAAATTTTGGATGTTTAGCGACTCCATAACTAAATTTGGTCAAATACCCCGTGTATCTATCTTGACTCTAGAAGACGACAAACTCTTCACGTACGTTGTGCTCTATGATATTAAGGTTCTTGACGATAAAATAAGTGCAATCTGAATACCAACGGCTATGTTAGACGATTTCAGGAGTTGTCTACCCTCATTCCTCATTTGGTGGATTCCGAGACCCGTGCCACCGAGAAGTTTGTGTTGGGCTTGAATCCTCAAGTCCGATCTTATGTAAATTCCAACATGCCTACTTCTTTGGCTGATGCTGTCAACCGAGCCGGCAGTGTGACTGAAGACTTGTTGAGGAGCGGTGTTTTGAGTAACTCCTTAACAAACAAGAGAAAGGAAGTGGGAGAGTCAAGTGGGGTGAAGAAAATGGGAAGGCTTGATCCCAAGAATGCTAACCGGGGAAGAGTGATGGCGGCAGTTGAGCCGGCGAGGAGGCCTTATGTGGGACCTCATCCTTTTTGTAACAAGTGTAACAAGCATCATCCCACTAACACCCAATGTGGGGCTTGCCTCAATTGTAATCGACTTGGACATTTGGCAAGAGATTGTAGAGCTCCAAGAACGGGTCCAATGAATGTGACTCCTATTTGAGCCGTCCCTCCTCAAGGTAACCAACAAAGAGGCGAGTGTTTTAGATGTGGTAGTCGTACTCACTACCGTAACAATTGTCCGCAATGGGTTGGACAACAAGTTGAAGTGGCGGTCCATCCGAACCAGCTCCAAATTACCGGGCCGAACCAAAACCGTGGCCAACAAGGTCAACAAGTTCAACCTCGAGGCCGAGCTTTTGCGGGAAATGGCAATGGGGGCCAAAATGATCCAAACGTTGGTTAAGGTACATTCCTCTTAACGGTCGTTATATTATGGCACTACTCGATATTGGAACAGACTATGATCTCGTTTATCCTAACGTTACTCCTTTGAATTACGCTCGTTCGTGTGTTTTGGAATTATATGTTTAAGATTTCGGGTGTTTAGCGACTCACTAACCAAATTTGGTCAAATACCCCGTGTATCTATCTTGACTCTAGAAGACGACAAACACTTCACGTACGTTGTGCTCTATGATATTAAGGTTCTTGACGATTAAGTGAGTACAATTTGAATACCAACGGTTAATACGGTTCTTAGTTGTGTAGTAGGGTTACTAATGTAGAAATATTTAACGGTAGGGTTTTTAGGGTTTCATGCAAATTGTCAAACTCAAGCGTCCTTAGAGCTACCGTCTTAAGAATCTAAAAACTAACGTCATCTCTGATAATCTTGAGTCTCCCGAGGTTTCTCCGGGTGACTTACCGGGCTTGTCCCATCTCGATAATTTAAATTTCGTATATGCTTAACTTCCTAACATCGCGCGCGTAGTCAAAACCCTTATAGACTTCTGAGATGCGATTAAGCGTGTAGTGAAAGACGGGAGAGAGATTTGAAGGAAAACAAATTGTGTTGGACTTCATTATGAAGTCGCCGAAGACAAGAAATGGGTTGATGTGTGGTGGAGATCGCTAGAGTTGAGGCCTAAGTACCCACATTTGTTTAACGATTAGTGATTCGTTGAATTTCGGGACGAAATTCTTTTGACGGGGGAATAATGTAACATCCGTGAATTTTGACTCGTTGACTTTACGTGTAATATGACTAACAATATAGGTTAATGAAGTATTCGGGTCGTTTTGGTGATTAAATGACAATGTGGAAGTTATTTCGTTTTGGTGATTAAATGACAATGTGGAAGTTATTTGGGTCGTTTCGTGAATTAAATGGCAATGTGTTGTATTCGGGTCAATAATGTATTTTGATCGGTGTTTAAATGTCTAACGATTGTAATTTGGCTTGAGAAGAGAAACGGGTCGGCCCGTGGGTCATCCACGACCCATCAGCCCCTTTGACCCATTCCTCCTCCCTTATCTTTCTCTTTTACCTCTCATTTCTTATCTTTCTCTCTTTCTCTTTTCTCTCTTTCTCTTTTCTCTCTAGACCAAAAGCAAGAACATCTCTAGTTCTTCATTTCTCTAGTATCATTTGGTGTTTTGGGTTTAGATTAACTCGAGAATCATTAGTATCTTCATCTCATTGTCGTCATATTGAAGAATCAAAAGTTTTAGTTCAAGTTTTCTTACCCACTTTGTCATAATTGGGTTCTAGTTCGTGAAGGAAGCTTTGGTAAGTCAAATTCATCCCATTTACTTCTATTTATGTTAGTTTATTTGTTTCTAGTCATCTCGTACATTTACAAGTTCTAAATCGCCTTAAAATGAGTTTGGGTCGAATTAGGGTTTTATTAGGGTTTGTTTGATTTGGAGAATTTGGTGATGTTATGGATGGAAATATGGGTTTGGGTAAGTGTATTTATGCACTAGAATGTCAAATGTAACTTCAAAACAAGTCTTGTAATCCTTAAACGTCGATTTGGGGTTTTGGGGTTCTTGATTTTCTGCACTTGCTGCTGCTGGTAGTGTTGCTGCCCAGAAGGGGGCGTAACCTACGGCCCTATGGGGCGTAGGTTACGCTGGTACAAATTTCTTTGGGCGTAGGTTACGGCCCTTTGGGGCGTAGCTTACGCCGATCCTTCCATCTTACGCCAAAATGTTTCTGTTTACACCAACTTTTACGCCAAAAATGACTTTTCTAGAGGGTCGTAGCTTACGCCACTTTGGGCCGTAAGCTACGCCAGTTGTAATTTTGACCACCGTACCTTACGCCCCTTTGGGCCGTAAGTTACGGCCTTTGCTTTTCTGAAATTTCCTTGTTTGACCTAGTTTGACTTTCTGGACCTTTTTTACGCGTCGAGCCTTAATCTAATTTACTTCTTATCTTATATAACATTGATTGAGAGTCTTAGAAGTCGTTTAACGTCGAGAAGCACTTTGGAAACCTAATTAGGGTTTTGCCGAATATTTGATAACTTCGTATATGTGACTATGCATGTTGATGTGAATGTATATGATCGATATTTAGGTTTTGGGCGCGAAGCGAACATCGAACGACTGTAACTCAACTTTGTATCAAACTTAACTTCTTTGCCGATCAGGTGAGTTTCGTAGCTCCCTACTCAATAGAGATTCGGGCTGAAAAGTGTACATATACGTGTTGTTTGTTTGGTTGGTTGACTTGATTGCCTGTCTAGTTAATTTCTGATTGATTGTAGTTTGGTAGACAGTTTTGATTGATCGTGTGATGGTTTACGAAGGTGTTTGTGATATTGTAACTCTTTAGGATAGAAGTACATACATGGAGGTCGGCTTTACTTTCAAAGGGTTTTAGATGTGGTGGGAAGGCTGCGGACGACCCTATACATAAGCATCTAGAACTTGATGAAAGTAAAATCCTCCGAAGTATATGTACGCGTTGTTTAGAGTAAATGATGGACTTTGGGATTACATTTGAGATAGACATGAATGCCTTGATGTACTTGACTTATACGGTACACACTCAAGCATACTTTTATTGCTGCGTTGATGACATTATTGACACACATTTGATATACGTTGTGGTCTTACATACGTACGATACATTATTTGATATTAATATTTCGCGTGCTCAATTATTATACGCAATTACTTTACCCTTATAATCTTGTAATGATTTGATATTGTGATTAGGATAGTTGTACATACATGGAAGACGATGATACCTTTAATGAGTTGTAGATGTGGTGGGAAGGCTGCGGGTGACCCTATATATAAGCATCTATGATTCCTTAAATGTAAAGTCGTATGAAATGTATGTGCATCGTAGATGATTGATTTGTGATATGATGGTTTTGTGATTGAGATTGATGAGACGGTTCATTACGTTTGATTGACTTAGTTAAGTTGTGAAGTATATTATTACTGATAGGATAGACGTGCATACATGGAAGTCGGTTATGCCTTCCAAGGGTTTTAGATGTGGTGGGAAGGCTGCGGGTGACCCTATATATAAGCATCTGGGACTCGAAGAATGTAGAATCCTCCTAAGTGTATGTACATATAGTTTAATTTGGGATAATGATTGATGGTTGATAGTTGTTGAATTTGTGGTTGAGATTTACGCGGTTTACACGCAAGCATTCTATATGTATATACGCGGTTTACACGCAAGCATTCTATATGTATATACGCGGTTTACACGCAAGCATTCTATATGTATATACGCGGTTTACACGCAAGCATTCTATATGTATATACGCGGTTTACACGCAAGCATTCTATATGTATATACGCGGTTTACACGCAAGCATTCTATATATATATACGCGGTTTACACGCATGCATACTCTGTTTACGCGTCTACACGCTAGCACACCTTATTTGATGCATTTGTAACATGGTTGATACGAATTTGACATACATTATGGATATGCATACATGCGATACACGATTTGGTTATTGACATCTTTTGCGCATATTCATTTCATGCTTGCTTGTCTTGTGAAATCTTATTGTGGATGTTATTGTGTTTTCATAGAGGCTCACTGTAAGTCATGTTTCGCCTCTACTCGTTTATTGTGATTATTGACGGTGGTTCATTGTGGACCATTACTGCGAACTCACCAACCTTGTGTTGACTATGCTTAGTACACTTTTCAGGTAACCAAGTTATTCCAGGGCGTGGAGTTTGATTGTTTGCTTGCTGTTGAACCCGGACTTGGACTTATATGGATCAAGGATCCATTTGCCTTCTTTTGCATTGTACTTAGAACCGTTAGCCATCTTTTGATGTTCTTTTGTAAACTTTGATGGTTACCTGCTCCTTATGTATTTTGATACTTGTTATTCGTATTGTATGGATTCACTGAATCCTTTATTTGCATTTAGTTCATGTTCTACATTAATCCCACCTTGTGCTATATGATTTCCGTGATATTCTGAGCCTTGGCTTGGGGTGTTACAAAGTATTTCGTTAATATTAGGATAGACGTACATACATGGAAGTCGGTTATGCCTTCAAAGGGGTTTAGATGTGGTGGGAAGGCTGCGGGTGACCCTATATATAAGCATCTGGGACTCGAAGGAAGTAGAATCCTCTTAAGTGTATGTACGCATTGTTTAGAGGAATTGATGGATGTTGGGAATGTGTTTGGAACGGACATATACGCCTTGTTATACTTGACTTGTACGGTACACACTCAAGCATACTTTTATTGTTGCATTGATGACGTTATTGACACGTATTTGATATACGTTGGGGTCTTACATACGTATGATACATGATTTGATGTTAATATTTCGCGTACTCATTTATTATACGCAATTACTTTACCCTTATGATCTTGTAATGATTTGATATTGTGACTAGGATAGTTGTACATACATGGAAGTCGGTTATGCCTTCAAAGGGGTTTAGATGTGGTGGGAAGGCTGCGGGTGACCCTATATATAAGCATCTATGATTCCTTAAATGTAAAGGCGTATGAAATGTATGTGCATTGTAGTTTTTAGATGATTTGTTGTACGATAGACTGGTGATTTGGTTGATGTACTTCCAAGTGTTTTACACTTGAGAACATGCTTTTGTACTTACTGATTGGTTGATGTACTTCCAAGTATACTTACTTGATGAATGGTTCCACGTACTTCCAAGTGTCATACACTTGAGATCGCGCAATGTACGACGTACTACCAAGTTGTTAGACTTGAGAATATTGTGTTGGTAGGGGTTTTGTTGTTGTCATGGTACTCTTAGGATGCGTTATCTGATGCCTAATTGTTGGACATACCTTTTATGCATTCTGCACTTACATTGATATTTACATCATTTGTGCATACTTATTACACATTTACAAATAATGGTGTAATCTTGTTGTTGGACGATATTGTGTTACTTAGAGGCTCGCTGTAAGTCATGTCTAGCCTCTACTCGTATATTGTGATTATTGACGGTGGTTCCTTATGGACCATTACTACGAACTCACCAACCTTGTGTTGACTATGCTTAGTACGCTTTTCAGGTTATCAGGTTATTCCAGGGCGTGGAGTTGATTGTTTGCTTGCTGTTTGAACCCGGACTTGGACTTATATGGATCAAGGATCCATTTGCCTGCTTTTGCATTGTACTTAGGACTGTTAGCCATCTTTTGATGTTCTTTTGTAAACTTTGATGGTTACTTGTTCCTTATGTATTTTGATACTTGTTATTCGTATTGTATGGATTCACTGAATCCTTTATTTGCATTTAGTTCATGTTCTACATTAATCCCACCTTGTGCTATATGATTTCCGTAATATTTCGAGCCTTGGCTTGGGGTGTTACAGATTTAATCGATTAAAAATAATAATTATAATAATAACATATACAATAATAAAACAATTAAAAGGAAAAAAAATAATATGAAGAATCAGTTTACAAGCAACAATATACTGCAGCTAATCATCTCCATACATCAAGAAGGTAAGAACGAAGAAATAACTAATCATGATAAAAAATGGGATTAAATCGAATAACAATAAGAATAATAATTATAATAATAACATATACAATAATAAAACAATTAAAAGGAAAAAAAATAATATGAAGAATCAGTTTACAAGCAACAATATACTGCAGCTAATCATCTCCATACATCAAGAAGGTAAGAACGAAGAAATAACTAATCATGATAAAAAATGGGATTAAATCGAATAACAATAAGAATAATAATTATAATAATAACATATACAATAATAAAACAATTAAAAGGAAAAAAAATAATATGAAGAATCAGTTTACAAGCAACAATATACTGCAGCTAATCATCTCCATACATCAAGATTATCATCATCCTTATTATACCTGGAAAATTATAAAAACATAAAGAAGGTAAGAACGAAGAAATAACTAATCATGATCAAAAAATGGGATTAAATCGAATAACAATAACACTAATAATTATAATAATAACATATAAAAGGAAAAAAAAAATATGAAGAATCAGTTTACAAGCAACAATATACTGCAGCTAATCATCTCCATACATCAAGATTATCATCATCCTTATTATACCTGAAAAATTATAAGAACATAAAAAGGCAAGAACGAAGAAATAACTAATCATGATAAAAAAAATGGGATTAAATCGAATAACAATAAGAATAATAATTATAATAATAACATATACAATAATAAAACAATTAAAAGGAAAAAAAATAATATGAAGAATCAGTTTACAAGCAACAATATACTGCAGCTAATCATCTCCATACATCAAGATTATCATCATCCTTATTATTATACCTGAAAAATTATAAGAACATAAAAAAGGCAAGAACGAAGAAATAACTAATCATGATAAAAAAAAATGGGATTAAATCGAATAACAATAAGAATAATAATTATAATAATAACATATACAATAATAAAACAATTAAAAGGAAAAAATAAGAATATGAAGAATCAGTTTACAAGCAACAATATAATGCAGCTAATCATCTCCATACATAAAAAAGGTAAGAACGAAGAAATAACTAATCATGATCAAAAAATATGAGCAGATTTAAAAGTTGTAGAAACAGATAAAAGGAGAGAGAAAGAGCAAAAAGATTTGATTACATTTCAGTTTTAGAAGCTATATAATAATATATATATTTGAAACGGATGTATACGGAAAAACACACATGACATAGGCGATTGTGTGTATAAATCGACGTTGACATCTTAACTGATTGCCACATCAGATTTAGTGATGCAACCTTAAGTGTGCTTTACTATATATAGAGATATGAAGTTTGAGTATGGAGACAATAAAAATGAATAAGAAAAACTGACCTACAATCAAGGTAGTTTTTAACTTCATCTTGAGGTGTGTTTCTTTGTTTGTTTGGTTGATCGTTATCTTGGTAAACAAATGTTGTAACTCGATCTGGACCTTTGTTTATGTATTTGAACAAATACTTAATTGAACCGGATTGATTGCACCACTCCACATTAATATGGCATTGGTACTTTTTCAACAATGTAGGATTGTATGGAACTACAAATCGGCTGTCAGTGGTTTACCACTTTTTTTAACGGTATTTCCATTATTACGACGTCTATAAACTGGGAAACCATCATCATCAACTGATATCTCATCTTGCCATGGTTTAGGGAAGTTTTTAGAGCATTTCAATTGAACCATACATGGACAATTGAGATTATCAGTTCCACACGGGCCATGCATCATGAATTGCTTTACCAAAGCATACAATTTTGGGTCTTTGCTTTTGTCTGGTATTTCGGCACTAATAACACGATCTAAATCTGTTACATTGGGGAACTTATTTCCGGGGGCCAAAAATAGACAAATATGTGCATGTGGTAAACCACGCTTCTGGAATTCGACAGTAGCTGTGTTAATGGATGAGAAATCATAAAGTTAGACTAATTTTGGTTTGTAATTGTTTCCCAATTTGTTAAAGTCTAAATAAATAAAAAGTAAATATCCAAAAAGAAACAATGTAATCACCTGCTTGGATTGCCCAAAGAACTGCTCTTTCTTGAAGTCATTCATGAGATGATCCAATTTTATCTTGAAAATTCGAGAAATAATATCTGGTCCATCCTCTGGATTCAAACTTTTATCACTCAAACAGCGATAAATTTCGGGCCAATTAGGATTGCAAGTTACAGTTATAAACAAATCAGGATATCCAACGGACTTGCATATAGCCATAGCATCAAGGTACTTTTGCATCATGTATCTTGAACCTCCGGTGAACGATGATGGTAACAATATACGTTTACCGGATTAGGAAGCTTCAGTATTTCCAATTTCCACATTTGTTGAAAGGTTTTTGAAAGAGTCGATTCTTAGTTTTTGTTGAGAGTTTTTAATGTACGATAACTGGTCGGCCTCTATCATTGTATAACCATCTACTAAGAATTGATGAAATAGTTTTTTGGCATTAAGCAATAGTGAAAATTGACTTGGCCTGTCTTGAATTCGGTAACAAAAGAACTCTCTCATTGTGAGTTTTGTTCTTTTGATATCAGATTCATTAGGGATGCCTCGGTGTTTTATACCAAGTTTGAATCCATCTTCAGCATATGGGAAAATAAGAGGATACTGGAGAACAAGATAAGAAGGATGAAGCTCACTTATTCTTTATAGACCACCTGAATGTGTCCTTAAAATAATATCACGGTTATTGTTTTGGTCAAAAATTACCTAAGATAATCTACCTTGAAGACTTAGATTAATTATGTAACCAAACTTTCGTTCGTGGGGTTAAGGGCTTGTAAAATATGTTGAGTTTCAAAGATGCGTTTTGAAGTAAAGATTTTGTTAAAGTAGTATGTCGACTAAACAAGGATTAAAGGACTAATATAATCGAAAACAGAATAATGTGTATCAAAATAATGCAAAGAACAATAAGTAATGCTAATTATAGTAAAGATCTAGTAATTAACAAAATAAAAGTAAAGGTAAAGAACAAGAACACCGAGATTTGTTATCGAGGAAAAGCCCTTAATCCTTTATGGATCGCCGACATAAAAACCCCTGGAGGAAGCAATCGTCCCTGCCTTTGTTCTTATTCATGGTTGTTAAAATGATTACAATGGTGGAATTCGGTTGATCGACATTGCTAAGTGTGAGAATAGAGATGAGAATATTGAGAGCAGTGTGTGAATACAAGTGTGTAGCAAGTGAGTAAAAGATATCCTAGATCGATCAGCCTCATTCGTTTATATAGACCTAGATGCTAACTAACTATGCGAGTTTGTAGGGATCTTCCAGGTCTTCAGTAATTGAACGTTGGAGAGTATCTTGCCCAGTCAAGTGTACGTTGAAGTATTTTCCTCATGCTGAAATCAACTTGAAGTCCGATTATGTTGGGAGACTGGGTCTTCTTTGCGTGTTGGAGATTAATCCCATGTGTGAAATCCTTTGTTTACCGTTGGAGATATTTTCCTTGGCTTTATATCGAATATTCTGGAATCTGCATACTTAACTCATGTGAAAATGATAGTAACAAATAATTCATAACGTTAGCAAAATATTAGTAAGTCATCAGAATATTCACCAATGTCAAGATCCTGATACGTCAAGATCTTGGACTTTCAATATATTGGTACTTGAAATTTCACCATAACAATTGTCCCCAAAGTTATTTTAATAAAAACAATTTTGTTGAAATAACTTTGAATCTTCTAGACGAAGCTTTGACCGAAGTCAAACAGTTAATTTTTGACCAAAACAATTTGGCGCCCACCGTGGGGCAAAAGGTGCTTTTCAAGAAATCAAAATTTGTCTTTTTGTCAGATTATGTCGAATAGACAAGGGAAAAGGTTTTTCAAAAATAAAAACACAGGGACATCTGATGCAAGGAAAAGACTCAAACGTTCTTACCCTTTTTTGTATGCTAACGAAAATTTGTTTTCTATCATTAGTAGAACTGAAACGGATTTAGAGAGAAGAAGTTCCGAAATTATAAGAGATCTAAAAATACTCCAGCTGAGATTTCTAGATGTTCTTAAACTTCAAGCAATTATAGAAAGGTCCAAAGATTTGGATCCTCACGCTATAGGATGCCTATGATCGATCAGCCTCATTCTTTATATAGACCTAGATGCTAACTAACTATGCGAGTTTGTAGGGATCTTCCAGGTCTTCAGTAATTGAACGTTGGAGAGTATCTTGCCCAGTCAAGTGTACGTTGAAGTATTTTCCTCATGCTGAAATCAACTTGAAGTCCGATTATGTTGGGAGACTGGGTCTTCTTTGCGTGTTGGAGATTAATCCCATGTGTGAAATCCTTTGTTTACCGTTGGAGATATTTTCCTTGGCTTTATATCGAATATTCTGGAATCTGCATACTTAACTCATGTGGAAATGATAGTAACAAATAATTCATAACGTTAGCAAAATATTAGTAAGTCATCAGAATATTCACCAATGTCAAGATCCTGATACGTCAAGATCTTGGACTTTCAATATATTGGTACTTGAAATTTCACCCATAACAATTGTCCCCAAAGTTATTTTAATAAAAACAATTTTGTTGAAATAACTTTGAATCTTCTAGACGAAGCTTTGACCGAAGTCAAACAGTTAATTTTTGACCAAAACAATTTGGCGCCCACCGTGGGGCAAAAGGTGCTTTTCAAGAAATCAAAATTTGTCTTTTTGTCAGATTATGTCGAATAGACAAGGGAAAAGGTTTTTCAAAAATAAAAACACAGGGACATCTGATGCAAGGAAAAGACTCAAACGTTCTTACCCTTTTTTGTATGCTAACGAAAATTTGTTTTCTATCATTAGTAGAACTGAAACGGATTTAGAAAGAAGAAGTTCCGAAATTATAAGAGATCTAAAAATACTCCAGCTGAGATTTCTAGATGTTCTTAAACTTCAAGCAATTATAGAAAGGTCCAAAGATTTGGATCCTCACGCTATAGGATGCCTATGATCGATCAGCCTCATTCTTTATATAGACCTAGATGCTAACTAACTATGCGAGTTTGTAGGGATCTTCCAGGTCTTCAGTAATTGAACGTTGGAGAGTATCTTGCCCAGTCAAGTGTACGTTGAAGTATTTTCCTCATGCTGAAATCAACTTGAAGTCCGATTATGTTGGGAGACTGGGTCTTCTTTGCGTGTTGGAGATTAATCCCATGTGTGAAATCCTTTGTTTACCGTTGGAGATATTTTCCTTGGCTTTATATCGAATATTCTGGAATCTGCATACTTAACTCATGTGAAAATGATAGTAACAAATAATTCATAACGTTAGCAAAATATTAGTAAGTCATCAGAATATTCACCAATGTCAAGATCCTGATACGTCAAGATCTTGGACTTTCAATATATTGGTACTTGAAATTTCACCTATAACAATTGTCCCCAAAGTTATTTTAATGTCCGAACAATTTGAAAAATCTCTTCAGGAGTGGTATGATAAATCCCGAGTTGCAGGTCTTGAATACTTAAACCTTGAATTACCAAAACCAAGTCCATCAGTTGTTAAAGAAAATATTTCCTTTTATTGTTTTCATAAAACAAAAACTCAGCATGTTATATCATCAGAAAACTCCCATTTAAATTTCATTACAGATAATCTATTTTCTTTAGAAAATAATATTAGTAGAGTCTTTGATCAAGTTAATTGTGGCAATAAAGCGTGTCTTAAACACATTCATCAAATCCACCAAACCCTCGAGAACCACGAAGCTCAAATTGAAATCATCAAGAATAACCAAAATCAAATCCTCAAAAGAATAACCCAACTCACCACAGAAGTCGATAATCACAAACCACTTACTGCCAAGCAAGTTAAAGAACTTGCAGAACAAATAACCAAACAACCAAAGATAGTTGGAAAAGAATCGTCAAGATCCACAGAAAACCTGAACGAACAGGTTAGAGGAGTTGAAAAGCTTCTCCTGGAAATCAAGCACATACTCATTTCATGAGTGGGTACAGAATTACCCAGCAGACTGAATCTTATCAAGAAGCATTGCAAGCAGTAGAAAGTGTTGATCCACCAGCAGTTGGATTTACTAAAGTAGACCAAGGAAATATAACCAATATCTCAAAGATAATCAAGCAGAACAACTTGATTATACAATTATTATCTACAATTGCAGAAGAACACAAGAATAACCAAAATCAAATCCTCAAAAGAATAACCCAACTCACCACAGAAGTCGATAATCACAAACCACTTACTGCCAAGCAAGTTAAAGAACTTGCAGAACAAATAACCAAACAACCAAAGATAGTTGGAAAAGAATCGTCAAGATCCACAGAAAACCTGAACGAACAGGTTAGAGGAGTTGAAAAGCTTCTCCTGGAAATCAAGCACATACTCATTTCATGAGTGGGTACAGAATTACCCAGCAGACTGAATCTTATCAAGAAGCATTGCAAGCAGTAGAAAGTGTTGATCCACCAGCAGTTGGATTTACTAAAGTAGACCAAGGAAATATAACCAATATCTCAAAGATAATCAAGCAGAACAACTTGATTATACAATTATTATCTACAATTGCAGAAGAACACAAGAATACAAATCAAATCCTCAAAAGAATAACCCAACTCACCACAGAAGTCGATAATCACAAACCACTTACTGCCAAGCAAGTTAAAGAACTTGCAGAACAAATAACCAAACAACCAAAGATAGTTGGAAAAGAATCGTCAAGATCCACAGAAAACCTGAACGAACAGGTTAGAGGAGTTGAAAAGCTTCTCCTGGAAATCAAGCACATACTCATTTCATGAGTGGGTACAGAATTACCCAGCAGACTGAATCTTATCAAGAAGCATTGCAAGCAGTAGAAAGTGTTGATCCACCAGCAGTTGGATTTACTAAAGTAGACCAAGGAAATATAACCAATATCTCAAAGATAATCAAGCAGAACAACTTGATTATACAATTATTATCTACAATTGCAGAAGAACACAAGAATACAAAAGAAGAACTTGGAGAAATCAAGAGAGGGATTAGTTCTTTGCTCAAAAACAAAGAAGCAACAGATACCCTTGAAGACGTTGTAAAGAAGCTTGAAAATTGGAAGCCTGGTGAAACAAGCAAGCCTTTGATAGAAAAGAAGAAAGGCCCTTTTTACGTGTTTGAAGACCCAAAGAAGATTTACGAGAAAGAGTGGGAGAAGTCCAAACGAAAATGAATAGATCGGGATCTTTAAGGGTTAGAACTGGTAGTAATACTAGTCAGACCCCCAACCAAGAAGATCAAGTGCGGGATTATCGTCAACAAAGTAGAATAAATCACATGGTACAAAGAAGACTACCAAATGTTCTAAGAAGTCGTGGTTACAATAGAAGCTTGGAAAGTCAGATAGATCCAGAAAAAGAACTGGATATCTCAAACAGAAGACGTGCAAATTTAGTTCCTGCTGAAGTTTTGTACGAATCAAGAGGTTGGTCGGAAGCAAGGCATAGAGTTTATCAGCATTATAGTGAAGAAAGAGTGCTAGTTACTGGTGAAGGCCAACAACTAGATATGGGGTTAATTAATGAAACCTCATATAGAGTTTTGGTAAACACTGGTATGCAACATATCCATATCGGTTTAATAATGATAAGGATACATGCTTTGCATAGAAAGAATGCTGGTACAAATGTTCTTGTGGTCCTTAGAGACACAAGATGGGATGATGACCGAGCAATAATTGGCACCATGGAAGTTGATATGTCTAGAGGCACTCAATTGGTATACATGGCTCCAGACCTTATGATGGCAGTACATGATTTTTACAATCATATCCAGGTTGCCATTCAGACAAGAGGTTATGAAGGATGGACTGCAGGAGAGTCGAATTTACTAATCACAAGAGCTTTGATTGGAAAAGAATCGTCAAGATCCACAGAAAACCTGAACGAACAGGTTAGAGGAGTTGAAAAGCTTCTCCTGGAAATCAAGCACATACTCATTTCATGAGTGGGTACAGAATTACCCAGCAGACTGAATCTTATCAAGAAGCATTGCAAGCAGTAGAAAGTGTTGATCCACCAGCAGTTGGATTTACTAAAGTAGACCAAGGAAATATAACCAATATCTCAAAGATAATCAAGCAGAACAACTTGATTATACAATTATTATCTACAATTGCAGAAGAACACAAGAATACAAAAGAAGAACTTGGAGAAATCAAGAGAGGGATTAGTTCTTTGCTCAAAAACAAAGAAGCAACAGATACCCTTGAAGACGTTGTAAAGAAGCTTGAAAATTGGAAGCCTGGTGAAACAAGCAAGCCTTTGATAGAAAAGAAGAAAGGCCCTTTTTACGTGTTTGAAGACCCAAAGAAGATTTACGAGAAAGAGTGGGAGAAGTCCAAACGAAAATGAATAGATCGGGATCTTTAAGGGTTAGAACTGGTAGTAATACTAGTCAGACCCCCAACCAAGAAGATCAAGTGCGGGATTATCGTCAACAAAGTAGAATAAATCACATGGTACAAAGAAGACTACCAAATGTTCTAAGAAGTCGTGGTTACAATAGAAGCTTGGAAAGTCAGATAGATCCAGAAAAAGAACTGGATATCTCAAACAGAAGACGTGCAAATTTAGTTCCTGCTGAAGTTTTGTACGAATCAAGAGGTTGGTCGGAAGCAAGGCATAGAGTTTATCAGCATTATAGTGAAGAAAGAGTGCTAGTTACTGGTGAAGGCCAACAACTAGATATGGGGTTAATTAATGAAACCTCATATAGAGTTTTGGTAAACACTGGTATGCAACATATCCATATCGGTTTAATAATGATAAGGATACATGCTTTGCATAGAAAGAATGCTGGTACAAATGTTCTTGTGGTCCTTAGAGACACAAGATGGGATGATGACCGAGCAATAATTGGCACCATGGAAGTTGATATGTCTAGAGGCACTCAATTGGTATACATGGCTCCAGACCTTATGATGGCAGTACATGATTTTTACAATCATATCCAGGTTGCCATTCAGACAAGAGGTTATGAAGGATGGACTGCAGGAGAGTCGAATTTACTAATCACAAGAGCTTTGATTGGAAGAATAACAAATACTAGTGTTACTGGTTTCAGATATAACATACAAGATGTCTCTGAACATTTAGCTTCAAATGGAATTCAAGCAGTAGCTGGTCAAACAAGAACAACTGAAGAATTACAAGGCCAAAGATGGATACTAAAACCAACTCAGAAGGTAACATCAATAGTACCTGAAAGAGTTAGTATTAGTTCTAGACATGACGGGTCACAATCAATGAAATTTGAAGGCTACAGAGCTGCTCCAAGACCTTCATATTCACAAGAAGACATAGAAGCTATGCCAGAAGAATTTGCTGGTGTTTTCACAAAACAAGAGAGAAGTTATTTTCTTAGAAATGGCATGAGCCCAGAAGTGATAAGAAATTATGAAGAGTTACATAAAGCCAAAAAGAAAGAAGTTTGGGATACTCTTGGGCAGCCATCAGGAAAGTTTGACTACATGGTCAAATATTCCTCTCCACCAAGTTCAGACATTGATATAAATGAAATTGAGCCAACGGGATGGGGAGATGATAAAGAAAATGAAAATGGTGATAAAGAAACCAAGGTTATTTGTGTTGGTTTCTCTGGATCAGAATCAAGTACCTGAAAGAGTTAGTATTAGTTCCAGACATGATGGGTCACAATCAATGAAATTTGAAGGCTACAGAGCTGCTCCAAGACCTTCATATTCACAAGAAGACATAGAAGCTATGCCAGAAGAATTTGCTGGTGTTTTCACAAAACAAGAGAGAAGTTATTTTCTTAGAAATGGCATGAGCCCAGAAGTGATAAGAAATTATGAAGAGTTACATAAAGCCAAAAAGAAAGAAGTTTGGGATACTCTTGGGCAGCCATCAGGAAAGTTTGACTACATGGTCAAATATTCCTCTCCACCAAGTTCAGACATTGATATAAATGAAATTGAGCCAACGGGATGGGGAGATGATAAAGAAAATGAAAATGGTGATAAAGAAAATTGAGCCAACGGGATGGGGAGATGATAAAGAAAATGAAAATGGTGATAAAGAAACCAAGGTTATTTGTGTTGGTTTCTCTGGATCAGAGGGATCGTCACCAACCAGTTTTGGAAAAGAAATGGCCCGATATGCATACTCTAGCAGAACAAACACTGATGAAGAAATAGCCGGGAGACTGCAACAAGAAGAATGGAAAGAAGAGTTGATTTCTCTAAATTATCATCTCAATACGGAAGGTGGTGGGAATAGTTCTCACCAAAATCCTCCCGCAGTGTCCTATCAAAACCAAAACTTGTGTAGTAACTGCTCAGGGAAGAATGGCTCTCATAGTATGTTCTGCAACCAGTATGAAGAAAGTAAGCCAGAAAGCACTCAAACGGGTTACTTTCTTCCTGCAGTGTCCTATCAAAACCAAAACTTGTGTAGTAACTGCTCAGGGAAGAATGGCTCTCATAGTATGTTCTGCAACCAGTATGAAGAAAGTAAGCCAGAAAGCACTCAAACGGGTTACTTTCTTCCTGCAGTGTCCTATCAAAACCAAAACTTGTGTAGTAACTGCTCAGGGAAGAATGGCTCTCATAGTATGTTCTGCAACCAGTATGAAGAAAGTAAGCCAGAAAGCACTCAAACGGGTTACTTTCTTCCTGCAGTGTCCTATCAAAACCAAAACTTGTGTAGTAACTGCTCAGGGAAGAATGGCTCTCATAGTATGTTCTGCAACCAGTATGAAGAAAGTAAGCCAGAAAGCACTCAAACGGGTTACTTTCTTCCTGCAGTGTCCTATCAAAACCAAAACTTGTGTAGTAACTGCTCAGGGAAGAATGGCTCTCATAGTATGTTCTGCAACCAGTATGAAGAAAGTAAGCCAGAAAGCACTCAAACGGGTTACTTTCTTCCTGCAGTGTCCTATCAAAACCAAAACTTGATGAAAGGTGAGGATAGATATTTAGTATCTAGTTCCTCAGTGTCCTATCAAGGGAAGGAATTGATGAAAGGTGAGGATAGATATTTAGTATCTAGTTCCTCAGTGTCCTATCAAGGGAAGGAATTGATGAAAGGTGAGGATAGATATTTAGTATCTAGTTCCTCAGTGTCCTATCAAGGGAAGGAATTGATGAAAGGTGAGGATAGATATTTAGTATCTAGTTCCTCAGTGTCCTATCAAGGGAAGGAATTGATGAAAGGTGAGGATAGATATTTAGTATCTAGTTCCTCAGTGTCCTATCAAGGGAAGGAATTGATGAAAGGTGAGGATAGATATTTAGTATCTAGTTCCTCAGTGTCCTATCAAGGGAAGGAATTGATGAAAGGTGAGGATAGATATTTAGTATCTAGTTCCTCAGTGTCCTATCAAGGGAAGGAATTGATGAAAGGTGAGGATAGATATTTAGTATCTAGTTCCTCAGTGTCCTATCAAGGGAAGGAATTGATGAAAGGTGAGGATAGATATTTAGTATCTAGTTCCTCAGTGTCCTATCAAGGGAAGGAATTGATGAAAGGTGAGGATAGATATTTAGTATCTAGTTCCTCAGTGTCCTATCAAGGGAAGGAATTGATGAAAGGTGAGGATAGATATTTAGTATCTAGTTCCTCAGTGTCCTATCAAGGGAAGGAATTGATGAAAGGTGAGGATAGATATTTAGTATCTAGTTCCTCAGTGTCCTATCAAGGGAAGGAATTGATGAAAGGTGAGGATAGATATTTAGTATCTAGTTCCTCAGTGTCCTATCAAGGGAAGGAATTGATGAAAGGTGAGGATAGATATTTAGTATCTAGTTCCTCAGTGTCCTATCAAGGGAAGGAATTGATGAAAGGTGAGGATAGATATTTAGTATCTAGTTCCTCAGTGTCCTATCAAGGGAAGGAATTGATGAAAGGTGAGGATAGATATTTAGTATCTAGTTCCTCAGTGTCCTATCAAGGGAAGGAATTGATGAAAGGTGAGGATAGATATTTAGTATCTAGTTCCTCAGTGTCCTATCAAGGGAAGGAATTGATGAAAGGTGAGGATAGATATTTAGTATCTAGTTCCTCAGTGTCCTATCAAGGGAAGGAATTGATGAAAGGTGAGGATAGATATTTAGTATCTAGTTCCTCAGTGTCCTATCAAGGGAAGGAATTGATGAAAGGTGAGGATAGATATTTAGTATCTAGTTCCTCAGTGTCCTATCAAGGGAAGGAATTGATGAAAGGTGAGGATAGATATTTAGTATCTAGTTCCTCAGTGTCCTATCAAGGGAAGGAATTGATGAAAGGTGAGGATAGATATTTAGTATCTAGTTCCTCAGTGTCCTATCAAGGGAAGGAATTGATGAAAGGTGAGGATAGATATTTAGTATCTAGTTCCTCAGTGTCCTATCAAGGGAAGGAATTGATGAAAGGTGAGGATAGATATTTAGTATCTAGTTCCTCAGTGTCCTATCAAGGGAAGGAATTGATGAAAGGTGAGGATAGATATTTAGTATCTAGTTCCTCAGTGTCCTATCAAGGGAAGGAATTGATGAAAGGTGAGGATAGATATTTAGTATCTAGTTCCTCAGTGTCCTATCAAGGGAAGGAATTGATGAAAGGTGAGGATAGATATTTAGTATCTAGTTCCTCAGTGTCCTATCAAGGGAAGGAATTGATGAAAGGTGAGGATAGATATTTAGTATCTAGTTCCTCAGTGTCCTATCAAGGGAAGGAATTGATGAAAGGTGAGGATAGATATTTAGTATCTAGTTCCTCAGTGTCCTATCAAGGGAAGGAATTGATGAAAGGTGAGGATAGATATTTAGTATCTAGTTCCTCAGTGTCCTATCAAGGGAAGGAATTGATGAAAGGTGAGGATAGATATTTAGTATCTAGTTCCTCAGTGTCCTATCAAGGGAAGGAATTGATGAAAGGTGAGGATAGATATTTAGTATCTAGTTCCTCAGTGTCCTATCAAGGGAAGGAATTGATGAAAGGTGCAGATATGGATTCAATGGAGAATGGCGTGCCCAGAAGACTATAAAATTGTGATAGAAACCGCAGATGAAACGCAGAATGTTCTTTCGCAAATAAAAAGAATGTTCCTGTTAGAAGATCATTTTCAAGGAAATACAGAAGAGCAGAATAGAGCCTATAATGATCTGGAAAGATTAAACTGTGAAAATTCTAAAGATATTCTTGAATATCTTAGACAGTTTCAGATATTGGCTGCAAAGTCTGGAAGAATTTTCTTTCCAGAGACTACTGAGAAGTTATTCAGAAAGATGCCACCATTATTGGGAAATGCAGTTCGAGATGCCTGGTATGCTAAGAACCCAACTACAAATGTTGCTGTGGTACCTGTGATCTACTTTACTTACAATTACCTGAAAGAAATGTGCCAACAAGCAGCACTTCAAAGAAGCATCAAAGATTTATCTTTCTGCAACAAGATACCAATACCAGGACAGTACTCTTCTGGTAAAAAGTATGGTTTAAGGAAGGCAAAGAATTACAAAGGAAAGCCTCATGATTCGCATGTGAGGATTTTCAAGAAGAAATACTCTGGGCAAATGAGAAAATGCAAATGCTTTATATGTGGACATGAAGGTCATTTTGCCAGAGACTGCACTTCAAAGAATGGCAATATGGTTAGAGCAAACATTCTTAAAGAAGCAGAAATTCCAGACGATTATGATATAGTGTCTGTGGATTTGGGAGATCAAGATTCAGACCATATTTGCAGTCTGTCAGAAGGAGAAGCTGGAAAGTCTGGAAGAATTTTCTTTCCAGAGACTACTGAGAAGTTATTCAGAAAGATGCCACCATTATTGGGAAATGCAGTTCGAGATGCCTGGTATGCTAAGAACCCAACTACAAATGTTGCTGTGGTACCTGTGATCTACTTTACTTACAATTACCTGAAAGAAATGTGCCAACAAGCAGCACTTCAAAGAATGGCAATATGGTTAGAGCAAACATTCTTAAAGAAGCAGAAATTCCAGACGATTATGATATAGTGTCTGTGGATTTGGGAGATCAAGATTCAGACCATATTTGCAGTCTGTCAGAAGGAGAAGCTGGAAAGTCTGGAAGAATTTTCTTTCCAGAGACTACTGAGAAGTTATTCAGAAAGATGCCACCATTATTGGGAAATGCAGTTCGAGATGCCTGGTATGCTAAGAACCCAACTACAAATGTTGCTGTGGTACCTGTGATCTACTTTACTTACAATTACCTGAAAGAAATGTGCCAACAAGCAGCACTTCAAAGAATGGCAATATGGTTAGAGCAAACATTCTTAAAGAAGCAGAAATTCCAGACGATTATGATATAGTGTCTGTGGATTTGGGAGATCAAGATTCAGACCATATTTGCAGTCTGTCAGAAGGAGAAGCTGGAAAGTCTGGAAGAATTTTCTTTCCAGAGACTACTGAGAAGTTATTCAGAAAGATGCCACCATTATTGGGAAATGCAGTTCGAGATGCCTGGTATGCTAAGAACCCAACTACAAATGTTGCTGTGGTACCTGTGATCTACTTTACTTACAATTACCTGAAAGAAATGTGCCAACAAGCAGCACTTCAAAGAATGGCAATATGGTTAGAGCAAACATTCTTAAAGAAGCAGAAATTCCAGACGATTATGATATAGTGTCTGTGGATTTGGGAGATCAAGATTCAGACCATATTTGCAGTCTGTCAGAAGGAGAAGCTGGAAAGACTACAGAGTATTTTCTCATTTGCCCAGAGTATTTCTTCTTGAAAATCCTCACATGCGAATCATGAGGCTTTCCTTTGTAATTCTTTGCCTTCCTTAAACCATACTTTTTACCAGAAGAGTACTGTCCTGGTATTGGTATCTTGTTGCAGAAAGATAAATCTTTGATGCTTCTTTGAAGTGCTGCTTGTTGGCACATTTCTTTCAGGTAATTGTAAGTAAAGTATATCACAGGTACCACAGCAACATTTGTAGTTGGGTTCTTAGCATACCAGGCATCTCGAACTGCATTTCCCAATAATGGTGGCATCTTTCTGAATAACTTCTCAGTAGTCTCTGGAAAGAAAATTCTTCCAGACTTTGCAGCCAATATCTGAAACTGTCTAAGATATTCAAGAATATCTTTAGAATTTTCACAGTTTAATCTTTCCAGATCATTATAGGCTCTATTCTGCTCTTCTGTATTTCCTTGAAAATGATCTTCTAACAGGAACATTCTTTTTATTTGCGAAAGAACATTCTGCGTTTCATCTGCGGTTTCTATCACAATTTTATAGTCTTCTGGGCACGCCATTCTCCATTGAATCCATATCTTCTTTTCAACTTCTCCCAGTAGATTTTCAATAAACATCACCTTTTGCTCGTTACTTGTCCAGATCATATTTGGATGATCTACAAGATTCAGAGTGACTGATTCCCATCTTGCAATTACTTCACTATAAAGCCCTATATCAGCTGGTAGGATTAACATGACCCCTTGACCAGTTTGTGCTGGTGGTAGAGTCCACATGTTACTGCCATACATATCTTCCATCTTTACTTTTGACAATCTTGCTTTTACGCCATCTGTATTGAATTTTGGCTGATTGTTTGCAATAGGGTAAACATTTGCAGGTGGATAATTGACAGGGCCAGTGGTAGCTTGTGTTGGTGGTGTATAACTCGTATCCATTCCGGATAAGCTATACTGTTTTTGATTTGTGAGTTTTTCAACTTGTTGTCTTAGAACAGGATAGTCCCAATTGACATCTTCTTCTTCTTCTAGGACAAAACCAGCTTGTGTGCTTGCACCTTCATCATAACTCTCATTAGAGTCTCGCTTTATCTTCCAGAATTCATCATCATCGTCGCTTGATTTTGAACTGTTTCTCTTTCTCCTGCTTTTTTGTGTTTTCTTTGTATACTTTGGTCTTTTAATCTTAGTAACAATATCACGACTTGCATTAAAGCATGGAGTAGCAAAGGTTTGATTATTCTCATATCTTTCTTCATAGTCTCCTCCGATTACTTGTGGGAGAGAACAATCTTCATCATGGTAGGTTTGGACAGGTATTGAACTACCATGTACCGGAGTATTCTTAGGAGTATAAGGATCCTGTGAATATCCAGCTATGTAATCTTCATCCTGAGAATCTGCACCTTTCATCAATTCCTTCCTTTGATAGGACACTGAGGAACTAGATACTAAATATCTATCCTCACCTTTCATCAAGTTTTGGTTTTGATAGGACACTGCAGGAAGAAAGTAACCCGTTTGAGTGCTTTCTGGCTTACTTTCTTCATACTGGTTGCAGAACATACTATGAGAGCCATTCTTCCCTGAGCAGTTACTACACAAGTTTTGGTTTTGATAGGACACTGCGGAACTAGATACTAAATATCTATCCTCACCTTTCATCAAGTTTTGGTTTTGATAGGACACTGAGGAACTAGATACTAAATATCTATCCTCACCTTTCATCAAGTTTTGGTTTTGATAGGACACTGAGGAACTAGATACTAAATATCTATCCTCACCTTTCATCAAGTTTTGGTTTTGATAGGACACTGAGGAACTAGATACTAAATATCTATCCTCACCTTTCATCAAGTTTTGGTTTTGATAGGACACTGAGGAACTAGATACTAAATATCTATCCTCACCTTTCATCAAGTTTTGGTTTTGATAGGACACTGAGGAACTAGATACTAAATATCTATCCTCACCTTTCATCAAGTTTTGGTTTTGATAGGACACTGAGGAACTAGATACTAAATATCTATCCTCACCTTTCATCAAGTTTTGGTTTTGATAGGACACTGAGGAACTAGATACTAAATATCTATCCTCACCTTTCATCAAGTTTTGGTTTTGATAGGACACTGAGGAACTAGATACTAAATATCTATCCTCACCTTTCATCAAGTTTTGGTTTTGATAGGACACTGAGGAACTAGATACTAAATATCTATCCTCACCTTTCATCAAGTTTTGGTTTTGATAGGACACTGAGGAACTAGATACTAAATATCTATCCTCACCTTTCATCAAGTTTTGGTTTTGATAGGACACTGAGGAACTAGATACTAAATATCTATCCTCACCTTTCATCAAGTTTTGGTTTTGATAGGACACTGAGGAACTAGATACTAAATATCTATCCTCACCTTTCATCAAGTTTTGGTTTTGATAGGACACTGAGGAACTAGATACTAAATATCTATCCTCACCTTTCATCAAGTTTTGGTTTTGATAGGACACTGAGGAACTAGATACTAAATATCTATCCTCACCTTTCATCAAGTTTTGGTTTTGATAGGACACTGAGGAACTAGATACTAAATATCTATCCTCACCTTTCATCAAGTTTTGGTTTTGATAGGACACTGAGGAACTAGATACTAAATATCTATCCTCACCTTTCATCAAGTTTTGGTTTTGATAGGACACTGAGGAACTAGATACTAAATATCTATCCTCACCTTTCATCAAGTTTTGGTTTTGATAGGACACTGAGGAAGTAAAGTATACCTTCACCTTTCATCAAGTTTTGGTTCTGAATGGCAACCTGGATATGATTGTAAAAATCATGTACTGCCATCATAAGGTCTGGAGCCATGTATACCAATTGAGTGCCTCTAGACATATCAACTTCCATGGTGCTAATTATTGCTCGGTCATCATTGTAACATCCCAAAACTTAAACGTATATGTTGACTAACGTCGTTAGGTCAAATTCTAAGTCCGTGATATGTTTATGTGGAAATATGTGTTTATGTGCCCTATATGTGAGATTTAATTATCTTTAATGAGTGACAATAAAGTAGACTTAATGATGTGTAAAAGGTCCTATGTAGTGTGCGAAAGTGCTTCCATGTGTTATGTATATCCCCATTAGGTGTTTAAAGGTGTAATAAAGTCAATATGAAGTCCAGGGACCAATTTTGCCAATGTTGGAAAGTTAAAAACGGGTTAAGAAAGGGATTAGCCTAATCTAGGTTAATTTGGCAGCCTCAAAACTTAATTAGAACATTCATCAGCCTCTCCAATTCTCCTTAACCGATTTCTAAAGCAATTGATCAAGTTTTGGTTGAATTGATTGAGTATTTTGGGTTACTTTCAATTGGCTATCAAGCAATCAGGTAATCAATGGGTTGTTATTTGTATTTTCAGATCAAAAGATGTTTTATATTGATCCAAAACTGATTTTAAAAAGGGTTTTGCAAATAATTAGAGTTTAAAAGATGTTTTGGTTAATTGATGTTCGTAATGGTGTTTAACGGGTTTATAATCGATCTTGATGATCAAAAGATGTTTAAATATGTCAAAAACGTGTTTTGGAAGAAGCCATAGTCGATCGATTTCTGGAAAAATGAAGAACATAGTCGTTTTTTGAATTCTGGACGAAGTTAGGGTTAAGTTCGTTTGAGCCATCTTCGTAAAGACTAAATTCGTTTTCTGGAACATAACTTCGTTTGACAAAACGAAGATCATCTTCGTTTGAAGCTAAAAACGAAGGCTAAGTTCGTTTGATGCTCAAATTCGTTTTCTAAATTCGTTTTAGGCTAAATTCGTAAGGTTTAATGCTGGACTTTTACTTGGTCAGTCTTATGGTCATGCGAGAGTCCAAATAATGTCCAAATGACTTATATTTTGTATATTAATGTATCTTAGGTGTCGGGGATTATTGTTAAGCACTTTTAGCCTTTCATTACGCGCGTACACTACTACAGGTAAGATACACTACTTTTGTCACGCTGAGGGTGCAACGAAAATGGTTCGTAAACTATAACCTCCATAACAGTAATGTATAACTCATAGGTGGTTGGGTTAATATGGGAGGTACTCGGGGATTAATGATGACGATGTTTATGCCTAAAATGCTTCCCCGTACATGTGGTTACGATATGAAATGTTTGATGAACGGTGGTTAATGATATGTTTACGATATGATATGTTTGATGAACGGTGGTTAATGATATGTTGTAATGTTGTTATGTGCATGTATATGTGGCTTGTTCATCTAGAACACTAGACCTTTTTAGGTTGCCATGACACGTGCACGTTGTAAGGGCCCTAACGTGA
>CM067170.1:81677280-81714791 GCA_034093135.1 Erigeron breviscapus | reverse complement strand
CGATGTTCTTTAGGCTCGTGTTGATACATTAGAGTCTGATCTTACGAATGTTCAAGGTACTTTGACCTTTTTAATAAACTGGGTCAAGAATCAAGGGGGAGATGTTCCTGAAGAAGTTTGCAGATTATCAGCAGTTCAGCCAAGACGTCAGAATGATGATGATGATGCTGATAATGCTAGTAATAGGAGTGATTCTCGCCCAGTTTCTGACAAAGGAAAAGGGGTTGAGACTCAGGGGGAGACAGGAAGAGATACTACCCAGACTGGTACTTCTGGTGCGGGTGGATCAAGTCGCTCCTCGAGAGGCTGAAGTTATTGAAGCACTTGATTTAGGTAATTCTTCGAAATCGGTTGATTATTTAAGTGATGATCAAGTTGAAGCTGAAACTGAACGATTAAAGCGTGAAGTTAAGGTAAAATTTGGACATGACTGTAATACCAAAGAAAATGCTTTTCATTCTGTATTTGATAACTTATTAGATAAACAGCAAGAAGCAGAAACTGAAAGAGAAAAGAATTACAGATTCAAAGGCAAACAGCCTCGGAATCTGATTCTGATTCTGATTCTGATTCAACTTATGATTTTGATAAAGATTGATAAAGTGTATATTAGGTTGCATGTAATAAGTTTATGACATGTAAATGTAATTTATCTTATTTCAATGCAATTATATTTCATCTTTATTATTATTATTATCATGATTATTCATTGTATTTGGTGTTTATTTTGTGTAATCTTAATAGATGATACAGATGATGCAGAATTATTCTTTGATGGTGATGAACTTGAGGAGGGTGAGTTTGTTCCTGAACCGGATATAAACATATTCAAGAAACCTTATGGGTTTGATGATGTTTGGGACTCAACTCCTGAAGATCCATCTTTAGAAGAAAGAAAAGAGTTAGAGTAAAGAGGAATTGACGTTAAGGAAAGAATGCTTCAAACTCCATTTAGTAGCAATACTAAAGTTTTAAACTTTGTAGTATATGCTAAGGTTGAAGATACATTGATTCCTTTCCACTGGGAAATTAACTTGACAAGACCTTTTGATCCAAATGATTATCCAGTTCCTCTTAGAGAAGATGATCCAATGCAAGAGATTGATCGACTTGTGCCTGGACAAAGAATAAATGAATATATAGTCACATGGGATACTATGAAACCCATTATGTATTGGACTCACATCTCAGATAAAGATGCTGCAAAATATAAGACAATAATCTGGAGTTGGTTTTATGATGAAGAATTGAAGCTGTTCGTTCTTAAAAGACCAGAAGGTTGTCAGTATTTAGCATGGCGTGAGAGACACTTCAGAAGTTTGTGTGAAGAAGATTTACATGAACTCGGAAATAACTGGATTATCAATCCAAGTGGTTATGGTCTTGCTGATGTGGTTGGTAAGAATCTTCATGAAGATTTCAAGTTGAGATCAAATATGAAAGACTCTGAGAAACCAAAGTTTCATATTGAACCAAGACGAAAGAAGAAGGTGGTTAAGCCAGATAAAAGTGTTGAGTATGTTCAACATGATGTCAAATGTATGATCAAAGTCCCTGCCAAGAAGTGGGCACAAGATGTCTTGGATAAGATGGACAATTGGGAGATTGATCGGAATTCTGGTGAAGCCAAGATGTATGCAGACTCGAAGAAGAAGATGTTGTTGAGAAGGATGTATGATCCAATGCAGTTGGTTAACTTCTCAAGAAATGATCAGAGGAAATTATACGATACTGAATGTTCATTTTTACCATTTTGGAGGAATGAAGAAGGTCGATATCGTAAGATTCCCCAAGTCTGCTTACATGAAAATATCCATGCAAATAGCAAACGATTGTTATTTGATGGATGATGAAGACTTTTTGAAGACTGGAGAAATCGAAGATGCTGCTGTCAAGGGGGAGTTTGTTGATGCATGTTGATGTGACAACAGCAACTTAGATTTGATTAGTCTTTTAGATTAAGACATTATGTTAATTTATGTCTTATTTATATATGTGTAATTGATAGATTATGGACTTCATGTTTTGGTAATGATCGATTACATATTTTGGTGTTATATATATGTTTATGTATGATGTTTGTTATGTGTGTTATACAAGTACAAACATAATATATGTTAGGTTCTTTGTACATGGAGTACTTGGAAAATAACTAGGCATAGATGTTGATGGTAATTAGTACTAACGAAGATAATCTTCGTTAGGAACAAACGAAGATAATCTTCGTTATATGGGCTGGGCTGCTAAGTTCGTAAGAACAAAGCCCAGCAGGCCCAATATCGATAAGAAACATATATAAACGAATGGAAACCCTAAATTGAGGATCCCCGTTCAGTTTACACACACCTAAGGCGACTAAGTTCGTTTCTAGTATATAGAAAACGAAGATAGACCACATACGGCTGATTATATACATATAATTAGCAATATATTCGATAACTAATCAAACTAGTTATCTCGTGAGGATTCCGCACTTACGACATAACAATAGACGATCTCGAGAGCGATCTGTAGCTATCGAGGGACTCACAGTACCTTTTTGACTGAGAGATAGAATGAATCTTGAATGGAGTTCATATTTATTTGGATTTAGTATTCATGTAACCCTCTGTTGTAAATCGTGCTTTGTTATGTGATCGTCCCATGTTCTGTGATTCCTATTGTGTTTAGGATAAGGATGTTGTATATCGTCATCTATTATTATGTTTGAGATATGTATCTAGAGTTCAAATTGTGTTTATATTAAATATTAAACTAAATATTAATATTTATAATTTATAAAAATCTAATCTAATATATTATTAAATTGGACGACATTATCAATATTGTATTGGGATACCAATGTACGACATTTATAGGTATCAATTTATAATATTTTCTTATAAGCTAATATTATCTTTAGTCATGTAGTCGACATTGATATTTACATGTGTAAATCTATATTTATTTATATAATAAAAAGTCAAGAAAAGTCAAAATTGAAAATTTGAGAAAATCGAGAGATGTGATTACGCGGATTGTTTATAACATTTTAAATATAAGATAATTTATTAAATATATAAATTTAAATGTAAAAAATGTAAGTAAATTTTTTAAAAGAATATACTTTTAGAACATTGAACACATATATTGTATTTCATCTTTTGAATAACTTTTTGTAGACAATATTTCATATGTTGAAATTTTTTTCTCTCAAGTTGATGGCTAAAAATAAATATAAATTAAGTATTTAGGGCTAAAAAGTGTAAATTATTGATGAAAACAAAAAGTGTAAATTAATGAGATTTTTCTACAAATTAATATAAATACCAATATAATAATATGTTAGGTCCAGATTTACTGGACTCGCTCCAGACTTGAACGACTGGAGAGTCTCTGAAGACTTGTCCAGAAATAATATTTACTGGACCCACTCCAGACTTGAAGACTGGAGCGACACTGAAGATTTGTCCAGAAATAATAGACCAGTGAGCTGTTTACTTGTATAGGAAATCTGGAATCCTCCAGATTAGCTCACTGGACTTCACCCCAGTCCAGATCTATTCTACTGAAGACATTCTCACTGAAGTCAAAGACTGAAGTAGAATAAAGAAGACTGACAAATGGCGGAGTCCACTGGAAGTCTTACCAGATCTACGACTGGAGGATTGTCAGTGTTCTAGACCTTACAAGTCTGAACACTGATTACGAGGAATTGACTTTTTGCCTTTACACACTTTTTCAAAGAACATTCCACTTGTTCTTTACAAAGTACTTACGTGTGTAAAGGTGGTTGGTTAAAAGAATAAAGTCATATTGATGTGACTTTATCCTTGTACTTTAATCAATGCATTTAATGACCTTGTCGGTTCATTAAATGCATGCAACCATATTTGTACGGCACAAATTCACTGGTGAATTTGTTTGCCTATAAATACAAAGTCATTTCTTCGTTAAAATTACTTTTAGCAATTAAGGTGAATTTGTCTAAATACTCTCGATCGTAACTGGGATACTTCACAACTTTAAGTATCTCGATCTAAAGAGTTTATTTGGAAAATATAGATCATTTGTAATTCATAGGTTGTTAGGATACTTACATATTTGTATTATCTTGATTCCGCACAACCTTGTATTTTATTTAACATCATAAATAAAATACACTTGAAAAATTACATTGTGTTCCACCTTTACTTTTTTATTGCTTTAAGTCTTGTATTACTTTGTTTATATACTTGCATTTATATTCAAGTAATACTAGTCCAAATCTAGTGCATATTAGACTTGTTGTATTTTACACTATTGTTAAACCATCAAGTGAGGGACTCTACAATTGGTATCAGAGCAGAAGGCTAAACATTGCCTAGATCTGCTTCTTTGATGGCCAACCCAGAAAATACACAAGGAGGTTTTAATCTTGGTTCTGATCCTAATATTAATGATCAAAATAATGAACCACCACCTGTCATTAACACTAATCCACCCCTCCTCCTCCTACTCCTGCTTCTCCAACATGTGCATGTGCACTACTCAAACAATCCTGTTCCTAAATTCAGTGGGAATAGTGATGAATTTGGTACGTGGAAGGCTAGGATAATATTGCATATCACTGGAATTGAGAGAAATATGATGAAAATCTTAAATGAAGGACCTTTCGTCCCCACATCACCTCTCAATTCTCTCCTTGATCCTAATGGATCTAGAAGAGGCAGGGAAAAGAGGGAGGAACATTGGTCTGAAGAGGAGAGGAGATTGGTAAATCTAGATACCCTTCTCAAAAACATGATCCTCGGGGCTGTTCCAGAAACCCTAATTCCCACATTAGTTCTTTTTCCCAGTGCTAAAACCATGTGGGATGAACTAGTGAACCAGTATGAAGGAGGAGATGACACCATTGTCACCAAAAAAGTCTCCTTAAACAAGAGGTATGAGTCATTTTTTGCTCAGCCCAATGAGTCTCTCACTGGTACTTACACCAGATTTATGAGCATCATTAACCAGTTGAGAGGACTGGGGTTGAGAAAGACAAGGATATACTTCTGGAGAAATTTTGTGATATTTTACCCACCAAATGGTCTCACATGATCCTGGTCTTACGACAAGGTAAAACTCTGCACACTCATACTCTTTCAACTTTATATGGAGCTTTCAGATACACTGAAGAAAATCAAGCTCAGAGAGTTGTGGCAGAACAAGATGCCTATAACCATGCCTCCAGTAGTTCTAGTGTGGTTAGTCATACTGAACCACAAGGTTCAGCACTAATATCTTCTGAGAATGTATTTTCTATGAAGAAGATGGTGTCTGAATTCATGGAATCTGGATAATCTAGTCTTATCTCTCCAGACTGTGATGAATCTGAAAATGATGACCTGGTTGCAATGATTGCTAAAACGTTTAACCGTTTCAAAGCAAGAGCAAATAGGCCATCTGGACAATTTGCATCCAGTTCTTCTACTGATAAGACCAATCTGACATGCTTTAAGTGTGACAGAAAAGGTCATTTCATGAAAGATTGCAAGTCCAGTCAGTTTGTTCCCAGCCTGGTCCATTTTCTTCTAATAAAAAGCCTGATGATAGCTATAAATCTAAATACAAAAGCTTAAGGCTCAAATTGCTCTCATGGCACAACAAATGGAAAATAATAAATGCATGATTGCAACAACTGAAGAGAAATGGGTTCCTTTTGATGATTCATCTGTTGATGAAGAAGAAGAAAGAGATTGCTGTTACATGGCTCTGGCAGACGAAGAGCACCTGGTGAAGGAAGATGTCACATCTGGAAGATGGGTGGACATTGTTATCAAAAAGGTTAGTGATTATGATACTGAAACTGACCAAGAACTAAAATTGGACATTGCTGAAGCTCTTAATTCTGATTTAATCTTTGTTGAAACTGTTAGATCTGACTGTGTAAATGGTCTAGAAACAGATTTTTCTGAAATTACAGTTTTAAAATCAAAATTAAAGGAACTTCAAGATATTGAACTGGCATTTCAAGCCCAAGTTCTGGTAACTGAACAACTGATTCAAGAAAAACAAGATCTTGAAGTCATTTTAGAGAAAGAAAAACTGGTGATTAAATCATGGCTTGAAACCAAAAGCCATATGATCCTGGAGTAAATCAATTTCCTACTCAAAAACGTGCATATTTAGATGGAAATACTCATGTAGCATCATTAATACCAGTAATTGATCGGTTACCAGAGGGATTCAGGCCCATTACCATTTATGATGAGCCTGTAACTCCCAAGGCCAATATTTTCCCAGTTCAATCCCCAGAGGTTAAGACTGGAGCATTCCAGATGACTGCTCCAGTTAAAAAGGTCAATCGGAATAAACCTTTGCCTCAGTCCTTCTAAAGAACCCCAGGTTCAAAAAAAGAAGACCAGTTCCCTACCTAAGCCTCGAGTCCAGTCAACTGGAAAGGCTCAGGTGTCATCTGATGAATGTATTTTGTCAAGGTTAGAGAGCCAGTTTCAATTACTGACTCGTCAATTTTAAAGTTTTAATGCAAGATTAAACTTTATTGAGGGTACTTCATCTGGCCCTAGACAAAATACCAAACCTTTTGCAAAGAAAGTTAAATCTATTTCTCCAGTTGAGAAAAAGAAAAAGGTTTCAAAACTATCAACCCCAGTGGTCTTTTCAACTAAGACTACTGTTGAAGAAAGTGAACTCACCAGATACCTCCAGGGACCTATAAGGGAGGGTCCAGTGAACCCATCAGTCGATGGGTTCCCAAATCTAACTGATATATCTGGTGGATGTGCAGGGTGATCGAAAGAAAGCCAATGAAACCAGATGGGTCTTCAGGAACAAGGTAGATGAAGATGGCCACGTAATCAGAAACAAGGCCAGATTGGTAGCACAAGGCTACTGCCAGTCAGATGTCGATTTTGATGAATCATTCGCTCCAGTGGCTAGACTTGAAGCGATCAGGATATTCTTAGCATTCGCTGCTCATCATCAATTCAAGGTCTACCAGATGGACGTAAAGAGTGCATTTTTGAATGGAAAACTTGAAGAAGAAGTTTACGTCAGACAACCACCAGGTTTCGTTGATGAAAAGCATCCACATTGGGTATATCGTCTGGACAAAGCACTTTATGGTCTCAGACAAACCCCACGTGCCTGGTATGATACTCTGACTAAACATTTATTGAAAAATGGTTTCAAAAGAGGTGCAATTGACAATACCTTATTTATTCTTCATGAAAAAGGTAATCATTCTGATGGTACAAATTTATGTTGATGATATTATTTTTGGGTCTACTGATGAAACATGTGCAAGAAATTTTCAAAAATAATGTCGACTGAATATGAATGATATTATGTTTTCAACATGTTTATGTGCCAGATATCAGCCTAATCCAAAAGAATCTCATATGCTTGCTGTAAAGCGCATACTGAAATACCTTAAGGGTGTCCCCAGTTTGGGTCTTTGGTATCCCAAAGGCTCAGGCATGGATCTAATGGGTTATTCAGATTCAGATCAAAGTGCCAAGGCCCACCAATTATGATATTGAAATTGAGAAAGAGTTGGACTCTGATACTGAATCTGAGAGTCCAACTGAAATGCAGTTGGAAAAGGCATTGGATGGGCTTGGTAGAATTCCCTTTGTTGCTTCTGTTTCTGCACAACCACCTTCTCCTTTGAGTGTAGAAGCACAGTTAGAGAAACAAAATGCCGAAGTCCAAAGCCTACTTATCAAGGTGGAGGACTTAACTAAATCTCTAACTGCCAATACCAGTTCCATCGCTGAAATGAAGGGTGCTCAGATGTTTCTTGGAACTGAGTTCACCAAGGTTGCTGGAAATGAGGGACTGGTAGGTGGGAAGCTAAATGAGTTGGTGCATTCATGCAATAAGATCAGTATAGCTATCAGGGAAGCCTTCAGACTGGCCAAAAGAGATGTGCAAGCTTCAGTAGTTGCAAACTTGACATCTGGTATTGAATTGCTAAAACAAGAAGTTCTGGCAGTCGGGAAGGAGGTGAATGAGTTGGTAAAAAGGCCAAGTGTCAATGAGAAAGAACTTGGGTCTGCTGTTGGTAATAATGTGATTGAGAAGCTGAAGTCTGAAATCTCTCAGACTCTTGTTGATCAGATTTCAGCTTCTGTGGCTGAAAAGGTTGAGGAAGGGGTCAGAAGGATGGTCTTAGAACTCACTCAAGACACTTCGGAGAAGGTAGACAAAGCTGTTGAAGAAGTTCAGAAATCTGTCTACTCTCGAAGAAGTTGTTAAAGGCCAGTCCAAGCAGCTAGATGAAATTCTGACCCTACTTAAGAAGGAAAATGTTGTTGCTGCTCCTCCTCTCCTCCTTCATTCTCTGAAGAAGATAGGAAATTGCTGAAAGAGCTAACTGAAAAAGAGAATCTGAACCTTAACTCATCATTCAGTGTAACATCCCGAACTTTTATGTAACGTTTGACTAATGCCGTTAAGTCAATTTGGGGTGTCGTTAAGTCTTTACTTAATATTTGAATGTAGTTATGTGTGGTTAACGTAGATAAAGCAGTTAGGTTTAAAAGCCTAAATTTTAATGACGAATAAAAGTGTGATTAATGTCGCTTAAAGGCTATGTAGTGCCTTTTAATGAAGGACTAATGTTGTATATGGTCAATAATGCAGTTTGTGGCCAATAATGAAGGGTTTAGAAGTCCAGGGACTAAATTTGACAAAGTGAAAGTTGAAAAACGGGATTAGGGCTAGGATTAGCCTAATCTCCTTCCTTTAGCAGCCATAATCACTTCAAAAAACAAACCTAAACAACCTTTCAATCCTTCTTGAAATTCTAAAGCATCTCTTCAAGTTTTACGTAGATTGTTGGTGTCTTTTGGGCTTGATTTCGATCGGCCATTGTTAATTACAGGTAATGATCGGTTTGTTGATCATATTTTCAGATTTAGGGTTGTTTTATTGTGAGTCAAAAACTGATTTCAAAAGGTTTTGTCAAAGGATTAAGGTTAAAGAAGCGTTTTGGTGAGTTAACGTACAAAATGGTGTCAAACGAGTTTGTAATCGATCTTTATGATCAAGAGATGTTCAATTATGTCAAAAACATGTTTTGGGAACAGCCTAAGTCGATCGATTTCTGGAAAAAATGAAGAACATAGTCGTTTTTGAATTCTGGACGAAAATAGGTCTAAATTCGTTTCTGAAGCTTAAATTCGTTTTCTGATGACTAAATTCGTTTCTGGAAATCTAAGTTCGTTTGACAAAACGAAGTTTAACTTCGTTTGAATTATAATTTCGTTTGAGTGAAGTCTAAGTTCGTTTGAAGTTCAAATTCGTTCCAGATCAACTAAATTCGTAAAGAAGCTATTTTCGTAAAGTAGATCGAACGAAGTTTAAGTTCGTACGAAGGTTATCTTCGTAAGGTGTAATTCTGGAATTTTACGTAGTCAGTCTTAAGTTCGTACGAGGGTCCATTTAAGGTCCTAAATGACTTATACTTTATATGTTAATGTACGATAGGTGTCGGGGATTACTGATAAGCACTATTAGCTATTTGGTTGCACGCGTACACTACTACCAGGTAAGATACACTACTTTGACACGCTGGGGGATCAACTAAAAGCTGGTTTCAAATCGTAAACACTTCCATTCGGTATCTTTATAATGCATGTGGGCATATGGGTTACTTGGGAGGTATTATGGGTTATGCAGTTGACCATGAGACCTGAGATGCAGTCCCTATTGTAGTGTAATGTAGTATTGCTTAATGTAGTATGTAGCTATGCAGTTGATGTAGTTTAATGAAGTATTTTGATATGCATGATATATAGAAATGAAGTTGATGTGTGATATGCATGCTTGACTTGTACGCCTAGTTCACTAGACTGCTAGGTTACTATGTCACTTGCACGTTTAAGGATCCAAACGTAATGAAGTTAAAGTGTGTGAATGTCTAGGAATGTGTGTTACCTAGACTATATGTGTGTGACTGTTTGGGAATGCAGGGACCCAATCTATATGTGTGAAATTGAGCTCATAAAACAGATGCAGTGAAAAGTGTTAAGCTTAACCCGTACTTGTCTTAGCCGGATGAGTGCGTAGATGCAGTTGTTGCTTGGGTGGCTCCTCGCAACATGGTCTTTATAACGCAGGGCGAGTAATACGAGAGGTTTGACCAACCTCCACATACGGATTACTCTTGGATTGGCTTGCCATTCCTTAACAACGTAAGATGAGTAGTCTTTTGACTGATCATCCAGTCGGGTGTGATGCAGGGCACACTTATATGCAGTTAACGAAGATACGTGTGACAATGTGTGAACTAATAATGCAGATAACGAAGATATGTGTGATAATGTAGGAACTAATGCAGGATAGGCACATTTAGGATGATTATCCTAATTGATATGAAGTTGAAATGCAGTATATGTGTGAACGTGTGATGTGTGTTGTGCCTAATAAAACTTGTCTAATAATGAAGATGTTTTAATTGGACAAATGCTTTTAAATTAAGTGTGATCTTACTTAGCTATTCTTATAGCTAACACTTGTTTCTTTAATGTGGTTGTTCCCTCAGGTTTAGCTTGATGGAATCTAGATGCAGGAAGTGTGAGCTTGGGTAGATGCAATGCAGGAGCCTTAGCTACCCTTAGACGATGCTTTCTTTAGACATTTATTACATTTCGTATTTAATGTCGAATTTATGTAGTGATGTGTGAACGGTTGTTTTATGTTGGGCAACCGTTGGGTTTTCATTTGAACTATTGTTTGATATGGCATGTAACACCAAATAAATGCAGTAACCGAAATGTTTTTATCGGTTTTGACTTTTACAGTCTTTACTTCCGCAATTTAACACCGTTAGGTGAAAAGTTTTTGAAAACCCATATTTTTAAACGACGGGTGTTACATAGGTTAAGGGCTCAGTTCTCCACCATGGCAAAAGGCATTTCTGATTGCCTTCTGCAGCAGAGTTGGGAACCTCTGAAGGCCGTTCAGACGGCGATTGATGTTTATGCAAAAATGCCTTCTGAGGTCCCCAAAGGGGGAAATGTGCCTATTGGTCTGCTCTCAAGTACTCAGGAATTAATCGAAGCAACCAAGAAGCAAGCTGAGGTACCATCTGGTAGTGCCTCAGTTCAGGGGGAACAGGTTCAGAAATCTGAAATGCAAGCTTCTGAACCTGCTAAGAAAGATAAGGGCAAGGCCCAAGTGGTGGAAGAACCAACAAAGAAAGATGCAAAAGGTTCTGGTTTGGTGGTTGGTAAAAATGTTGATGAACAAGGTTATCCCATTCATGATCCGAATGCTGATAGCAAGAAATTAGAGACTTTGCAAAAGCAAGTTTCTAATCAATTTATTATGTGGGGAGAAAATAAGGAAAGAGAAAGGGTTCAACATCAGAAAATGGGAACCCTTGATCATATTGATGCTGCAGCTCTTGGTCTTTCACTTGAAAGATATCTGAAAATTAAAAATGATCCAAGAGTGCAGAAGGCTGTTGTTGATATGCTCGAGTATGAATATGGGGTGAATTATTCTCCCTTAGAACAAAAGCTGGACCATCTCACATTCAAGATGTCCATTGAGGACTTGGTGAAAAACAGAGAGAAAAGAGATGGCAATTAAAAAGAAGGAAATTCTGGCTGGAGTTCTGAAGGTGGAAAAAGAATTGACAAGGCCACCCATAAGCCCAAAGTGACTGGACCAAGATCATCAAGAAAAAATATTCGTGATGCTGATCTCTCCACCTTCAAACCAATGTCTGATGATGCTATTGAGCTCCAAAGAAAGCATGAGAAGGATCAATATGAGCATTATCTGAAGCATCAATCTCATCCAGCTAAAATAGTTGATATGGAGGTAACAAAAGCTGATGGATTGAAGCTCTTTGATTTGATGATAAAAGAGAAGGTAGAGCAGCTGAAGAGTATAATCAAGTTTCAGTACACGAGTTTGGGATTTCTGAGCATAGGGAGATGATCCAAATACTGAGGGGGAAGCCGAAATCTGCTTTGATTGGTGCATGGTTATCTAGAATACAACAAAAGATGCAGGCCAAGGTAGAGATTGAAGGCAGATGTTTGGAAAGAAGGATCATTCTCCACTGAAGAGGAAACCTACTGAAGCACCTTCTGGTTCAAGGCCTGCTAAGAAGTAGTTTCTTTTTCAGATTATCATGTACTTGTATAAATATTTGCAAATGTAACAAACACTTCAGTTTGTATATATATGTTACATTTTGTAGCTTATAAGTAGATGATAGGTTTAAGTTAGAAAAAACCACAAGTAAAATTCTGATACATCAATGATCTATAAGATGTACTTAGAAAAATTTTACAACTTAAACAAAAACTTGCATTTCAGACTTACAAACATGTATAGATAGAAGTCTGAGATGCATGCACTATTTCAGAACAAATAGGGGGAATTTGTTAGGTCGAAAATCGACCAAGTATAATTTGTTCAGAAATAGCTGAAGCTCAGTGAAGAATACTTGTATAGAATTCTGAGGTCGCTCAGAATTTGTTCACTGAAGCTTCACTTCAGTTCAGATCAACGTATCAGAAAACCGTTCAGAATGAAGTCAAAGACTGAAGTCTGAAGAATGAGAATCAGTTCAGATGTGGAGCTCAGAAGCTGATTCTACCTGATCGAAGACTGAAGCATCTCAGTGTAAAAGTACTTACACACTTTTACACTGATTACGAGGAAGACTTTTTACTTACATATCTTTACCCGGTTAATAGAATTAACTATTAATTAAAGTACAAGGTAAAGTAAAGGTTGGGAATAAGGCTTGTTAAGTCACATCAATTGACTTACACTTTTAAACCTTAAAAGTACTCTTGTAAGGAATTAGGTTCAATTCCTTAAATACTCCCAACCATATTTGTACGATCTGGTCCACGTCATCATGGACTTAGTCTATAAATATAAGTCTTCTCACAACTTGCAAATCGCTTGAAACCTTTGCATTGCAACTTGTGAGATATACTCTAAGTAATCCTTACGAGTATTTCCAAGTTATTAGATCACTTGTATTTCTAGGTTGTTTAGATATTTACACTTGGGTGTTTATCTTTGTTCCGCAACAACCTTTGTATTTGTTTATTTATCAATAAATCAAATACCTTGAAAAATACATTGTGTCTCAATGCTACATACTTGATCTATACATATTATTTATATAGTTTCAGCCCTTATTGTTTCTTGTATTTACTTTCAGTATCTTTATCGTATTGTTCATCCATATCTGGATCGTATTCTGAACTGGTCATCTTCTAGTTAGAATTACTTGCCAGTCGGGTATTTAAACCATCTATATTTGGGACTCACATAGTCATCATAATATTTTTAATACTTGGTCATTGTGCGTGCCACGTATGCAAAATCTTTGAAAAGATATTTATCTTGATATTTATCTTATTATCCTACGTGGCATGTAATTTTTCAAAGAAATGATGGTATTTTTACCTTGGGAAGACAAAAAGTGCAAGTTGGGTAATGTTTGTGGGCTGTAAACCGTCACACATTTATGTGTGATGTGATGTACTTAATGCGGATTTCAAAATCCGATCAAAATTATTTTTGATAAATTCAAAATAAACGTTTGAGTTCCACACTCTCTCTCCTATATAAATACCCACTTTCACTTTCATTAGCATTTACTTCGAACATATTTACTCCCAAAACTCTCTAAATTCCTTCATTTAATTTCTTTTCCATTCAATTTCCAATCATCAATCTCTCTCATATTTACTTCATCAAATCTTCATAAACCCTAATTTTTTGTTCATATCATCTATCTATCATATTCAATGGCACCAAGACAATCTAATTCACCGAAAAATCTGCTCGCTGCTGAATATGCTCCCGTTCCAAATGTTGTAAAGGCACCTCATATTACATTAGAGGCAAAGGCCATCAGAATAAACATGAATAATTGGATGGCTAGACTCACTAGCACCACTCATGCTCCAACTTCTCTCATTGGACGACTGAATGCCTTTTTCCTCAGTTGTCCACTCTACGGTGCTCTTACTCTCAATCCAGGAAAAATGTATCATGATTACCTATGTGAATTTTGGTATACTGCTGTGTATGTTGAAAATACTCAATCCATCAACTACACATTGCAACAAGGCACCAGGGCCTTTACTCTCACTGCAGACTCTCTCAGAGATATTCTTCACTTGAATTATCTGGCTGAAAATGAGATGGCAATTACTCTTCCAACTGGTCTAAATTTCAGAGATGTATGTAGACTATTGGGACACACTGATATACTGGATGAGCATGGCCAGTTATCAAGGAAAGGCACCATCTACATGAGCAAGCTATCAGACTCATGGAGATACTTCTTCACTCATCTTGTTGAGTGTTTGGGTGGCAGTTCTGGAGGGTTGGACCAGATTAATCAAATGCAACTCCAGATTGCCTACTGTCTCTGGTTCGGATACAGAGTAGATTTTGCTCAGATTTTCTTTGATGATTTGGTAGAGCGTCTAAGGGTGAAAGGTAGAAAACCCCATATTCCTTATATTCGTTTTTTGTCACTTATTTTTCTAAGAGCTCTAGGTGATCAGTATGATTACGACACAAATCATTTTTCTGTGTGTGAATATCTGAGGGAGTTGAGTTCACTAAAATCAAGAGCTGGTGAGGTTGAAATTCCTGTAAATATGCTGAACCATTTTAGAAATGATGCACTTGATGCATCATCATCAGATGAGCAGGAAGAGGCTCCAGGAGGGAACCAGATTGGTGAAGGACCCTCTGGAGTCCTCAGTGCTGAAGTTGTACAACCAATAACCGAGGTGGCTCCTGAGGTTCAACAGACTGAAATTGTTACTCGACCCAGAACGTCCAGACGTCTTCGAAAGGCTGAAGTTCAGGTCAATCCAAATAGAGCCGAATCGAGCCATCCAGGTGACATCATGAATGAAGATGGGTCACTGATTGTTGAGCAGGTAGAAAATGTTGTACAGATTGATGAGCAGGTTACTGGTGAGCAAGATGCTCAGTTGGACTTAAATAGAGAAGTGGATGATCAGACAGTTGGGACGGCTCCGATTGGGATGAGGTAGATTCCCCAATGTCTGAAGGTAACATGTTTGATGTGAATATGAATTTTCTGGGTGATGAAGTAGAAAATGTGGTTACTTCTGTTATTGCTTCAGTCACCCAACCACTTATCTCTACTGAAATGCCACCACCACCAGAATCCATTATTGCACCACCACCACCACTTTCAATTCCACTAAACACTCCATATTTCAATCCACCCACACTTCAAATTTCACAAAATCTACCCCCACCACTTGAAACTCCAATTGATTTATCTGAACACCGTGTGCTGGACTCAACTATTGTAACATCTGAAACTTCCACTGAAGGGGTCCAGGCACAAGTACCTTTGGTGACCAGGTTGGCTTCTGAACTGGCACCTCCCAGTGGTCTCTCCACTTCTTCTTCAACCGAGGTCCAAGGCCTTTTAAGTAAGGTGGCGGATCTGGAGAGATCACTCCAGTCTTCATCGCAGGTTGTTTCTGATTTTAAGTCTTTATTATCCAATAATCTTGCATCAGAAATGAATCTTTTTGCTGGGAATGAGAAGCTAGTGTTTGAGAAGATGAATGAACTGGTACTGGACACAAATAAAAATTCTGAAAATATCAAAGTGGCAGTCCAGGGCTTGGAGGCAAGGCTGGTGAATTCTGTTCAGACTGCAGTGAAAGCTGAACTTGTTCAACCACTGGCAGGTCTGACAGATGAGGTTCAGAAGTTGATTACCAGGGTTAGTAATTTGGAAAGTAGGCCAACACTTGATCAGGCTGCTGTTGTTAGCACCATCAGTGATGAGTGTGCTAAGAAGTTCAGACATGGCATGTTAAAAGAAATTACTGAAGAAATTTCTGGGAACATGGCATGTTGAAAGAAATCACTGAAGAGATTTCTGGGTCTGTTCTTAGAACCATTCAAGATGGGTTGTTGCCACAGGTGGTAAAGATGATTGAAAATGAAATGCCAAAGCACTTGTCTTCAGAAATTCAAATCAAGAAGGAAGTGACTGAGCTAAGGAAGACTGTGAATATCACAACTCCAGTGGCTAGAAGAACATTTGGTGCTACAGACAGATACATGCTTGAACAATTATGGAGTGCCCACAAGTCTCAAACTGGTGGACATTCCAAGGGGGAAAAGTCTGTTGCCACTGAGTCTGTTCCAGAAGGATTGGTGATGAAAAAGAAAGAAGTGGTTGCCAGTGAAATTGAAAAGGCCTTTGGCACTGAAGCCATCGTACAACAAGATAAAGTGACTGGTACTGATGCCAGTGCACAAGAAGTAGTTGGTACTGAAGCCAATGTACAAGAAGAACAGGCTGCTGGTACTGATGCCAGTGAGCCCCAGTTTGAACAATTCCCAGATATCACATCCACTCTGAAATCAGTAAAAAGGAAGAAGCATGTGATATCTGGAGGTGAAATTGAAACGACTGAAGGTTCATCAGAACTCCCTACTGCTGATGATGACACTTCGAAGAGACTGGAGCAAGAATGCATTATGATAGAAATTTTTAAGAAAAATCAAAAGGATGAACTGCTAGCCCACAAAAGGGAGATGGCAAACATGGGGACTCTTGATTCTTACAATGCTGGCAGGTTGGGCATACATATTGATGTTTATAAAAGAATGAAGGAAGACCCCAGAGTTCATCAATGTCTGGATGCATTGGATGATGTTTATGTACGCTCCAGGTACTCTGAAGAAGAACAAACTTATGATGCTGTAACTTATGGTGTCAGTGTAGTTGAACTGATCAGACAGAGGACGGAGGAACTGGTGAACCTCCAGAAGCAAATCAGAAAGAATGCTGGTGCTCTGGAGATAAGTACAGAAAGAAGATAAAAGGCTTGCCCAAACTCACTGCCAAACAGCTAAAGGAAATCAGAGATGCAGATCTGAGCACCTTCATTCCCTTGGATACTTCACAAAGAATCAATCGTGAAGAACTCCAGTCTGCCATCGAACAGCAGAAAGTATCCAGGGAAACTGAATATATGATCCAGATGGCAAAGCAAAAAGCCAAGTATGAAGATATGTTGAAATTCAGGGCTGATGCCAGAAGGATCATAGGTGCAGAGATCAAATTAGCTGAAAATCATGAAGGCATGAGCAGGTTTGAAGTAAAGTTGACCAGGAGAGGGTAACTTTACTGATGAAAGGAAGAGTGCTTCAGTCCAAGCTTTTGGATGGACTGAACTGAAGGAGATTGCCTTAACGTTCAGGGGGAAGACTGATTTGTCTACTGATGTTAAAGCATTCTTGAAGAGGATTGAGAAGGTATGGAAGAGAAAGCAACAGATGGAAGTTGCAATAGGTATGAAACCACCAGAATCTGTACCATCCTCACCATCACCCAAGAGGAAGGCTACTGAAGATGCTCCAGGACAGACATCAAAAAGAAGGGCCTGACTCTTGTATCATTTACTTGTACTTGTATCTATTTCTCAAAATTGTAACTTATTTTCTGTTGATGGCTGTAAATATAGTTGCATATTTTGATTCACAAAGTAAGTGATCAGATTTAGTCTAAGTAAGAATTAAAAGATGAAACTGGAACACTGATGATCTATAAAGTGTTCTCCAGTAACTTAAAATTTTTTAGACTAAGTCAAAACAAGTGTTTTTCAAGCATACAAAGTTGTATAGATAGAAGCTTGAAAAACCTTGCATTATTTCTGAACAAATAGGGGGAATTTGTTAGGTCCAGATTTACTGGACTCGCTCCAGACTTGAAGACTGGAAAGTCTCTGAAGACTTGTCCAGAAATAATATTTACTGGACCCACTCCAGACTTGAAGACTGGAGCGTCACTGAAGATTTGTTCAGAAATAATGGAAGACCAGTGAGCAAAATACTTGTATAGGAAATCTGGAATCTTCCAGATTAGCTTACTGGACTTCACCCCAGTCCAGATCTATTCTACTGAAGACATTCTCACTGAAGTCAAAGACTGAAGTTAGAATAAAGAAGACTGACAAATGGCGGAGTCCACTGGAAGTCTTACCAGATCTACGACTGGAGGTTTGTCAGTGTTCTAGACCTTACAAGTCTGAACACTGATATCGAGGAATTGACTTTTTGCCTTTACACACTTTCCAAAGAACATTCCACTTGTTCTTTACCAAAGTGACGTGTGTAAAGGTGGTTGGTTAAAAGAATAAAGTCATATTGATGTGACTTTATCCTTGTACTGTAACCAATGCATTTAATGACCTTGTCGGTTCATTAAATGCATGCAACCATATTTGTACGGCACAAATTCACTGGTGAATTTGTTTGCCTATAAATACAAAGTCATTTATTCGTTAAAATTACTTTTAGCATTAAAGGTGAATTTGTCTAAATACTCTCGATCGTAACATGGATACTTCACAACTTTAAGTATCTCGATAAAAAGAGTTTATTTGGCAAATATAGATCATTTGTAATTCATAGGTTGTTAGGATACTTACTTATTTGTATTATCTTGATTCCGCACAACCTTGTATTTTATTTAACATCATAAATAAAATACACTGAAAATTACATTGTGTTCTACCTTTACTTTGTTTATTGCTTTAAGTCGTGTATTACTTTGTTTATATACTTGCATTTATATTTAAGTAATACTAGTCCATTCTAGTGATTATTAGACTTGTTGTATTTTACACTTCTGGGTTAAACCATCAAGTGGGACTACATAATATATTTGGATAATGGTTATTAGGATTTTTAATTATATTTAAATTAAATGATGACATAAGCGAGAGCCAATTTGATAAAATTGAGTGATTTGATTGGTTAATAGGTCATTAGTTCAACTGTCTTATAGTATATATTAAGATTAAAATAGATGAAGTCACTCATTCACCATTTAGCAAAATTAACACGGACCAAAAATATTGAAAATATTTTAGAAAAGGCTAAAGAAATAATACATTTCTCAATATTATCTAAAACAATTCAAACATGCTAACAAAATGTGATTTCTCATTCTATTACGTCGTTCATTCCATTCTTTTATTTTTTTATATTGAAAAATAGTGATGACGATGGCTAAAAAGATATGTTAAAATATGGCCGATACCTTTTTTTTTTTTTGAACGGCAAAGATGAAATATTATATAAGAACGACCAACTAGCAAGGTGCTAGAAGATCCAAAATACAAACACCAATATCTAGACAACTCCTCAATATATCAAATACATCACAGAACATAAAATAAAAATAAAACCGCCTAAGCCAAACATGAGATATAATTAGTAGCAGCCCCTTTAGATCTTGTGGATAACCACAATTGGGAGTACACCTTGATCTCAGCCATAACATAATCTGGAGACGATTTAATGTGGTTGAAAGTGAGCCTATTCCTAGCCGACCATATGCACCAGATGGCAATCATGATAATAGCATGAACTGCTTTCTTCTTCTTATTGTCCCCAACACATCCTTTATGAATATCCATTAAGTCTTGTAAAGAGAACGCATAAATAGGAGAGATATTACACCAATCACTCAGTTTACTCCATACCTCATTTGCCAAGGGACATGTAAGAAACACATGCTCGGTAGTTTCAGAACCAGAATTACAGCTTAAACACAAATCATTTTCAATGTTTATATTTCTTCTTAGCAGCCCCACTCTCGTTGCAATTCTATCCAAAACAGATTGCCAAACCAGGATGTTCACTTTTTTAGGGACCCAATTGTTCCAAATGAAATTAAAGTCAAAGGGTTGCCCTTGAATCTCCTCGATTTTACGCCTTATAGAACACACGTGAAGCTCACTGTCAATATTATTGTCAAGAGGGGATCTGATATCAATACATTTTTCTTGTAGTGCTGCTCCATTTTTGATGATGTGTTTCCAATTACAAGCCACCCTTTTGTTTAAGGGTAAGCCATAAAAACTTTCGTGCCCATCATGAATGGCTGAGATACCTTTGCACCATATTCTTTGTGGTTCTGAGAAAAACTTATGCCACCACCGGGCCAGGAGAGCTTGATTTGCAGCTTCAAGAGAACCGATTCCGAGACCGCCTTTATCCTTTGGAGCCACAACATCACCCCAAGACACCCAATGAATCTTTCGTTTCTCATCTCCCCCTGCCCAAAAAAATTTCCTCCTGATCCCTTCTAATATCTCGAGCACTTTTTTTGGGGCTCTGAAAAGTGAGAAATAATATAAAGGAAGGCTAGATAATACCAACTTAATGAGAGTAAGTCTTCCACCAGTAGAAAGATGCCTGCCTTTCCATCTAGACAATCTGCTATGGAATGAGTTTATGACCGGCTGCCAACTAGAAACTCTCGAAATATTAGCTCCTGAGGTACAATCAAAGCAATAAAATAAATAAAGCAAGTAACTTCTCCGTGCAAAGCACGAAAAAGGATCGATTCACAGAATCTCAACCAAAAGTACTTAAAATCACTCCCCGGCAGCGGCGCCAAAAACTTGATGTGTGAAATCTAGCTTAAAAAATTATAACGAGATCTACCGTTTACTGACTACCACACACTTACGGGCAGTGTACCCGTTCGTATATAATATAGTTAACTGGCAAGACCAGGATCGAACACAAGGACTGATTGTTGTACTAAAAGTTGTAATAATGTGAATCAAGAGAAAGTTTGGTTTGTGACCGAATTGTCACTTTGCGTTTCCGGAAGCTATGTAATTAACAAGTAAGTAAAAGTACTCAACCGGCGTCAATCGAGAGCACACTAAAATAGTTTGAGTGTAAACAAATAATTAAAAAGCCATCTATGTCGAATCCGCTACACAAGAAGTCTAGGTTGCATATGGTTAAGCTCAAAATTCTTTATATGTTGGTGATAATAATCGTGACAAGACAAAACACATTCGGCGTGCACTCCGTTTGTAAAATCGACTCAATCACCTAATCAACTCAATTTCTTGCAACAAGTGGTACCACCATCCTTATTACAATTCCTTGAACTAACTAGTTTGTTTGATTATTTAAATAACAATTTCATCTTTGTGAAAGAAACGTGGTACCACCATCCGTTAAATCCACTTACCAAAGTAATTTCTATTAATTTGTATCCTTTACTATCATACCATGACCTAGCAAGAGTTGCTCATAGACAAACAACTAAAATAATACTTGCATTCAACTAGTACCACTATCGAAAAACACAAATATCACCAAGGACACAAGATTAAGTAGAAGAAATCACTTCAATAAGATCTTGACAAAATGTTAAGTAAAACCAACTCGAATTCAAAATATTATGCAACCATGACTAATTGTTTCACTTCATCTTCATAGATGTAAGGAGGTTTAGCTACTCATAATGAAAAAGAACAAAGATTCAATTAAATAAGAGAACATAATGTACCAAATATGAAGTAGAAATCCAAATCGAGGTTACAACCGAGCTACAATCACTAATCAAGAGCCAAATTGATCTTCAAGTCTTCAATTGATGTTGGAGTAGTGAAAACCCTAAAGAAAAACCCTTGAAAACGGCTGGGAAAAAGTATGGAGGCTGGGGTATCCAAGATTAGGTTTAGGGTTGAGTGGGTGTTGGTATTTATACCCCAGGAGAGAGAAAACACTGCAGCCAGACACGGGTCGCGCCGCGACCAATATTCCTCGCGCCGCGAGGTATGAGTGTGATCGGTGCGACCAAAATATCTCGCGCCGCGACTTGTCTTGATAGCTCGCGCCGCGAGGACCTGAAGTCGCGCCGCGAGGTTCTTCAGTCTTCGTTCATTCTGCTTCGTTTTCGACCATGCATCCAACGTAGTGCATATGAACCAACGTTAAGCTATTTTCTACCATTAATGAGCCTTGTACCTGCTGTAATCCTGAAACCACTAGCAAATACCATAAAGCACCACAAAATATGTATAAACAGCTATAAATCGTGTACAAAACGTCCAAATAAGATGTGGGAAATATGTATATATTGAGACACATCAATACCATCAAGTCTTGTAAAGAGAACGCATAAATAGGAGAGATATTACACCAATCACTCAGTTTACTCCATACCTCATTTGCCAAGGGACATGTAAGAAACACATGCTCGGTAGTTTCAGAACCAGAATTACAGCTTAAACACAAATCATTTTCAATGTTTATATTTCTTCTTAGCAGCCCCACTCTCGTTGCAATTCTATCCAAAACAGATTGCCAAACCAGGATGTTCACTTTTTTAGGGACCCAATTGTTCCAAATGAAATTAAAGTCAAAGGGTTGCCCTTGAATCTCCTCGATTTTACGCCTTATAGAACACACGTGAAGCTCACTGTCAATATTATTGTCAAGAGGGGATCTGATATCAATACATTTTTCTTGTAGTGCTGCTCCATTTTTGATGATGTGTTTCCAATTACAAGCCACCCTTTTGTTTAAGGGTAAGCCATAAAAACTTTCGTGCCCATCATGAATGGCTGAGATACCTTTGCACCATATTCTTTGTGGTTCTGAGAAAAACTTATGCCACCACCGGGCCAGGAGAGCTTGATTTGCAGCTTCAAGAGAACCGATTCCGAGACCGCCTTTATCCTTTGGAGCCACAACATGACCCCAAGAAACCCAATGAATCTTTCGTTTCTCATTTCCCCCTGCCGAAAAAAATTTCCTCCTGATCCCTTCTAATATCTCGAGCACTTTTTTTGGGGCTCTGAAAAGTGAGAAATAATATAAAGGAAGGCTAGATAATACCAACTTAATGAGAGTAAGTCTTCCACCAGTAGAAAGATGCCTGCCTTTCCATCTAGACAATCTGCTATGGAATGAGTTTATGACCGGCTGCCAACTAGAAACTCTCGAAATATTAGCTCCTATTGGAAACCCCAAGTAGTCCATATGAAGGCTGCCAAGCTTAAAACCCGCATCCTCGACCATATTTGCAGCTTGAGTATCATCAACTCCAATTCCAATAAGCGAGCTCTTTTCTAAATTTACTCTTAAACCTGACACCAAGTAGAAGCAACGCATTATTCTTTTTAACTCAACGACGTTATCACTTGACCATTCACCTGCAATAAGGAGATCATCCGCGTATAACAAATGAGAGATACTTGGACCTCCATTTGGTAACGAGATGCCACGAAACAGCCCAGAAACCGAAGCTTTATCTAACATCCAGCTAAGAGCATCCATAGCCAAAATAAATAGAAAGGGTGACAGTGGGTCCCCTTGCTTAAGACCGCGGGAGCATATAAACTCGGTGGTGGGAGATCCATTAATAAGCACAGATGCCTTGGATCCCGCAAGGCAACCTTTAATCCACATAATCCACCTTTGAGGGAATCCCTTTTGGTTTAGAATAGAGAAGACAAAGTCCCAGCTTAGACAATCAAAAGCTTTCTCGATATCAAGTTTTAATAAAAGAGCCTTCTTTCTTGTAGCCTTAAAGTATGAGATAAGCTCATTTAGTAATAAAGGGCCATCAAGAATTTTGCGCCCAGAAATAAAAGCGAGTTGAGATTCATCAACTACCGAGGTAATCACCAGTTTAAGTCTATTGGCTAGGACCTTTGAAATAACTTTTTGTATCGAACCAATAAGAGAAATGGGCCTATAATCCCCAAAAGATGAAGGGGTACTTCGTTTTGGAATTAATGCAATGAACGAGGACCTGCAGTTATCGCTAAGTTTTCCATGCATAAAAAAATGATGAAAAACTGCAGCAAAGTCACCAGAGAGTGCAGGCCAGAAATGCTTGATAAAGGCGAATGTAAATCCATCTGACCCTGGGATTTTGTCTGACCCGCAATCCCAAACAGCAGCTTTTATTTCTTCCATAGTAAATCTTTTAGTTAGAATCCTGCAATCATCAACAAAGACCTGTCTATGCGTGGACATATCCAGAGAAGGCCTGCAAGAAAATTGCTCAGAAAAGCGATTAGAAAAAAACTGGAAGGCTTCTTGCTTGATTGTTTTAGGGTCCATAGTCCATTTGTTCTCTATTAACATTCCATTAATCCTGTTAACAGAAGAATGGATTTTAAACAAACCATGGAAAAAGCTCGAGTTTCATCGCCCTCCAATCCCCATTTAACCCTGGCCTTTTGTTTTAAGTCTCTGGTCCGCACTGCCTCCGCCTCCAAAATCTTCCTTTTCAAATCCGTATAGATGCTCAAATCACCGGGCGATATAATACCCGACTCAAGTTTTTTCTCTATACAGCCTAGATCTTTTCTCCACTCTTTTAAGTTTCCTTCCATTTTTTCTTTATCCGCAACAATCCATGATCTTATTTTCTTTTTTATCTCTTTTAGTTTGTTGGCCAATATGTAGTCAGGAGGTCCCCGACTAAAATTTGTATCAATAACACTAGTAACAACTTCATTGAAACCTTCCTTAGATAACCACGAATTGAAAAACTTAAACGGTATTGGCCCAAATCTACGTTGGAGCATTCAAGAGTGAGTGGGCAATGGTCAGACAAATTCCTATCATGAGCAAGTAACGAGGCATTCGGCCACCTAGCAACAAATTCAGGGCACACTAGAACTCTATCAATTTTACTACATTTACCAAGACATGGTGTCTGGTAAGTAAATTTGTAACCTCCCCCCATATTATATTCAACGAGATTTAAATCTTCAATAAAAGCATTAAAATCCGCCGCCCCAACAGGATCAAAATAGGAGTTTAATCTCTCATCTTTGTGGACCATAATCCCGAATCATTGCTCGGTATATTATGTAATTAGTGTGTTATGTAAAGTATGAAGATTATAAGAATAGAAACCATGTCTGGAGAAAATCCTAATTGCGCCTTAGTAACACAAAAACCCGTTGCACCAATCTCTCATTATCAATGCCCCGTTTTGAAACAAACAAATTATACCGTTTGGGCCATTCAAATCAAAGTTATACTTGAAGCAAATGGATTATGGGAGATGATAGAACCTAAGGAAGATGCGGAACCCGATGAGAAAAGGGATAAGGCAACGATTGCCTTTTTATACCAAGCATTGACCGAAGATGTGATATTGCAAGTTGCGGGGTGTAAGACTGCGAAGGAAGTCTGGGAGGCGTTAAAAAAGAGACATGTCGGAGAAGATAAAGTGCAGAAGGCACGTTTACAATCGTTGATGATTGGATTTCAAACACTCCAAATGAAGGAGGACGACACGTTAGATGCCTTTACCGCTAAGTTAAATGGTTATGCCACTAAGGCAAAAGAATTAGGAAAAACCTTGGATCAACCGTTACTAGTACGAAAACTTTTAGATTCAATGCCAGATAGGTTCATCCAAATAGTGGCATCCATAGAACAAAACTCTGATCTAGACGAAGTTACGTTCGACGAGATCATTGGAAAATTAAAAGCGTATGAGGAAAGAATTAGACTCAAGAAAGGCGGACGTGGAGACAGCCAGGAAAACTTATTATTCGCACATGGCGAACACTCTGGAAGAGGAAGGCGATTTGGCAATCGCGGACGTGGTAGATCAAACTCTTCACGAGGAAACTGGCAAAACAATAGAAATAGAAACGACTCGAAAGAGGAAGGCTCAACTCACAAGGCGAGAACAAACACAAAGTGGAATAAGCAAGTGAGGGATATGAGCAAAGTACAATGTCACAGATGTAGAAAATTTGGACATTTTAGGAAAGACTGCAATCAACTGCCGACAACGCAGGAACAATCAAATCTTATCCAAGAAGATGAAGAGCCATCATTGTTAATGGCAACACACAAAACTGAGCACGAAGAGGTACTGTTAAATGAAGGACAATTTCAACCCGAAAAGTATGCTACAACAACTGAAAGTACCTTGTATTTAGATAATGGTGCAAGCAACTATATGACGGGGACTAAGAGTCACTTCAGGGATATTGATGATAACATAACATGACGTGTTCGTTTTGGAGATGGATCGTATGTAGAGATAAAAGGAAAAGGCTCTGTTTTGTTAGGATGTAGGAATCACGAACAGAAGATTATATCGGAAGTATACTACATTCCAAACCTTAAGAGCAACATACTGAGTCTAGGACAACTCACGGAGATAGGGTGTAAAGTCATCATGGAAGGAAACAAACTGACTTTACATGAAAAAAATAAGAGGTTGCTGATGAAGATTGAAAGATCAAGGAATAGACTTTACAGCATCAAACTAAAGATAGGTACACCTATATGTCTCCTAGCGAATATATATAGCCAAGCATGGTTGTGGCACGCTAGATTAGGTCATCTAAACTTTGAGGACATCAAGAACATGACAAGGAAGAATCTAGTGGAAGGAATACCAAAGATTAATCACGCAGGACAGATTTGTGATGCCTGCTTATTAGGAAAACACAGTAGGACTCCATTCCCAAATCAAGCCAAATTTAGATCGAAGAAACCTTTGGATCTAGTATATGGAGATCTCTGTGGCCCTATAAGCCCAACCACAAACTCCGGGAAGCAATACATTTTCTTGTTAGTGGACGATTGTACACGTTTCATGTGGGCCTACTTTCTGACATCGAAAGATCAAGCATTTGATACTTTCAAGGAATTTAGACAACATATTGAAACGGAATTGAGGACAAAATTAAGGATGCTGAGAACAGATCGAGGAGGTGAGTTCACATCTAATGAATTCACCAAGTACTGCAAGGAGAATGGAATAGCACGACAGTTAACAGCACCTTACTCACCACAACAAAAAGGCGAAGTTGCCACAAACTTTTGGCGGAAGCAGTCAGACACGCCGTCTACATACTAAACAGGGTCCCTACAAGAGCCCTGGTGGATAAGACTCCATATGAGGCACTCTACAACAGAAAACCAAATCTGGAAAAACTAAGGATATTTGGGTGCACAGCTTATGCCAAGGTAACAATACCTCACTTACAAAAGCTGGATGATAGAAGTGTACCCATGATTTACTTAGGTGTAGAGGAAGGATCAAAAGCATATAGATTATATAATCGAGAAAAGAAGCGGAAACATGTAAGCATGGATGTTAAGTTTATGGAAACCAAACCATGAAATTGGGATAACAGTAGAGAGGAACCAACTACACAAAACTCAGAATGGACAAGTTTTGTGGTACGAGGAATAGACGATGGAAATACTACATCAGTCAACTCGGAAAGCAATGAAGATGCGCATCAGGAACAGGAACAAACTACTGCTCCAAACTCTCCAGTTACCCCACCAACATATACTTACAACCCATACTCAGAGAAGGAATATGCTACTACTAGTTCATTTGGGAACTTAGGAAGATTTGATGATACACCAACACGGGGTTTCAAAGATTTGAATGCAGTATATGCAAATGCACGTGTAGTTGAAACTGAAAGTCTGCTACTTACGGAAGAGGAACCACGTAACTACAGGGAAGCATCGACAGATAGGAAATGGATTGAGGCCATGGAAGCAGAACTGGATTCAATTAACAGGAATAACACATGGACTCTTACTACTTTGCCTGCGAATCATGAGGCAATAGGACTCAAGTGGGTTTTCAAGACCAAGAGGGATGCAAAAGGAAATATCATCAAATACAAAGCAAGACTAGTAACAAAAGGCTACGTGCAGAAACACGGAATAGACTTCGAAGAAGTATTTGCACCAGTTGCACGCATTGAGACAGTTCGTCTGATTTTAGCACTGGCAGCACACCATGGATGGCAAGTACATCATTTGGATGTCAAATCAGCATTTTTACATGGGGAATTAAAGGAAGAAGTCTACGTTACACAACCTGAAGGTTTCGTAAAACCAGGAAGTTCAGGGAAAGTTTACAAGCTCTCGAAGGCACTATATGGTTTAAGGCAAGCACCAAGAGCTTGGAATATGAAGCTTGATCAAACCTTAAAGTCATTGGATTTCAAGAAGTGTAATCTCGAACAAGCGGTCTACACAAAGAGAAGTAAGACTTCCACACTAATAGTTGGAGTTTATGTTGATGACTTGATAATCACGGGCACTCCAAGGAAGGAAATAGACTTGTTCAAATCCCAGATGGAAGATAAATTTGAAATGAGCGATCTAGGATTGTTGGCTTATTACCTCGGGATAGAAGTTACCCAGACAGGGGGAGAGATTACAATCAAGCAGACAGGTTACATCAACAAGATCTTAAAGGATGCTAGTATGATGGAAAGTAATGACACCAAAATACCTATGGACCGGGAACAAAGTTGGTCAAGGCGGAAGATAGAAAACCAGTTGACGCAACTTATTACAGAAGTTTAATTGGATGTCTCAGGTATCTACTACACACTAGACCAGATCTAAGTTATCTCGGTTGGATTACTCAGCAGATTTATGCAAGAACCAAAGGATCACCATTTGAAGGCGATAAAGCAAGTAATCCGATACATTAAAGGAACCAAGGAGCATGGAATTATATACAAAAGAGATGGCGGCTGCAAGATTACAGGTTATAGCGACAGTAGTTATGGAATCAATACTGATCAAGGAAAAGGTACTACTGGAATAGTATTCTATTTTGGAGAATCCCCTATTACCTGGTGCACTCAGAAGCAACCAACAGTAGCACTCTCATCATGTGAATCAGAATTCATGGCGGCTACTGGAGCAGCATGTCAAGCTTTATGGTTAAAGCGGCTACTTAGTGAAATAACGGGCTGGAAAGAGGAAAGAATAACACTGAAGGTTGATAACGTTTCAGCAATAGCACTCGTCAAGAACCCGGTATTTCATGGAAGAAGTAAGCATATCGACATTCGTTACCATTTCATTCGTGAATGCGTAGAGAATGGACACATCAATGTGGAACACGTTAGTGGCGAATTACAAAGGGCTGATATATTGACTAAAGCACTACCAAGGCTGAAGTTTGTCACTATGCGGCAGATGCTCGGGGTTCAAGATCTAGGACGAAGCAACGATCGAGATTAAGGGGGAGAATGTGGACCATAATCCCGTTCATTGCTCGGTTAATACTATATTTAGTGTGTTATGTAAATATAGGGGTTTAGTGTGTCAATATGATAGATAATAACCGAATGGCGGTTATTGGCAGTTATAGACGGTTATGTCTATTAGGGAAAAGTCGTGACCTTTCATGAACAGTCATGATGGTCCGGTCATTGTATTATAAAACAAGTGTCGTGTAACATAATTTCGTAATCTATCAACACACGATTATATTTCTAGTATATTTCTCTCGCACATATTTGTGAATCAAACGATTAGGGACAACAATCTTCACTTCAATGTTAGTATATGATCACGTAAAAATGAACGTATGTCCGGAAAATATTTAAGCCTACGGGGTCACACGCGTTGACACTTAGATATCCGGTAATATGTATATATTGTATCTACATATTTATAATCACCAAGTTGAGAGAAATGATAATTGGACATTATTAACTAGATATGTTAATTAGAATTATTTATTAATTAATAAATATAAATTATTAATTATTAAGTATTAATTAGTAATTAAATGTAATTATTAATTAAATCCTAGTCCAAGTCAAAGATGTTATTTGAGGATTAAGTTATTTGGGATATATTTATACCCTATATATACCCTAATAAATTAACCCTAACTAATAACTAAAAAATAATATATGATATTCGATTTCTCTCGGTCGACTTAGTCGAAAACAAAACCACCGAAAACTAGTTTTTTTGGTTTTCATAGGCAATTAAAGAATATATTAATAATCATTCTTTAGTCTTTGGTTTTGGAAGTCAACGAACAGAATAAGTTTTTTTTGTTCTATTCGATCAAATAATAAAAGCAAACTATGGAGTTTTGGCTTTTGGTGATTCAAGATCTAGCAATCTTCGGGTTTTGTTTGACGTGTCGTGTGTGCGATCGTAGAGGGGTTTATTTTAAACCTTATTATAAAGTTTCTTGCTTTATCATCTTCAATTAAAGGTACATGCTTTCTTTCCTTGGTTAATTAATTAATTGCATAGTTTAATTTTCCGCTGCGTGCTTTGTGATTTAATTTGATAATTTGTTATATAACCCAACAGTGGTATCACGAGCCTACTATGTGATGATTAATTACCAAAAAGATCAAAATTTGAAGGGGGGTTAGGGTTCATGTGGATCGAAATATATGTATAAATTTTAGATTAATTTTTGTTAGTTTATAATGGTTAATATTAAATTAAATGGAAACAAAATTAATTTTATTTATTTATATATGTTTCGAAATCAGATCTAAATAAAAAAGTTTTTTTTAAAACCCTAATTCCAAGTTTTGATCTTTAAGCATTATTATGTGATAATTGCATGCGTTCATGGTGTACTTTTAATTATTTAATTGTTAAATAGAAGTAAAAATCATGAATTTTTCATGCAAATTATTCATGATTATTACTTAGATATATTGATATGAAATCTTGATCATTAGGGTTAATTATGCTAGATAATTGAATAACTAATTGTGTGACAATGTGATTATGTTTTGTGAAAGTTCCTGTTTGACACCAGTTCACTAAAAAAATCATAACTTATCAACCGTAAGGAGTTGGAAGCCGAATTCTTTACAGTAGGTGCTTGACTCATAGGGCTACAACTTTTGTGTTTTGTGCTAAGCCCAGTTCGGCCTTCTTCAGTGCCAGATTTGGTCGTGAAGCTGCTGGATTTTCCAGATCAGCATCCTGTTTTTTATGGTAGATAATTTGTTATAGAAATTTTGGCTTACGCAATCAAGGCAACTTGATGCATGTGGTCTCTTTACATATGAAAGAGGAGCCAATCTTATACCATAGTGACCAAAATTAGGTTGATTACCTTAATTGTTAAGTTGTAAATTTAGTAAGTTTAATTTTGCCTTTTATGAAATTGTGTGCAAAATTGTTTTTGGAAAAATAAACTTGACTAATAACTATCGAAATAAGATTTTGTTTATAAAATTAGTGCCCTAAAATCAAAAGATACACCGGCTCACCCATTTGAACAAACTCTAAGAGAGGTATAAGTCGGAGTGCGCTAGCCTCCTAAAAGGCGGGTTTTTAATTGCGTTCATCGCAAACCTTTGCCCTTGCGCTTCTTTGTGCGTTCAAATGGAGCTACCGAGCTCTTTTGTATTTAAAGGCAATAAAAATGAGTTTTATAAACAAATTATGTTTAGGAGATATGCATGAATCTTCAAACATAACCTTTTGATCACACATCAAATTGATTGACCCAATAAACTTAAGTCATTGCCATCCAACTCGTAAAGGACACTTGTGGCTGTTGTTTTTACTCACTGGTACACAGTGGTGAAATGGCAGTTGCATGGCAAATCCCACTCACTGGTACACAGTGGTGGACAAATTTGCGCGTTCTTGGTTGGACGACTTAAAGCGAGTTAAGCGGTGAGACCTTAACCCGTGGTAAAAGATGGGACAAAACATGACTACAAATCACTTGATGAATCAAATGTAATTTGTAGGTCCCATTCTTACTAGGAATTGCACATGTAATGCAATTACTGCTCGTCACTTACCTTTTGAGTACAATCATTTCTAGCAGATCAACTGATGAAATGAGTGTATGTCAATTGGATCATAGCCTTAATGAAATTAATTGTTTATTTTATAAACATTGGGTAATTGATTTCTTAAGGATTAATTATCGAAAATACCGATAATTGAACTTGAATCTGTTTTGTAAAAGGCAACAAATCCTTCACAAAACATACACCAATCGGCTTTTAGGTCGATGCTAGAAAGGGAAAACTTTCTAAAACCAATTTCAATGGCTGTTTTGTCAATATAGAATTGTTCTAAAAGTTGAAAAGAAAACCCGTGTCATTGAAAACTCAGATATCGCTATTCCTAATGCGAATGCCACTGCTTTGCAGTTGGAAGCATAAAATACTCAGTACTATAGACATATTGAGGTTGCTTATTTGATGCTAGAAGCATGTCTCCCGAGCTTCAAAAAGCAATTCGGATTGCAAAATCCGTGTGATATGATCAAATAACTCAAGTCTATGTACGCAAAACAAGTTGGAGTTGAAATTACTTGAGCTAATTGAGTCACTCCATAACTTGATCACGAGTATGGGAAACCGGTGAATGCTCGTGTACTCAAGATGAAGAGTTACTTTGAGCATTTTGGAAAGGTTAAACTATGCGTATCTTCTGCCGATTTTTATTGGCATAAAAGATTTTGAGAAGTTTGTGCACAATTACAATTTGCATAGCATAAGTTGGACTTCATAATCAAGTTGATTGAGTATGAGGAAAACCTTCCTAAAATCTGAGATACCCCAAGTTCTTATGATCAAGGGGGGAATGGTTTAGAAAGCAAAACAACCGTAAAGCTAAAGGCAAGAACTTTGGTAAGAGAAAACAAAGTATTTAGTCTCAAAACCTTAAAAGACCCCTTGGAAAAAGGAGCATACGGCTAAAGACCAGTCTTGTCATCACTATGCTAAAGTGAGACACTGGAAAAGGAATTGTCCTAAGTATCTAGCTTAGTTGAACAAGAAGAAGAAGCAAGTTGGTTTAACCAGTTCTTCAAGTATCTTCTTAACTGAATTATAAGTGTTGATAAGATTCAAATGATAATTCAATAGCAAAAGAGTCAAGTTAACTTGGACTCTATCTATCTTTGACATTGTCATCTTGTTTAATTTTGTCAAGAAACGCATTTAAAGTCTTCAAATGTGAAGAATTCTTACAAATCAAATGATGAATCATTTGAAAAATGCGTGGTTTTGACAAGAAACGCATTAAAAGTCTTCAATGTGGAAAAATCTTACAAATCAAATGATGAATCATTTGATAAATGCGTGTCTTTTGAATTGTCGTTAGCAAGAAAAGCATTGAAAGACTTCAACGTAAAGGGATCTTACAATCAAATGATGAATCATTTGAAAAATGCATATCTTGTGTTTTCGGCAAGATGACAAGAATACCTTTTTCGCATAAAATCAGAAAAGGCTAAGAAACTACTTTGACTAATACATTCGGATGTATGTAGCCGATTTAGACATGAGTCAAGGAAAGATGCTAGCTACTTTACCATTTTTATGAATGATTTCAGTCGTTATGGTTATGTTTACTTGCTTAAACATAAACATGAAGTGTTTGAAACATTCAAAGAGTTTAAAAATGAAGTAGAAAATCAACTCAGCAAAACCATCAAGATTCTTCGGATCGAGGTGGTGAATACTTAAGCCAAGAGTTTAAGGATTATCTGAAAGCATGTGGAATTGTCCAACAGCTTACTCCTCCATACACTCCTCAACATAATGGAGTGTCTGAAAGGAGAAATCAAACCTTGCTAGACATGGTGAGATCTATGATGACCCTTACGACTCTCCCATTTTCGTTTTGGGATTATGCTCTAGAGACTGCTGTACGCATTCTCAATATGGTTCCAACCAAGAAGGTTGACAAGACACCATATGAATTATGGCATGGAAATGTTCCTAATCTGTCTTACTTAAGAGTCTGAGGATGTGAGGCACTTGTGAAGCGCGATACGCCTGACAAACTTGAACCCAGAACTACTAAGTGCATCTTTGTCGGATACCCTAAGGAAACGATGGGTTACGACTTCTATGATCCCGTCAAAAACACTGTTCGCGTTGCTCATGCTGAATTCTTTGAAAAGAAATTAGCTCAAGAGAACAGTGGGAGGGTTGTAGAACTTGATGAGACTCAAGAGGAAGATGTGTCACCTTCTGAAGCTCCTAGCAATCATCAACTTGGGGGGGAAAATGTTCAAAGTGATGAACCTCAAGTCGATGATGATGAAGCGATTCCACTTCGTGGGTCCGAAAGGACAAGACGTCCTACTGACAGATTATGTCTGATGGTAGAAGAAAACGTTTTAGGAGATCTCGATGAGCCTCCGAATTTCAAAGCTGCATTATCAGATCCGGAATCTGACAAATGGCTTGAAGCTACGAAGGTGGAAATGAAATCCATGAAAGACAATCAAGTCTGGAGCTTGGTTGATCTTCCACAAATGCTCAAACTGTTGGGTGTAAGTGGATCTTCAAGAAGAAGACGGACATGGATGGAAATGTACACACCTATAAAGCTCGTCTCGTGGCGAAAGGTTATACTCAACGTTTCGGTGTTGACTATGATGAGACCTTTTCTCCAGTTGCGGACATTAGAGCTATTAGGATTCTCTTAGCCATAGCTGCGTACTATGACTTTGAGATATGGTAAATGGATGTTAAGACTGCCTTCTTAAATGGTTACTTGGATGAAGAAGTCTATATGGATCAACCTGAAGGTTTTATTGATCCAAAACATCCCAACAAAGTATGCAAGCTTCAAAGGTCCATTTATGGACTAAAGCAAGCATCAAGAAGTTGGAACAAGCGGTTTGATGAAGAAATCAAAAAGTTTGGTTTCGTTCAAAATCCCGATGAGCCATGTGTATATCGCAAAGCTAGTGGGAGTAATGTTACTTTCCTTGTCTTGTATGTTGATGACATATTGATCATAGGAAAACACATTCCAATGTTGCAAGATGTTAAATCCCATCTTGGAAAGTGTTTTGCCATGAAAGATTTGGGAGAAGCGGCATTTATTCTTGGAATCAATATCTACCGAGATAGATCAAAGCGGTTAATTGGACTAAGTCAAAGTGCTTATATTGATAAGGTCACTCATGCAAGGACTTAATTTATCTAGCAACGGTGCTTCTACACCTAATGAGGTGGAGCGTATGCGAAGAATCCCTTATGCTTCAGCGGTGGGATCTATCATGTATGCGGTAAGATGCACTAGACCTGATAATGCGTTCGCGCAAAATATAGTTAACCATTATCAGCAAAATCCTGGAGAGGATCATTGGATTGTTGTAAAGAATTATTCTTGGTGTATGGAAGAAATCTGATCCAGAATTCAAAGTGAATAGATACTGTGATGTTGGATTTCAGACTGATAAAGATGATTCAAAATATCAGTCGGGATACGTCTTCATTATTTAAATGAAGGCACGGTGGAATGCTATGAGCTAAAGCAAACCACAGTTGCCATGTCTGCAACAGAGTCTGAGTACATTGCCGCCTCAGAAGCCGCAATGGAAGCAGTCTGGATAAGGAAGTTCATTAGCGGGCTTGACGTGATCCCCTCGAGTGACTTACCCACTGATATGTACTGTGATAATACTGGTGCATTAATCATTGCCAACGAACCCGGAGTTCAGAAAGGTGCAGACATTATGCTAGACGATATCACTATGTTCGTGAGCAGATCGAACTAGGAGAAATCACATTACTCAAAGTTCACACAGATTTTAACTTAGCTGATCCTTTCACAAAAGCTTTGTCTAGGCCCAAGCTTGAAAGGCATGCCGAGGGCATATGACTTAAATTAGCTAGTTATTTCATGTAAATCCGTTGTTTCGGTATTTGGATAAGGGATGTTAAACAATTTATATTTTTCATAATGAAATAAAGTACTTGATATGTTTGATTTCATTTAATATTAATTGTATCCTATATTTGCATGTTTAATCCTTGAATATTTTATTAAATATTCTAAATTGTCCATTGTCGATTAATTATATGGGAATATAATTAAACTAAGACAAATCTGAGCGATTGGTTATATTCTTGGAATATATAATGGATGGTCCCACCAAACTCACATGATATCCATAGTTGATGCATATCGGACTACCCCACTAACGAATTTATCACTTTATGGATCGGCGTCATTAAGTGAAATTCGTAAATGGTTACTTTATTGATCCTTTGACTTGAGATACAAGCAGGTCAGCATGTATGGATTGCACTTACTTGATATAGTTCTAACTCTCCTGAATAAGGGAGTAAATAAAGGGCTATTTTCAGAAAGTGTAGTGAAGTATGATGACTGACACGTGTAGTCAATACAGGATTTGTTCCTCCAACTAATAGTTGCAGAATGATACCATTGGGCCCCTCATTGGACTATTTAAGATGTTTGCATGGCCGTGCCCAAATAAATCCAGATGGTTCTCGATTATATTTGGTAATCTCTAATTAGTTATGGAATGAGAAACAGAATCGTTAAATCATGAAATGACATTGATCCATATTCATGTTTAACACGGTATCTGAACAAAGGGATAATAAATGCCTCAACCATTTAAATATACTTTAGAAACTATACTTAAATATTTCTGGGAGCATTGGCGTGTTGCTAGACGCTAACCAATGTTATTACCTTCATTTGTTACGAGCTCAAGTGGGAGCTGTTAGTATATGATCACGTAAAAATGAACGTATGTCCGGAAAGTATTTAAGCCTACGGGGTCACACGCGTTGACACTTAGATATCCGGTAATATGTATATATTGTATCTACATATTTATAATCACCAAATTGAGAGAAATGATAATTGGACATTATTAACTAGATATGTTAATTAGAATTATTATTAATTAATAAATATGATTTATTAATTATTAAGTATTAATTAGTAATTAAATGTAATTATTAATTAAATCCTAGTCCAAGTCAAAGATATTATTTGAGGATTAAGTTATTTGGGATATATTTATACCCTATATATACCCTAATAAATTAACCCTAACTAATAACTAAAAAATAATATATGATATTCGATTTCTCTCGGTCGACTTAGTCGAAAACAAAACCACCGAAAACTAGTTTTTTTGGTTTTCATAGGCAATTAAAGAATATATTAATAATCATTCTTTAGTCTTTGGTTTTGGAAGTCAACGAACAGAATAAGTTTTTTTTGTTCTATTCGATCAAATAAAAAGCAAACTAGGAGTTTTGGCTTTTGGTGATTCAAGATCTAGCAATCTTCGGGTATTGTTTGACGTGTCGTGTGTGCAATCGTAGAGAGGTTTTATTTTAAACCTTATTATAAAGTTTCTTACTTTATCATCTACAATTAAAGGTACATGTTTTCTTCCTTGGTTAATTAATTAACTACATAGATTTATATTCCGCTGCGTGCTTTGTGATTTAATTTGATAAATTGTTATATAAACCAAACCACGTTAAAATCTTCTAAAAGAATCCACATTCCATTGTTGATTTCCATCAAAGAAGCCAACTTATCCCACAATGACCTTTTAGCCCGGTTTGAATGAGGGCCATATACACTCACAATATTAATACATGAGTTATCACCCAGTAAAGTACCAGATAAACACAAAAAGTTTTCTTCTTTTATGACCCTTGATTAACACGGGACCGAAAATATAATAGTTAAAAAACGAAAACGTAGACATAGTGTGTGCATAAATATTGGGGACCGTATTGCTATTTAGTAATAGTCCAGAGACCTAAAAGAGAAACTCCAAAATAAAAGGGAGTAAAGTCGAATATCTCCAAACTAAAGAAAAACAGTAGCAGCCAAATAGCAGCAGCCGCCATTGTTGTACGGAAAAATCCTCCGCCGCAACACGACATAAATAACGGCCAACATTACTCCGATTGCAATCCGACGACAATAAAGGTTTCTGAATCACTACATCTTACTTGTGTTTATATATAGAAATTTGGGAAGGATGGCGGTGCTATATCAGCAAATATCTGCATATAAAAGCAGTAGCAGCAGCAGCAGCAGCTCTGTTTTCCAATTTGTGCGCCCTCAAAACACCAAAAGGTACTCTTCTT
>CM067170.1:81607268-81662268 GCA_034093135.1 Erigeron breviscapus | reverse complement strand
TGATTTTAATTTTGTTAACAATGATATCCATGTTTCTATGAATGATGTATTTTATTTTAAAGCCATGCTTTAAATGGTATTTATGAATTGGTTCATGAAAACACAACATATGATAACTCAATGTACCAAGCTACCACCAAGAAACTTAAATTAGATTTAAGTGAAACCTATATTTGGCATTGTCGTCTTGGCCATATAAATAAGAATCGCATACTAACACTTCAAAAGAATGGTCTTTTGAAAACAAAATCAAATGATTCATTTGATATATGTGAATCTTGTTTACAAGGCAAGATGACTAAAGCACCTTTCAATGGCACTAATGAAAGGGCGAAAGATTTATTAGGTATCATACATTCGGATGTATGTGGTCCTTTTAAGCCAATGACTAGGAATGGTGAAAGATACTTCATTACATTCACCGATGACTATAGTCGTTACGGTTATGTATACTTGTTAAAACACAAGTATGAAGCTTTTGAAATGTTCAAAACTTTCAAGAATGAAGTAGAAAACCAACTCAGCAAGTCAATAAAAATTCTTCGTTCTGATAGAGGAGGTGAATACCTAAGTGATGTTTTTCAAGATCATCTTAGAAGTTGTGGAATCATCTCACAACTAACTCCACCTGGAACACCACAACATAATGGTGTATCTGAAAGGAGGAATCGAACCCTATTAGATATGGTTCGTTCCATGATGAGCAAAAGCTCACTACCTCTATCATTTTGGGGTTATGCCATAATCTCTGCTGCCCGAATTTTAAATATGGCTCCCACCAAGAAAGTGGAGAAAACACCTTTTGAAATATGGCATGGAAGAGTTCCATCTTTGTCATACTTAAAGGTATGGGGTTGTGAGGCTTATGTAAGACATGATGCCTCAAGCAAATTAGAGCCCCGATCCACTAAATGTATTTTTGTAGGATATCCTAAAGATGATTTAGGATATTATTTCTACAATCCTAATGAGCAAAATGTATTTGTTGCTCGAAAGGCTGAGTTCTTAGAAACTAAATTCCTTATGGAAGGAGCTAGTTCTAGAACAGTGGAACTTGAAGAAGATCAAGAACCACAAACAGATACACGCTTGGTTGACACTAGTATTCAACAAAAGGATGTTGAAGATGATCAAAGAGTTAATCAAGACACACAAAACGTTCGTAGATCTGGTAGAGCTACTTATCCACCTGAGAGATATGGATTTCTCATGGATGAATGCTATATGGTGGTTTCTGATGAACCAACCAACTACCATGATGCAATATCCAAATCAGATTCGGAAAAATGGCTAGAAGCCATGAACGCTGAGATGCAATCCATGTATGACAACCAAGTTTGGGAATTGGTTGTTGCACCTCCTAATTCCAAAGTAGTTGGAAGTAAGTGGGTGTTCAAATTGAAACACGATATGCATGGAAACTCGAGTACTTATAAAGCTAGACTTGTAGCAAAAGGTTTCACTCAAACTCGAGGGGTCGATTATGATGAAACTTTTTCGCCTGTGGCAATGCTAAAGTCTATTAGGATATTATTTGCCATAGCCGCACATTATGACTATGAGATATGGCAAATGGATGTCAAAACCACTTTTCTAAATGGATATCTTGAGGAAGATGTCTATATGGATCAGCCTGAAGGTTTTATCGATCCTAAACATCCTAATAAAGTATGCAAGTTAAAGAAATCAATCTATGGATTGAAACAAGCATCGAGAAGTTGGAATCGTCGTTTTGATGAAGAAGTCAAGAAATTTGGCTTCATCAAAAACGCTGATGAAGCTTGTGTGTACAAGAAGGCTAGTGGGAGCATCATTACTTTTCTAGTATTATATGTCGATGACATTCTACTATTTGGAAATGATATTCCAACCTTGGAAGGTGTAAAAGCCTGGCTTGGAAGTTGCTTTTCCATTAAGGATCTTGGTGAAGCCGCTTTTATTTTGGGAATAAGGATCTATAGGGATAGATCAAGGCGCTTAATAGGTTTGAATCAAAGTGCATACATAGACAAAATCTTGAAAAGGTTCAAGATGGAAAACTCCAAGAAAGGTTTGGTGCCTATTCAGAGAGGAACTATATTGAGCACTTCTCAATCTCCTAGCTCAAAAGCTGAGCAAGAGAGAATGAGTGGAATCCCATATGCATCTGCTATAGGATCCATCATGTATGCTATGATATGCACGAGACCGGACGTGTCATGCGCTTTAAGCATGACAAGTAGATACCAGCAAAATCCAGGAGATAATCATTGGATGGCTGTCAAATATATATTGAAATATCTTAGAAACACTAAAGATATGGTTTTAATATATGGATCTGGTGAGGAGGAGCTCGTTGTAAAGGGTTACACGGATGCGAGTTTCCAAACTGATCGAGATGATTCTCGATCACAATCGGGGTATATCTTCATTCTAAATGGAGGAGCTGTTTCTTGGAAAAGCTCAAAGCAAGATGTGGTTGCATTGTCCACTACAGAATCGGAATACATCGCCGCTTCTTTGGCAGCACAAGAAGCTGCATGGTTGAAGAAATTCATTGCCGATCTAGGGGTTGTTCCTTCCATTCAAGAACCCCTAGAAATTCTTTGTGATAACAAGGGCGCAATTGCTCAAATCAAAGAACCTCGTGCGCATCAAAAGACTAGACACATTGAGCGGAGATTCAACTACATAAGGGATGAAGTTGAAAAAGGAAAGATATGTATTTGCAAAGTTCACACCGATCAAAATATTACGGACCCACTCACGAAGCTCCTTGAGAGGCCTAAGCATGAGAGTCATACTTGTGCCATGGGACTTCGATATTCTAGTGATTGGATTTGATCTATTTTATGTATTTGGATATCGGAATACTTGTATTTGGTAACACTTTTATATGAATATTGGTATTATGCATTTAAATTGTGTTATGTTCCATTTTGCATGTTTAAATCCATGAATGAGTTAATTATTCTAAATATCCGTAGTCGATCACATTTGTGGGAACAAATATGAATGTAAGACTATTATGAACTTGGATTGGTAGATATTCAAAAGGTTTTGAATATAGAGCAAAGTGTTGCTACCAAGGTTCATAGATATTTGTGGGATACAAATATTGGACTGACCTGCTCTCAAGCATTACTACATAGAATCTCTATGATTGATCATAAGTAATCTTGAGTTAAAAGGCGAATATCATCGTATCCTCAGACCTGAGATACATATTGGGTCTTGAAATTCACTGAATGTTATACTTTGACTTAGTTCTTCGCTGTTCTGAAACATGGCAGTACATAAGACTAAGCTCAGGTATGATATAAGGTGATTGTGAAAGACGTATGTAGTCGAGATGGAATTTGTCCCTCTTATTCGTTGAGAGTAAGATGTCTAAGGCCTGCTACAAAGTTGAATCAATAGAGAATGATCACTCTGTGTCTCTAGGATTTAACATGACATCTGTGACAAAAGGATAAATGATCGATTCACCTAAATCATTTCAAGAAAGGAACTTGAAGGGGATGATGTTATTGAATGGCACTTCGTCATACGTATTAGGGGTAGCAAACCGTTGTTAGGCGGTATTTGCTGCTTGCGTCAATCTTCTATGAATCTTGTGCAAGTGGGAGATTGTAGGAATCCGTCTGCCCAAGACACATATTAAATTGACGTGGCTAGTACGTGATGATCCAAGTCGGGTCATACCCAATAACAAGCTAGACAAACACCTATAATATTTATTTATATGATATGATCTTTAAATAAATATCAATACTTGAAATATTTAGAAAGTAAGTTTCTAAATAATTGCACTTGAGATATATAAATAAATTATATGGATGATTTATTTTGAGAGAAATGTGAATAAGTTTATTTGGCAAAATAAACACTTATGTGTGTTGTGTATAATATGTAATATGTTACATAAGATATGTAATAAGTTATGTTACAATTTTATCTATAAAATGTACAAGTAAATGGTTTTTATAAAATTTGTAACAAAAAATGTTTGTTACACTTTTGGGGCCCCCCCCCCCCCCATGTGCATTTTATGTGTTGTTTGTTCTACTTATACACTTGTCCTTCCATACACAACACACAACACACTACATAGTTTACATCAATTCTTACATGCAAAAGTAAGACTTTTTCTCTCAATATTTCTCAACTAGAAAACTTCTTTTCTTTAAGTGTTTACAAGTTTATATCCTAGCATATTTTGGGGTGTTTGTTGCAAGCTTGGGGTATACAAGCTTGAGGTTCTTCTAGATTGAAGACTTGCCTTTTGAAGAACATCATATTCTTCATTTCTACTTCCTTACTAGCTTGGAAGAAAGGTAGTTCTCTAAAACACCCTATGGTTGTTATTTTGTATGTATGTCATTCATATACATGGATCCTTATTGTTTGGGTTTTCTTTTATAAGTTAAACTTTGGTTTTTAACTATATACACATCTTGAAAAGTTCAATTTTTCCGCTGCGTTTTAATATTATAAGGATAATATTACTTTGATAAAAACCCAAAAATCCCAATATTCTTTTCTATATATGGAAAGTTTCAAAATCATCATATAATAATCCAGAAATTGCAATAGAAAAGAAAAAGGGAGGTTTGTGAGGATTTTGAAATCTTTTCTACTAGGTAATCTAGTATCCTTATGCATGAAGATAATCAATTCGGTCGTTGTGGTCGGACTCTATTATGGATTTCTGACCACATTCTCCATAGGACCCTCCTATTTCTTCCTTCTCCGAGCTCACATTATGGAAGAAGGAGAAGAAGGAACCGAGAAGAGGGTATCAGCAACAACTGGTTTTATTACGGGACAGCTCATAATGTTCATATCGATCTATTATGCGCCTCTGCATCTAGCACTGGGTAGACCTCATACAATAACTGTCCTAGCTCTACCGTATCTTTTGTTTCATTTCTTTTGCAATAATCACAAACACTTCTTTGATTATGGATCTACTACCAGAAATTCAATGCGTAATCTCAGCATTCAATGTGTATTCCTGAATAATCTCATTTTTCAATTATTCAATCATTTCATTTTACCAAGTTCAATGTTAGCGAGATTAGTCAACATTTTTATGTTTCGATGCAACAGCAAGATGCTATTTGTAACAAGTAGTTTTGTTGGTTGGATAATTGGTCACATTTTATTCATGAAATGGATTGGAAAGTTAAATTAAAGACTTAAAGAAAGACTTAAAGATTCAAAAAGTAATAAATTACTAAAAAAATGGATACATAAGAAAAATAAAAGAACAGATAAGAAGAAATACGTCCCCCCCCTACCGATTTAATAACCTCTGCTACAAAGAAACTGATAATACCAACTCCGTTTGGAATTCCATCTATTATTCGTCTATCAAAAAAATGAGTGAATTCGGCGAATTTTCTCGTCCCCACAATCAAGAATCTTCCAAAAAAGGCATCTATGTACCCTCGATTATATGACCAATCATATATAGCATTTTTTATTTTGTCATAAAAATTTCTCCTAGGCCCCATTTTAAAAAATGAATTAATTAAGTCCAAATTTTGAAAAGATGAATAAACAGGTTTATATAAAAAAAATGCTATAAATATTCCGAAAGAGGCTATACTGACTGAAAAAAAGGCATCTTTACAAAATTATATGACCAATCATATATAGCATTTTTTATTTTGTCATAAAAATTTCTCCTAGGCCCCATTTTAAAAAATGAATTAATTAAGTCCAAATTTTGAAAAGATGAATAAACAGGTTTATATAAAAAAAATGCTATAAATATTCCGAAAGAGGCTATACTGACTGAAAAAAAGGCATCTTTACAAAATTCATACCAATCTATTGAATTATTTGAATTTTTATGTAAAAGATTTATAGACGGGGTTAACCATTTTGTTAAAGGAATTCCTAAGAATCCAACGAACAAAGTAAATATAATTAATGTTAGAAATATAAATTAGTGGTGTTTAATTGTAAATAGAGTTACATTTGATTTTATTGTTAAAGTACAAGGGGTCTAGGTGAAACTTATATTAGTCATATATAAACCCCTTGTAACTAATCATGTATTAATAACCTCTTCTACAAAGAAACTGATAATACCAACTCTGTTTGGAATTCCATCTATTATTCGTCTATCAAAAAAATGAGTGAATTCGGCGAATTTTCTCGTCCCCACAATCAAGAATCTTCCAAAAAAGGCATCTATGTACCCTCGATTATATGACCAATCATATATAGCATTTTTTATTTTGTCATAAAAATTTCTCCTAGGCCCCATTTTAAAAAATGAATTAATTAAGTCCAAATTTTGAAAAGATGAATAAACAGGTTTATATAAAAAAAAATGCTATAAATATTCCGAAAGAGGCTATACTGACTGAAAAAAAGGCATCTTGTACCCTCGATTATATGACCAATCATATATAGCATTTTTTATTTTGTCATAAAAATTTCTCCTAGGCCCCATTTTAAAAAATGAATTAATTAAGTCCAAATTTTGAAAAGATGAATAAACAGGTTTATATAAAAAAAAATGCTATAAATAGTCCGAAAGAGGCTATACTGACTGAAAAAAAGGCATCTTTACAAAATTCATACCAATCTATTGAATTATTTGAATTTTTATGTAAAAGATTTATAGACGGGGTTAACCATTTTGTTAAAGGAATTCCTAAGAATCCAACGAACAAAGTAAATATAATTAATGTTAGAAATATAAATTAGTGGTGTTTAATTGTAAATAGAGTTACATTTGATTTTATTGTTAAAGTACAAGGGGTCTAGGTGAAACTTATATTAGTCATATATAAACCCCTTGTAACTAATCATGTATTAATAACCTCTTCTACAAAGAAACTGATAATACCAACTCTGTTTGGAATTCCATCTATTATTCGTCTATCAAAAAAATGAGTGAATTCGGCGAATTTTCTCGTCCCCACAATCAAGAATCTTCCAAAAAAGGCATCTATGTACCCTCGATTATATGACCAATCATATATAGCATTTTTTATTTTGTCATAAAAATTTCTCCTAGGCCCCATTTTAAAAAATGAATTAATTAAGTCCAAATTTTGAAAAGATGAATAAACAGGTTTATATAAAAAAAAATGCTATAAATAGTCCGAAAGAGGCTATACTGACTGAAAAAAAGGCATCTTTACAAAATTCATACCAATCTATTGAATTATTTGAATTTTTATGTAAAAGATTTATAGACGGGGTTAACCATTTTGTTAAAGGAATTCCTAAGAATCCAACGAACAAAGTAAATATAATTAATGTTAGAAATATAAATTAGTGGTGTTTAATTGTAAATAGAGTTACATTTGATTTTATTGTTAAAGTACAAGGGGTCTAGGTGAAACTTATATTAGTCATATATAAACCCCTTGTAACTAATCATGTATTAATAACCTCTTCTACAAAGAAACTGATAATACCAACTCTGTTTGGAATTCCATCTATTATTCGTCTATCAAAAAAATGAGTGAATTCGGCGAATTTTCTCGTCCCCACAATCAAGAATCTTCCAAAAAAGGCATCTTTACAAAATTCATACCAATCTATTGAATTATTTGAATTTTTATGTAAAAGATTTATAGACGGGGTTAACCATTTTGTTAAAGGAATTCCTAAGAATCCAACGAACAAAGTAAATATAATTAATGTTAGAAATATAAATTAGTGGTGTTTAATTGTAAATAGAGTTACATTTGATTTTATTGTTAAAGTACAAGGGGTCTAGGTGAAACTTATATTAGTCATATATAAACCCCTTGTAACTAATCATGTATTAATAACCTCTTCTACAAAGAAACTGATAATACCAACTCTGTTTGGAATTCCATCTATTATTCGTCTATCAAAAAAATGAGTGAATTCGGCGAATTTTCTCGTCCCCACAATCAAGAATCTTCCAAAAAAGGCATCTATGTACCCTCGATTATATGACCAATCATATATAGCATTTTTTATTTTGTCATAAAAATTTCTCCTAGGCCCCATTTTAAAAAATGAATTAATTAAGTCCAAATTTTGAAAAGATGAATAAACAGGTTTATATAAAAAAAAATGCTATAAATAGTCCGAAAGAGGCTATACTGACTGAAAAAAAGGCATCTTTACAAAATTCATACCAATCTATTGAATTATTTGAATTTTTATGTAAAAGATTTATAGACGGGGTTAACCATTTTGTTAAAGGAATTCCTAAGAATCCAACGAACAAAGTAAATATAATTAATGTTAGAAATATAAATTAGTGGTGTTTAATTGTAAATAGAGTTACATTTGATTTTATTGTTAAAGTACAAGGGGTCTAGGTGAAACTTATATTAGTCATATATAAACCCCTTGTAACTAATCATGTATTAATAACCTCTTCTACAAAGAAACTGATAATACCAACTCTGTTTGGAATTCCATCTATTATTCGTCTATCAAAAAAATGAGTGAATTCGGCGAATTTTCTCGTCCCCACAATCAAGAATCTTCCAAAAAAGGCATCTATGTACCCTCGATTATATGACCAATCATATATAGCATTTTTTATTTTGTCATAAAAATTTCTCCTAGGCCCCATTTTAAAAAATGAATTAATTAAGTCCAAATTTTGAAAAGATGAATAAACAGGTTTATATAAAAAAAAATGCTATAAATAGTCCGAAAGAGGCTATACTGACTGAAAAAAAGGCATCTTTACAAAATTCATACCAATCTATTGAATTATTTGAATTTTTATGTAAAAGATTTATAGACGGGGTTAACCATTTTGTTAAAGGAATTCCTAAGAATCCAACGAACAAAGTAAATATAATTAATGTTAGAAATATAAATTAGTGGTGTTTAATTGTAAATAGAGTTACATTTGATTTTATTGTTAAAGTACAAGGGGTCTAGGTGAAACTTATATTAGTCATATATAAACCCCTTGTAACTAATCATGTAACTAAGCCTTTAACACATAATTCCATACTTACATCTCTCTAACCTTATTTTCTCTCTCTAAACTTCATCTTCAACCTCTCTTTCACACACAAACACACTTTACACACACTAACCTAAATCCTCCATTAAACCTTCAATTAAGCTCATTTTCATTTCTAACAATTGGTATCAGAGCATAATCGGTGTATCCGAACGATCCACAAACATTTTCATAACCGATTTTGTTCATAATTTTGAGAATTTGAGCTTAATTTCTGGATTTTCTGAAAATTTTCTGTTTCATGCTGAATTCGAAGCTTAATTGTGATTCTGATCATTGATTAAGAGTGGATTAGTGTTTGATTTGATAAATCAGTAGTTAATTTCGATTTACAGGTCATAAATGGTTGTTTTCATAATTTTCTGTTTTACCTCTGCAAACAGTGATAATAAGAAAAAGTTCATTTTTAGGTTTTGTTGTCTGCTACTGTTGCTACAGTACTCTACACGTGCACAGTAATTGAATCATTCCAATTTTTCAATTCAATTTCATCAATTTTTTTTTACATTTATTAATCAGAAAAGGCAGAAAAAGAAAAATAAACAACAAAAAAAAAAGTTCATAACTTCTCTCCTCAAATTCGTCTTCGTTGTTGATCATATCGAGCTGAAATTCATGAGGTTTTAATCGCGAATTCATTCTGAGCATGATGATATTTTCAATCTCGCGATTCGTTGAGTTTTGGTGACGGTTACAATTTCCGGCGAGGATTTGATTTCTCCGGCGAGGTTCAAAACTGATTTTTGTTGGTGAGGGTTTGTGCGGATTGAGATTTTGAGCGTTTTGGTGATAATTTCGTGTTCTAATTCGGTGTATCGAAGGAGTAATTGAGGTTTGAAGTTTTCCGGCGAGGTGGTTACTATTTCCGGCCGTCGTGGTGGTTGTTGAAATCGTTGTTCCTGAAAAACATTAAATAAACATTCATTATCCGAGCTCGGCAAATCAACAAATCACTTGGTCAAGTTTTTTTTAATTACCTCATTTGCAGAAGTCACAAGTCTACCATTTGCCGAACTCGTTCACGAGTCGTTGTTGCCATTTGCAGAAGTAACCGGTCACCAAAGTACCCTTTTGCCGAGTTAAATTCACGACTAGCATCCCTTTACCCGTATTTGCCGAGCTAACCGATCAACCAAAAAACACCAATTGCCGAAGTAAATTCTCGACCAGCAACATTTTCTCGCAGTTGCCGACTTACCTGATCACTCGTACTCGTGTTTGTAGAGATATCTTCTCGACCAGCATCTTAATACTCGCATTTGCCGAGTTGAGCGATTCAAGTCATTTGCCGAGCTCGGCAAACAATACAATCTAGCCACTATCGTGTTTGCCGACCTAATGACTCGACCAGAATTTGTGTTCTCGTGTTTGCAGACTTGACCGATCAACTAATTTGCTAAATCAACACATTGCCGAGCTAATTGCTCTGCAAATCACCAATTCGAGCATTACTTAACCAATTTTTCATCAAAACCCCCATTTGCAGAACAAACTGCTCGGCATCCTTTACGTTTATCACTTAGAAACTTTTTCGACCAAAATTTTCATTTTCAACTAATTGCCGAGCTCTGCAAACAATACAATTCATCCTAAACCTTCACCTTCATTTCAGCCAAATCAACCAAGTCTTTAAACAACCTCATTTGCCGACCATTTATCTCGGCAAACCATACAAATCATCCATTTCTCCAACACTTAACCCATTTCCAATCAAACACCTCATTTGCCGAGCAATAAGCTCGGCAAACAGTTCAAGTAAACCAAAATTTCAAAAAAAAAAAAAAAAAAAATTTTTTTAAGTTTTTTTCCAAATTAATTTTATTCTATTTTGGGTTTTTTAATTCGTAGATGGGCTATTGTTTATTGGGCTTACGGCTAGAATTTTTTTTTGCTTAATAAGATTTGTTTGGGCCAAGATTTCGCACTAGTTGGTTGTTGGACTTAATATTTTTTTTTGGGCTAATCATCAAGTTTTTGAGTCAAAATGTCAATCAAAACTTTCAAGTATAAACCATGCATGGAGGCCTATCATCTTCATGAAAGTCGAGAGTGTTCATGCCTTCAAGGTCATGCGTGTGTTATTCAATTGCTACAAAAGTTTTCAGAATTTTTTGAGAAAAACAAAGTTCTTAGGATGGAAAATGAGAGTCTTAAATGTGCAAATGACCAACTCAAATTTGAAAACCAAGAGCTCAAGTCTGCAAATGATCTAATTTTGTCCAACATGGAAAGTCTTCAAAAAGAAAATGATCATTTGCAATCAAAGATTTTCAAATTAACAAATGAGTTGGACAATTCTTCCAAAGAGCTCAATAAAATTGTTTTGGACAATCAATCAAAAGAACTTGTTTTGCAACAAAAGATTTCTGAGCTTAACCATGAGTTGCGAAACAAGTCCACCATTTTTGAGAGCAAAGTTGAAGAAGAAAGAACAAAATTGTGTGCTCAAATCAATTGTCATGAAGACAAGTGTTTGCAACTTCAGTCACACGAAACATCTTTGACAAAGAAAATTTCTGACCTTGAGATTGAATTGCAAACACAAACCAAATCTGTGAAGTCTGACCTTCCCAAAGTCATGATTGATGGTTGTACTCAAACTAATTGTCCTATGGTTGTGAATTCTTCTGTGCAGACTGATTGTGATAAGGTTGAGACTGTTGAAACTTCTATTCAGACTGATCCTGATGTTCCAAAGAAGGTTTACACGGGTAAATCTTCAAAACCTTTTGAAAGAAAAGTCTCTCAGTTTACTAATTACTCCTTACAAAAGGGTAAGAAGTACACTAAGAAACCAAATTTTGATGGAACAACTACTTATGTGTCTTTTCTATCATTTGAGGATAATTCTGGACATATTTCACAAGCAAAATCTCAATTGACTAAATCTAAATGGAAACCAATTTTAAAAGATCAGTCAACTTAGTCAAAATCATTCAAATATTCATTTTCTGAACTTTTTGATCTTGCACCAAAACCTGCAAAAACAGTTGTGCAAAAAGTGAATGATTTTGCTTCGAAAAATCATTTTTCAAATCAATCTCCCAAGATTGACAAGTTTTCAAAGAAATCAAATGATTTTTCACCATTGCTTCCACGAAAACTCTTTTCAACTAAACCACCGGGTTTTAGTTCTCCGTGGAATGCAACTTCTATTCATCAAATTGATGAGACTTACATTTGGACTTTCAAGAATTCAAAAACCATGGGACCCAATTTCAAATGGGTTCCAAAAGTGATTTCTAAGTGATTTGATGAATAGTGGCTTATGCACAATTCAGTGTATAACCCGTTCTAAAACCGTGTTTATAATTTCATTTTTTTAAGAAAAATCCAAAAAGATTTTCATTTTCTTATTTTTAAAAATCCAAAAAGATTTTCTCTTTTCATCATATTTTTACTTTGTCTTTTAGTTACTCACAAAGTCTCACAGGATGAGATGCAAGGCATCGAACGCCTTTGTGTACTGCCTTTGTAGTCTCATTTTTAATGATTGTGAGCAACTTTCAAACTCTTTTCTCACCCTTTATATGCAAAAACTTTGTTTATATCATGCATATATTTAGGGGGAGTTTGTTTATAAAACCAAAACTTCCAAGTGTTCAAACTCATTTTCCGTTTTAAAACACTTTGGATGTTTTTAAAACCATTTTCGATCATATTCAAAGAAGTTCGGTGTTAGATTTGCACATGAGAGTTTAGGCCACTCATACAAGCTCCATGATCTTGTCATCGCCGATGAGATCTAACCCCGGAGTTATATTCTCAATTTTAGATTGTGAGGGTTTATGAGCGTGGTAATGATGTTTGTGCAAATAGGACATGAGGGAGTAGTCGAAAAGTGAGAGGTTACGGTGAAATGATGTGAGAAAGGGCTAAAAGAAATGAAAGCCCTCCCCAAAATTCTCAAAAAGCCGGGTCAACACGTTCCTATCGGATTTCATTTGTTGATTTCTCGATATTGAAGAAGACTTCATGGACCCAGTGAAGCAATGCACATCTTTACCTAACCACTCAAGTGTTTCTTAACAAATGCTTGTTTTATTCTCACGGAGATTTTCACATTTCTATCGACTCTTCATTTGGAAGATGTTGATATTGAAAAAGGGAGACACTCTACTCCGGTCCCCGACTTCATTTGATCACTTATTGGGTCTAGAGCGTACTTGAAATATTCTTTCATTTGTCTAGGTCACAATGAGTCTTTATATGTCTTTGTGACATTGCATATCTTTGTGATATTGCCAGAACATTCGTAGTGATATCATATTATTGATATTCCACGATGATCGAATGGAAATCCTACCAATGCTAACATCTTTTCCAACGTTGAACGTAGGTCTCACATTTTCATTTTATGAACTTGTTGAGTAAACGAGAAGTCTATGTGACCTCGGAGTTATTTTCCCAAAAGTCTTTGAGGATAGTAAGACATGGTTATTGAACGCCTTTGTGACACTGACCATGTATTACATTCTTTAAAGCAATCTATCGGTTGAAAAGCCATAGACAGACCCATTTGAGATAATCTTTGTGCATTTCTCGATGACAATGGGAAGTCCTGAAAATAGTAATCGTATTTTTAGGCCACACCATTAATCCTTTTGATTTTTGGTTGTGTTAACGGATCATTTTTATCCGGTTTTCATTTCTCTTCACACAAACACAAAGAACACAAACACCATATAAAAATTGTTTTTTTCCAACAACGCAACCTTACATTCTAGTTCACCAATAGGTTCATTGGGAATTGGGAATTGGGTTGGGTTACTTTGCTTGATTGTTGTTTGTTGGCATCTACCGTTTATGCTATCAATCATTATTGTATGATGAACACGTTTCACATATTCATCATAAGGGGGAGAAATGTTTAAATGATTGATAGATAGATTTCAAGGTTTAGGTAGAATTTGATTGATAGAATTTGTTCGAGGATGATTGTTGTGTTTGGATGTTCAAAGGATCGTAAGTTTAGGTGAAGAGAGTGAATAATTATCGTGCTAAGTTGAGAGATTGTTTCGAGAAAGTTAAAGGATTGATTCGAAATCGAGTATATTCAAGATGTTGTACATGGTCGATATTTGAAAGATTTATTGGAAATTTGACCATTGTTTGATGATTAGAAGAGTTTGAGATTGAATGGAGATTGTTCGTTTGTTGATACTTGTGATAGCTAAGTTTGTTTAATGTCTTGAGAAGATTCATAGTTTGAAGAGATTGTTAATTTGAGGGGGAGCAAGAGATAAACTCATGAGTCGTTAAATATGCTCCGAAATGATTGTTTGTTTGAGGGGGAGCAAGAAATTTGAAGATAATTCGTTTGGTTGATAAGTTGCTCCAAGAAAGAAATGTTTGATTGAGGGGGAGCAAATGATAATTGATCAAAGAATCAAGTGCTTCAAGATGTTTGTTGATTCAGAGACAAGTTAGACAAAGAAATGAAATTTCCGCATTCCAAAACCAAGCTTCCATAATGCCAAGAGATTTCAAGGTCAAAACCAAGCTTCCGCAAAGCCAAAAGAAATCAGAGTTAAATCAAGCCTCCGCAATACCAAAAGAATTCAAGGAATTCAAAGTCAAAACCAAGCTTCTGCATGCTACTCAAAGTTCAAGTTACTTCTCCAAGCAACATCAAGTTGAAATCAACATTCAAAAGTTCAAGTTGTGAAAGCACAAAAGCTACAGAGATTTCAAAGATGCTTTCAAAGTATTCAAAGTTGCAAGAGAAGATCAAGATTTTAAAAGTCATCGTCAAGAATATTTGTTTGCTGAGAAGATTCAAAGTCAAGGTTGATACAAGACGTTGAAGACAATGAGAAAGCTTCAAAGTCCAATCAACATTGAAGATTTTCAACAAATGGGTTCATCATGTTATTTAAAGACCGAAGACGATGCAACATTTACAATTCAACACCAAGGGGGAGATTGTTAGAAATATAAATTAGTGGTGTTTAATTGTAAATAGAGTTACATTTGATTTTATTGTTAAAGTACAAGGGGTCTAGGTGAAACTTATATTAGTCATATATAAACCCCTTGTAACTAATCATGTAACTAAGCCTTTAACACATAATTCCATACTTACATCTCTCTAACCTTATTTTCTCTCTCTAAACTTCATCTTCAACCTCTCTTTCACACACTAACCTAAATCCTCCATTAAACCTTCAATTAAGCTCATTTTCATCTCTCGCCGCAATAGTATCTCGGGGTTTGCAGCGATAACTTGGTATATCTACTATACGACCGTTGACTAAAATATGTCTATGGTTAACTAATTGGCGAGCTCCCGGAATAGTCGGGGCCATACCCAACCGAAAAAGGATGTTATCCAGACGCATTTCAAGTAATTGTAGTAAAACCTGACCTGTTGACCCCTTTGCCTTTCCGGCGAGACGAACGTATTTAAGTAATTGTAGTAAAACCTGACCTGTTGACCCCTTTGCCTTTCCGGCGAGACGAACGTATTTAAGTAATTGTCGTTCTGTAAGACCATAATGAAAACGCAATTTTTGTTTTTCTTCTAGACGAATACGATATTGGGATTTTTTCCCAGAACGCGATTGGTTTCTAAGATCACTTCCAGCTCGGGGCCTTTTATTAGTTAGCCCTGGTAAAGCCCCCAGGCGACGTATTTTTTTGAAACGAGGACCTCGGTAACGCGACATAAAGACTCCTTATTTATTTATAATTAATATATTATTAATTAATTCTTATTCTTATTGATGAAATTTCATTCTACAGAATAAATCTAAACTAAAAATGAACTAAATTCTAAATAAAGCAAAATTTACTGAAGTATTATTCTATTATTAATTTTATTAATTTAATATTAATTAAAGAATAATGAGAGGGGTTGAATAAATATCAAGTTTCCGGTTTTCTATATATAGAAAAGGAAAGGGATTCTGTTCGTGAGATAGTAGGAAATTCCTATCCTATAATCAACGGCTTTTGCGAAAAGAAGAATACTTTTTTTTTCACTTTGATTTCAAAGATGCATTATTATTATCAATCATGTAAAAAAGAAAATAACTAGAGAAAAGCCGACTATCGGAATCGAACCGATGACCATCGCATTACAAATGCGATGCTCTAACCTCTGAGCTAAGCAGGCTCACATAACATAAATTCGACATGCAGAGGAATTCAATAAACTCTTATAATCTTTGCTATTAACTATTTCTTGTCTATTCATATTCGCTATTTATAACATAATTTAATTAATATCATATTAAATATGAAATTCATTTTTTAATTATTATTATTATTTATAATTAATATATTATTAATTAATTCTTATTCTTATTGATGAAATTTCATTCTACAGAATAAATCTAAACTAAAAATGAACTAAATTCTAAATAAAGCAAAATTTACTGAAGTATTATTCTATTATTAATTTTATTAATTTAATATTAATTAAAGAATAATGAGAGGGGTTGAATAAATATCAAGTTTCCGGTTTTCTATATATAGAAAAGGAAAGGGATTCTGTTCGTGAGATAGTAGGAAATTCCTATCCTATAATCAACGGCTTTTGCGAAAAGAAGAATACTTTTTTTTTCACTTTGATTTCAAAGATGCATTATTATTATCAATCATGTAAAAAAGAAAATAACTAGAGAAAAGCCGACTATCGGAATCGAACCGATGACCATCGCATTACAAATGCGATGCTCTAACCTCTGAGCTAAGCAGGCTCACATAACATAAATTCGACATGCAGAGGAATTCAATAAACTCTTATAATCTTTGCTATTAACTATTTCTTGTCTATTCATATTCGCTATTTATAACATAATTTAATTAATATCATATTAAATATGAAATTCATTTTTTAATTATTATTATTTATTAATTAAATTATAAATAAATTAAAATATTAATAAATTAAACATAAACAATAGAATAATTCTAATTTCAAATAATAATAACTGTTAAATATTATATTATAGAACATAAGATTAATCTAGCGATATATAATTTCAATTATTTTATTATTTATATTATTATTTTTATAAAATAAAAATAAATTAATTAATAGAAATGAATTATCGACCCTTCAAGTATTTTCAATTTCATGGTTAAATGAGTGGAAGAGAGACAGATGTATAGGGTATGTATCCACCTATATTGAATTGCGGATACAGAAATGATAAAATCGTTTTTGATTGGACCGAATACGAGCCTCCTATAGAAGATGAAAGAAGATACACAAGAAATCACAAAGAGGAGAAAACACTTTTTCGAGACGGGCATCTATCTAATGAATTGAACGGTTCCGGTAGAAATGAAAGAAAAAAGGGACGGGATCACAATGAGATTTTCATCTCAAAAGGGGGATATGGCGAAATCGGTAGACGCTACGGACTTAATTGGATTGAGCCTTGGTATGGAAACTTACTAAGTGATAACTTTCAAATTCAGAGAAACCCTGGAATTAATAAAAATGGGCAATCCTGAGCCAAATCACGTTTTCCGAAAACAAGCAAAGGTTCAGAAAGCGAAAATAAAAAAGGATAGGTGCAGAGACTCGATGGAAGCTATTCTAACGAATGGAGTTAATTGTATACATTGGTATAGGAATCCTTCTATCGAAACTTCAGAAAAGTGAAGGATAAGCCTGTAACATAATACAATACAGAAGAATTGGTGTGAATCGATTCCATATTGAAGAAAGAATCCAATATTAATTGATCAAACCATTCACTCCATAATCTGATAGATCTTTTGAAGAACTGATTAATCGGACGAGAATAAAGATAGAGTCCCGTTCTACATGCCAATACTGGCAACAATGAAATTTATAGTAAGAGGAAAATCCGTCGATTTCAAAAATCATGAGGGTTCAAGTCCCTCTATCCCCAAAAAGACCATTTGATTCCCTAATTCTTTACAATTCTTTATCATATCCTTTTGAATCAATATTTGAATCAATAATTTGAATCAATAATTTGAATCAATAATTTGAATCAATAATTTGAATCAATAATTTGAATCAATATTTGAATCAATAATTTGAATCAATAATTTGAATCAATAATTTGAATCAATAATTTGAATCAATATTTGAATCAATAATTTGAATCAATAATTTGAATCAATAATTTGAATCAATAATTTGAATCAATAATTTGAATCAATAATTTGAATCAATAATTTGAATCAATAATTTGAATCAATAATTTGAATCAATAATTTGAATCAATAATTTGAATCAATAATTTGAATCAATAATTTGAATCAATATTTGAATCAATAATTTGAATCAATAATTTGAATCAATAATTTGAATCAATATTTGAATCAATAATTTGAATCAATATTTGAATCAATAATTTGAATCAATAATTTGAATCAATAATTTGAATCAATAATTTGAATCAATAATTTGAATCAATATTTGAATCAATAATTTGAATCAATAATTTGAATCAATAATTTGAATCAATAATTTGAATCAATAATTTGAATCAATAATTTGAATCAATAATTTGAATCAATAATTTGAATCAATATTTGAATCAATAATTTGAATCAATAATTTGAATCAATAATTTGAATCAATATTTGAATCAATATTTGAATCAATAATTTGAATCAATAATTTGAATCAATAATTTGAATCAATAATTTGAATCAATAATTTGAATCAATAATTTGAATCAATAATTTGAATCAATAATTTGAATCAATAATTTGAATCAATAATTTGAATCAATAATTTGAATCAATAATTTGAATCAATTGAATCAATAATTTGAATCAATAATTTGAATCAATAATTTTATTGTATTTTTTTTATTCTATACATAATAAAAATACAAACCATAATACAAACGAGACTTCAATTACTCTGTTTAATCTAGAATAGAACCTTTAATCTATAGAATTGTAGAAGTGAAGATTAGTTTTTTATTATTCAATGAGCATCTTGTATTTCATAAAAATTGGGAGCAATATAATCCTTACGTAGAGGCCATCCTATCCAACTTTCAGGCATTAAGATACGTTTCAAACGCGGATGATTATAATAAGAGATTCCTAACATATCATAAGATTCCCGTTCTTGAAAATCCACACTTTTCCAAACCCAGAAAACCGACGGAATTCTAGGATCCCTCCTCGGGGCAAATACTTTTATGCATACCTCTTCTGGTTGATCCACGCCATACTCTATTCGAGTAAGATGATACACACTAGCTAATAGTCCGCCTGGTGCTACATCATAGGCACATTGGGAACGGAGATAGTTGTAACCATATACATATAAAATGACAGCAATGGAATGCCAATCCCCCGGTTTTATTTGTAAAGTCTCTATTCCTTGGTAATCAAAGCCCAAAGATCTATGAATTAGCCCATGCTTCACTAGCCAAGCAGACAAATTACCCTGCTTTTCTATGTTCTAGAGACTTGTATGTAACTATTGAAAGTGAAGATATTATACACAATGTGTGTATTCCGCCTAAAAGTTTTCTTTTAGTTCAAAACGATCAATATGTAGAATCAGAACAAGTCATTGCTGAGATTCGCGCGAGAACATCCACTTTGAATTTGAAAGAGAAGGTTCGAAAACATATTTATTCTGACTCAGAAGGCGAAATGCACTGGAATACCGATGTGTACCATGCACCTGAATTTACATATGGTAATATTCATCTCTTACCAAAAACAAGTCATTTATGGATATTATTAGGGGAGCCCTGGAGATCCAGTCCAGGCCCCTGTTCGATCCACAAGGATCAAGATCAAATGAACGCTTATTCTCTTTCTGTTAAGCGAAGATATATTTCTAACCCCTCAGTAACTAATAATCAAGTGAGACACAAATTTTTTAGTTCGTATTTTTCTGGTAAAAATCAAAAAGGAGATAAGATTCCTGATTATTCAGAACTTAATCGAATGACAGGTACCAGTCGTTGTAATCTCAGAAATCCGGCCGTTCTCGAGGGGAATTCGGATTTATTGGCAAAGAGGCGAAGAAATAGAGTCATCATCCCACTCGAATCGATTCAAGAGGACGAGAACCAATTAATACCTTCTTCAGGTATCTCAATTGAAATCCCGCGAAATGGCATTCTCCGTAGAAATAGTATTCTTGCTTATTTCGACGATCCTCGATATATAAGAAAGAGCTCGGGACTTACTAAATATGAGACTAGAGAACTGAATTCAATCGTTAATGAAGAGGAGTTGATTGAGTATCGAGGAGTCAAGGTATTTTGGCCAAAATACCAAAAGGAAGTAAATCCGTTTTTTTTTATTCCCGTGGAAGTCCACATTTTGGCCGAATCTTGTTCCATAATGGTACGGCACAATAGTATTATTGGGATAGATACACAAATCACTTTAAATAGAAGAAGTCGGGTAGGTGGATTGGTCCGAGTGAAGAAAAAAGCAGAAAAAATTAAACTAATAATCTTTTCTGGAGATATCCATTTTCCTGGAAAGACAAACAAGGCATTACGAGTGTTACGATGAGTTTGATTGGGAAGTCCAATGGCAAAAAGAGGGCGATTCATTAGCTCGTTATTTAGTACGAATTAGTGAAATGACGGAATCCATAAAAATTATTCAACAGGCCCTTGAAGGAATTCCGGGAGGGCCCTATGAAAATTTAGAAATCCGCCGCTTTGATAGAGTAAAAGATACTGTATGGAATGAGTTTGACTATCGATTCATTAGTAAAAAACCCTCTCCGACTTTTGAATTGTCGAAGCAAGAACTTTATGCGAGAGTCGAAGCACCAAAAGGAGAATTGGGAATTTTTCTGATAGGAGATAAGGGTGTTTTCCCTTGGCGATATAAAATTCGCCCGCCGGGGTTTATTAATTTGCAAATTCTTCCTCAGTTAGTTAAAAGAATGAAATTGGCTGATATTATGACGATACTAGGTAGTATAGATATTATTATGGGAGAAGTTGATCGTTAAAATGATAATTGATACAACAGAATTACAAGCTATCAATTCTTTTTCTAGATTGGAATCCTTAAAAGAAGTCTATGGGATCATATGGATGCTTATCCCTATTTTTACTCTTGTATTAGGAATCACAATAGGTGTACTAGTTATTGTTTGGTTAGAAAGAGAAATATCCGCGGGTATACAACAACGTATTGGTCCTGAATACGCAGGACCTTTAGGAATTCTTCAAGCTCTAGCAGATGGTACAAAATTACTTTTCAAAGAAAATCTTCTTCCATCTAGAGGAGATATTCGTTTATTTAGTATTGGACCATCTATTGCAGTCATAGCAATTTTATTAAGTTATTTAGTAATTCCTTTTGGGTATCGTCTTGTTCTAGCCGATCTCAGTATCGGTGTTTTTTTATGGATTGCTATTTCAAGTATTGCCCCTGTAGGCCTTCTTATGTCAGGATATGGCTCCAATAATAAATATTCTTTTTTAGGTGGTCTACGAGCTGCTGCTCAATCAATTAGTTATGAAATACCATTAACTCTATGTGTGTTATCAATATCTCTACGTGTGATTCGTTAAGAGTCCCCTACTTCTTTTCTTTCTAGGAAGATGATTGATTTAATATATTTTTTTATTATATTATTCGGGGGTTGATGAAGGAAACCAGATAGTTATATGAGTGAAAGAAACGGCTTATAAATTTGCAGTAAAAGATTGAATCTCATTTCCTATGTACAAGAGTAAAGAAAAGTAAACATAAGTATTAGAGACTATTTACCCCAAGATTGATTGATTAATCATCATGACTTGAAGCGGGTTCAAAAGATCAACTTTATGAGGCTTTTACTATATTTTACTATACTATATACTATTATTATTACTATTTACTATATATGTATTACCCGAAAGTAGATTCATAAAAAAGAGTGGATAGCTAGGAACACTAAAGTACACAAAGGATTCGTAATAGAGATTTTGTAAGTGTATTTTTTTGTATAAAAAGAATTCTAAGTGGGGCTTTAAATTTGTAGAAATGATTAAGGAGTACTTCCCATGATTCCGATCCAGAGTATACTTCTATTCACCGATTAAGTAAATAACTATCAAGAACGAAGTAATCCTTTAACTTTGTTTAAGGTCCCTTTTTTTGAGAAAGGAGAATAGGAACGAAAAAAAAAAGAAAGACTGAATGCACTAGAAAAATCTATTTTTTTCTATATCTATATACAGAAGAGATAGAATTTTTGTCATGATTCGTGAATTAATGCAGGGTCTAATTTTTCGTAATTGAAAAGGTTAGGTTGAAATGTCTATTGATATTGTTACAAGAAATATTTTATTCAAGGATTAAGTTATTATTCAACAAAGAAGAATTTAAATTATTAAAAGATAAGATGAATTCAGAAGCATTATTATTAGAAATATAGCAGACGGAATTCCAGCGTCTAATAGGGACCTTACGATGGATTTTTTTATCTCTATCTATCTTTCTATCCTACAAACATATCAAGAAAAATAAAAATGGACGGGTCCTTAGATTTATTTGTGACCTTTGAGGAGCCGTATGAGATGAAAATCTCATGTACGGTTCTGCAATAGGGGTGCGAACAGTGATGTTATCATCCACTATGATTATCTAACAGTTCAAGTACAGTTGATATAGTTGAAGCGCAGTCAAAATATGGTTTTTGGGGATGGAATTTGTGGCGTCAACCTATAGGATTTCTAGTTTTTCTAATTTCTTCCCTAGCCGAGTGTGAACGATTACCCTTTGATTTACCAGAAGCAGAAGAAGAATTAGTAGCAGGTTATCAAACCGAATATTCCGGTATCAAATTTGGTTTATTTTACGTTGCTTCATATTTAAATCTATTAGTTTCTTCATTATTTGTAACAGTTCTTTACTTGGGGGGTTGGAATCTTTCTATTCCGTACATATTTTTTCCTGAGCTTTTTGAAATTACTAAAGGAGGTAGAGTTTTTGGGGCAATAATAGGTATCTTTATTACATTAGCTAAAACTTATTTGTTCTTGTTCATTCCTATCGCAACAAGATGGACTTTACCAAGGCTGAGAATGGACCAATTATTAAATCTTGGATGGAAATTTCTGTTACCTATTTCTCTAGGTAATCTATTATTAACAACTTCTTCCCAACTTCTTTCACTGTAAAAAAAATACTTCTATATTCACGACTTGTCTCAAACAAGAGAAAGAAACAAGTATCCTATTTTTTATAGATATTCACGATATGTTCCCTATGGTAACTGAGTTCATGAATTATGGCCAACAAACAGTACGAGCCGCAAGGTATATTGGTCAAGGTTTCATGATTACCTTATCACACGCGAATCGTTTACCTGTAACTATTCAATACCCCTACGAAAAATTGATCACGTCCGAGCGTTTCCGTGGCCGAATCCACTTTGAATTTGATAAATGCATTGCTTGTGAAGTATGTGTTCGCGTATGTCCTATAGATCTACCTGTTGTTGATTGGAAATTGGAAACTGATATTAGAAAGAAACGATTGCTTAATTACAGTATTGATTTCGGAATATGTATATTTTGTGGTAATTGCGTTGAGTATTGTCCAACAAATTGTTTATCAATGACTGAAGAATATGAACTTTCTACTTATGATCGTCACGAATTGAATTATAATCAAATTGCTTTGGGTCGGTTACCAATGTCAGTAATTGACGATTACACAATTCGAACAATTTTAAATTTGCCTGAAATAAAAAAAAAAAAAAAAAAAAAAAAAAAAAAAAAAAAAAAAAAAAAAAAAAAAAAAAAAAAAAAAAAAAAAAAAAAAAAAAAAAAAAAAAAAAAAAAAAAAAAAAAAAAAAAAAAAAAAAAAAAAAAAAAAAAAAAAAAAAAAAAAAAAAAAAAAAAAAAAAAAAAAAAAAAAAAAAAAAAAAAAAAAAAAAAAAAAAAAAAAAAAAAAAAAAAAAAAAGGAGAATAGGAACGAAAAAAAAAAGAAAGACTGAATGCACTAGAAAAATCTATTTTTTTCTATATCTATATACAGAAGAGATAGAATTTTTGTCATGATTCGTGAATTAATGCAGGGTCTAATTTTTCGTAATTGAAAAGGTTAGGTTGAAATGTCTATTGATATTGTTACAAGAAATATTTTATTCAAGGATTAAGTTATTATTCAACAAAGAAGAATTTAAATTATTAAAAGATAAGATGAATTCAGAAGCATTATTATTAGAAATATAGCAGACGGAATTCCAGCGTCTAATAGGGACCTTACGATGGATTTTTTTATCTCTATCTATCTTTCTATCCTACAAACATATCAAGAAAAATAAAAATGGACGGGTCCTTAGATTTATTTGTGACCTTTGAGGAGCCGTATGAGATGAAAATCTCATGTACGGTTCTGCAATAGGGGTGCGAACAGTGATGTTATCATCCACTATGATTATCTAACAGTTCAAGTACAGTTGATATAGTTGAAGCGCAGTCAAAATATGGTTTTTGGGGATGGAATTTGTGGCGTCAACCTATAGGATTTCTAGTTTTTCTAATTTCTTCCCTAGCCGAGTGTGAACGATTACCCTTTGATTTACCAGAAGCAGAAGAAGAATTAGTAGCAGGTTATCAAACCGAATATTCCGGTATCAAATTTGGTTTATTTTACGTTGCTTCATATTTAAATCTATTAGTTTCTTCATTATTTGTAACAGTTCTTTACTTGGGGGGTTGGAATCTTTCTATTCCGTACATATTTTTTCCTGAGCTTTTTGAAATTACTAAAGGAGGTAGAGTTTTTGGGGCAATAATAGGTATCTTTATTACATTAGCTAAAACTTATTTGTTCTTGTTCATTCCTATCGCAACAAGATGGACTTTACCAAGGCTGAGAATGGACCAATTATTAAATCTTGGATGGAAATTTCTGTTACCAATGTCAGTAATTGACGATTACACAATTCGAACAATTTTAAATTTGCCTGAAATAAAAACTTAAGAACTCGTTTTGATCTAGTTTAATAATAATAATTAAAATTAATTAAGACTTAATTAATATTAATAATTAATTTTAATTAAGAATAAAAAAGTAGAGTTACCTCTTTTTCCTGACCGGGTCAATAAAGTTATGAAAGATTTTGATTTATTTATCTCTTATTTTATATATAATGGATTTACCTGGACTAATACATGATTTTCTTTTAGTCTTTCTGGGATTGGGTCTTATATTAGGGGGTCTGGGAGTAGTATTACTTCCCAATCCCATTTATTCTGCCTTTTCGTTGGGATTGGTTTTTGTTTGTATATCTTTATTCTATATTCTATCGAACTCACATTTTGTAGCCGCTGCGCAGCTCCTTATTTACGTAGGAGCCATAAATGTTTTAATCATTTTTGCTGTGATGTTCATAAATGGTTCAGAATATTCCAAAGATTTCCATCTTTGGACCGTGGGAGATGGAGTAACTTCTGTAGTCTGTACAAGTATTTTTGTTTCACTAATTACTACTATTTCAGATACGTCATGGTACGGGATTATTTGGACTGCAAAAGCAAACCAGATTATCGAGCAAGATCTGATAAGTAATAGTCAACAAATAGGGATTCATTTATCAACAGATTTTTTTCTTCCGTTTGAATTTATTTCAATAATTCTTTTAGTTGCGTTAATCGGCGCAATTGCTGTAGCTCGTCAATAATACTCGTTCGAAACGAAATGGAAAAACCTTTTTATGAGCTATCACATGCATTTTCTTTTTCTATTTGACGTTGTATATAAAATAGAAATTCTTTATTAGTTCGATTTATTCCCACTCTATTCCTTTATTCTATTCTATTACTCGTTATCGTTACTAGTCAATCCAATTGGTTAAAATGTTGTTCATATTGAAATGAATCGCGATTGATAAGGAGTTGGTTGATGATGCTCGAACATGTACTTGTTTTGAGTGCCTATTTATTTTCTATCGGTCTATATGGATTGATTACAAGTCGAAATATGGTTAGAGCGCTTATGTGTCTTGAGCTTATATTAAATGCCGTAAATCTCAATTTTGTAACATTTTCTGATTTTTTTGATAGTCGTCAATTAAAAGGAGCCATTTTCTCCATTTTTGTTATAGCTATTGCAGCTGCTGAAGCTGCTATTGGACTCGCTATTGTTTCATCAATTTATCGTAACAGAAAATCAACTCGTATAAATCAATCTAATTTGTTGAATAAGTAATACTTTTTTATAATTGTAATAATATATAAAAATTAGAATTTTCATCAATTAAAATTTCAAAAATTAATTAAAATTAGCATGTCTGCCACGTAAGGTATGATCGTGTTATCACAAAATAAAGTAAAGATAATAAATCAAAGTAGTTTGGCACTGTCAAGCCAGAAGTAGATAATAAAAAAACTCGAGGAACTCATCGATTCATCTAGTACTAGTATTTAAATATATAATTCATTTATCAATTTACTAGATTGAAACTTTATCACGTTCAAAAATGGATAGATCCAATGTCGCATTCAGTAAAGATTTATGATACATGTATCGGGTGTACTCAATGTGTCCGAGCCTGTCCCACGGATGTATTAGAAATGATACCCTGGGATGGATGTAAAGCCAAACAAATAGCATCTGCTCCAAGAACGGAGGATTGTGTCGGTTGTAAGAGATGTGAATCCGCCTGCCCAACAGATTTCTTGAGTGTTCGAGTTTATTTATGGCATGAAACAACCCGCAGCATGGGTATAGCTTATTAATACGTTACAGAAACCTGAGTCCATTTTTTTTTTACCGCCAAAACCAGTGCCAAAAAAGAAAAAATTTTTTGGCACTGGTTTTTTTGGTCCAAGCGTATCTTGTCTTTACCACGAACAAATTTCCTTGGTTAACAATAATTGTAGTCTTACCAATATTTGCGGGTTCCTTAATTTTCTTTCTTCCCCATAAAGGAAATAGGGTAATTAGGTGGTATACTATATGTATATGCATGTTAGAACTTCTTCTAACAACCTATGCATTCTGTTATCATTTCCAATTGGACGATCCATTAATCCAACTAGTAGACGACTATAAATGGATCAGTTTTTTTGATTTCCGTTGGAAATTAGGAATAGATGGACTGTCTATAGGCCCCGTTTTATTAACAGGATTTATCACTACTTTAGCTACCTTAGCGGCCTGGCCTATTACTCGGGATTCTCGATTATTCCATTTCTTGATGTTAGCAATGTACAGTGGTCAAATAGGATCATTTTCTTCTCGGGACCTTTTACTTTTTTTCATCATGTGGGAATTAGAATTAATTCCGGTCTATCTACTTTTAGCCATGTGGGGAGGGAGGAAACGTCTCTATTCAGCCACAAAATTTATTTTGTACACGGCGGGGGGCTCCATTTTTCTCTTAATGGGAGTTCTGGGTATCGGTTTATATGGTTCTAATGAGCCAACATTAAATTTTGAAACATCAGTTAATCAATCGTATCCTGTGGCTTTGGAAATAATATTCTATATTGGATTTTTTATTGCTTTTGCTGTCAAATCACCGATTCTACCGCTACATACATGGTTACCAGATACCCATGGAGAGGCGCATTACAGTACTTGTATGCTTCTAGCCGGAATTTTATTAAAAATGGGAGCGTATGGATTGATTCGGATTAATATGGAATTATTACCACACGCTCATTCTATATTTTCTCCTTGGTTGATGATAGTAGGCACAATACAAATAATCTATGCAGCTTCAACATCTCCCGGCCAGCGTAATTTAAAAAAAAGAATAGCCTATTCCTCCGTATCTCATATGGGTTTCATACTTATAGGAATTGCTTCTATAACCGATACGGGACTCAATGGAGCTATATTACAAATAATATCTCATGGCTTTATTGGTGCTGCACTTTTTTTCTTGGCAGGAACGAGTTATGATAGAATACGCCTTGTTTATCTCGACGAAATGGGCGGAGTAGGTATCCCCATGCCAAAAATATTTACGATGTTCAGTAGCTTTTCCATGGCTTCCCTTGCATTACCGGGTATGAGTGGTTTTGTTGCAGAAGTTATAATCTTTTTAGGACTAATTACCAGCCAAAAATATCTTTTAATGCCCAAAATAGCTATCACTTTTGTAATGGCAATTGGAATGATATTAACTCCTATTTATTTATTATCTATGTCACGGCAGATGTTCTATGGATACAAATTATTTAATACTCCAAACTCTTTTGTTTTTGATTCTGGACCGCGCGAGTTATTTGTTTCCATCTCCATTTTTCTACCTGTAATAGGTATTGGTATGTATCCCGATTTTGTTCTTTCGCTATCAGTTGACAAGGTTGAAGGTATTTTATCTAATTATTTTTATAGATAGTTTTCTTAAAGTTTCTTAAAGAAAAAACTCCTATGATTTTTAAGAGTCGGTTGGATAATGAAAAAAAAAAAAGAAGGATTTTGATTCTCTTAAATTTTAAATAAAGTAAAAACAAAATATGAATTTAAATTTTCATCCAACATACTTGGTCTTTGCGAGAACCGCGTGAATCAAGTAGTGTAGTGATTCACGCGGTTCTCGCCGGTTGACACAATGTGTTTTATATACACTATATATATTGCACTCTGTTTGTATTCGTAATAACTTTTCTTTTATTTAACTAGAGGTTAACGTAAATGAACCATAACTATGTAGCCCGATTCCTAATAGATTGACCCCAAAATAGCATATCCAAATTATAAGAAAGCCTAGAGTCGCCACAATTGCGGAATTTGTCCCCTGCAAATTTTTATTTGTTCGAGTATGCAAATAAATTGCGAATACGATCCACGTAATAAAAGCCCAAGTTTCCTTTGGATCCCAACTCCAATATGATCCCCATGCTTCATTGGCCCATACTGCTCCTGAAAGAATCCCTATGGGTAAAAATAGTACTTGAGGCAGTTATTGTGGTTAAATAATTTTTTCGTTTTTTAAAATAGGGCACTATATGAATAAGGGAGAAACTCCATGAAAGAAAAATTAATGATTCATATAAATCACTTAGTGGGAAATGGCCCGAATAAATCCAACGAGTTATTAATAATCCTGTTAGACATAAAAAAGTAGCTAGCATCCCCTTTTCTGACGAATCATATGGTTTTATGATTTCATTGCCCAATAAGGTTATCAAATGAATTGTAATCACAATTGAAACAATAGAAAAGGAAATATGAGTTAATATATGCTCTAAAGTTGAAAATATCATAAAAAAGAAAAAAGGTGGGGATCCCCCATATTAATATGAATTATTGGGAATTTTTTATTTTTAATAAATTATTACTTTTAGAACTATAAAAAATCTTTCTAAATGTAATGACAAGAAGTGCTACTGATAATAATGATCCACAAAGAAGAGCTGCATAGCTCAATATCATCATTGTTGAATCAATTGGGCCTTGTAATAATTCTTAGCATAAAAAAAAGAGGTTTTTTTAAAAATATTGTTTCTTTCATTATTGTATTGGATTTCACCAAATGAAAAAGATTCGTTTAATTTTAATAAATTATTACTTTTAGAACTATAAAAAATCTTTCTAAATGTAATGACAAGAAGTGCTACTGATAATAATGATCCACAAAGAAGAGCTGCATAGCTCAATATCATCATACTTACGTGCATTATTAACCACTCCGATTGTAGAGCGGGTATTAATATTGTGGGTTTATGTATTTCATTTAAAAGACCCGACGTAGCAAAGCCTTGGGTAAAAATAGTACTTGAGGCAGTTATTGTGGTTAAATAATTTTTTCGTTTTTTAAAATAGGGCACTATATGAATAAGGGAGAAACTCCATGAAAGAAAAATTAATGATTCATATAAATCACTTAGTGGGAAATGGCCCGAATAAATCCAACGAGTTATTAATAATCCTGTTAGACATAAAAAAGTAGCTAGCATCCCCTTTTCTGACGAATCATATGGTTTTATGATTTCATTGCCCAATAAGGTTATCAAATGAATTGTAATCACAATTGAAACAATAGAAAAGGAAATATGAGTTAATATATGCTCTAAAGTTGAAAATATCATAAAAAAGAAAAAAGGTGGGGATCCCCCATATTAATATGAATTATTGGGAATTTTATTTATTTTTTATTATAGGATCTTTGATTTTTAATATAATATTAAATTAAATATTAATATGTTTCATATTAATATAATATTAATATGAACTTTGATTTTTAATATAATATTAAATTAAATATTAATATGAATTGATTTTTATATCTAACATTAAGATTTTATTTCATATTAATATAATATTAATATGAACTTTGATTTTTAATATAATATTAAATTAAATATTAATATGAAAAATTTTATTTATTGGAATTGTAAAGGGCGATGGGGAAAAAAAGACTCCCCACCACCAAAATATGAGTGAAAACAAAAAAATAAAAAATTGTATATATTTTTTTTAGATTTAGAATCCAGAAAATAGAAGAATTTTTTAGACCTAACATTAAGATTTTATTTCATATTAATATAATATTAAATTAAATATTAATATGAATTGATTTTATATTAACAAATTACTGATCCAATTTTTTGAATCAAATGCATTTCGATTATTCCAATATTTTAGGACTTATTTGTTTGTCGTACAAAAAAACTTTTTGAATTCCCGGTAGAAAGAGATTTCCCTAATGACAAAGCTTTTAACGATGCCCAATATCCTTTCATTTTCCAAATATTTTTACGAATACGCTTTTTTGATATCGAAGTACGTTTTTTTGGAACTGCCATTTAAAATTACTCATTGTTATAGTTGGATGTGAAAGACATCTATTTCTATTGTTCTATTATTATATTATTCTTATTCATTATCTATTTTTTCTCTAAATAATATAATATTCTCTTCATAAAAAAGAAATATAGATATGTCAAAGATCCACGAAAACTGGATCAAAAATATTGATGATCTGAAAATGATCTGAAAATTGGAGATATATGGTAAATCCATTACATATGGTAAATGCAATAAATTAAGAAGTTAGTTTTTAACATGGAATCCATTAGTTTCAACAATCTGCCCTTCCCGAAAAAGATAAAAAATTTTATTTATTGGAATTGTAAAGGGCGATGGGGAAAAAAAGACTCCCCACCACCAAAATATGAGTGAAAACAAAAAAATAAAAAATTGTATATATTTTTTTTAGATTTAGAATCCAGAAAATAGAAGAATTTTTTAGACCTAACATTAAGATTTTATTTCATATTAATATAATATTAATATGAACTTTGATTTTTAATATAATATTAAATTAAATATTAATATGAATTGATTTTATATTAACAAATTACTGATCCAATTTTTTGAATCAAATGCATTTCGATTATTCCAATATTTTAGGACTTATTTGTTTGTCGTACAAAAAAACTTTTTGAATTCCCGGTAGAAAGAGATTTCCCTAATGACAAAGCTTTTAACGATGCCCAATATCCTTTCATTTTCCAAATATTTTTACGAATACGCTTTTTTGATATCGAAGTACGTTTTTTTGGAACTGCCATTTAAAATTACTCATTGTTATAGTTGGATGTGAAAGACATCTATTTCTATTGTTCTATTATTATATTATTCTTATTCATTATCTATTTTTTCTCTAAATAATATAATATTCTCTTCATAAAAAAGAAATATAGATATGTCAAAGATCCACGAAAACTGGATCAAAAATGACTCGAAATAACAAAATATTCCGTAAAACCAAAATTTTTTGGTTTGGAACTATTAGTTCGCGTTGTTTATCTCTCAAAGTTATATCTTTAGAATCTGCATGTCATAGAAATCAAATCAAACTTAATAAAAAAAAATATATATATAAAAGACCTTTATTTTCGGCATTCTATACTTGATTTATAAAATATCAGGATTGTACTTTTGACTAATAATTTAATAGTCAAACTAGAAAATTCAATTTTAAAATTCGAATGAGACTAGTAATAAATCTGTTAAAAGATACGTGGTTTGATAAACAAAGGATCTCAGTCCTTTTTGATCCTTTCTCGCTAAAAAGTTCATTTTAGTTCCATATTTTTCTAAACTTTACTAATAAATTGGTTTGATTGAAATGGAAAACAATCAATCCCATAATGAATTAGTTAATTAATTGAAAATTAGTTAATGAATTGAAATAAACTAACTAAAATCAAGAGTTTTTTTCATTAGACCGATGACCTTAGTTAATCTTATAATTCGTATTAGCATCAAGTATTCTTTTTAGGCTAAATTTTTATCCTTGCTCTATGAATATAAATTACGATTACGATAAATTATTATATTTTTATTTTCCTATCCTATTATAAGTGTTCGTTTTTTTATATGTCACTTGGTCATATCATTTGACCAACTGTAACTTCTTTTTTGAATATTTGAATGGTTTTGAAAAGACTCAGAATATTTAATTATTAATTAATATAATATTAATAAATAAAATAATAATAAATAAATATAAATATAAATACAATATAATATAAATATAAATACTAATATATATAAATAAATATAAATCTTAAATCAGTTAGTGCATATCTTGATTTTTTATTGACTTTTTCGAAAGGTAAGATCCGGTGAATCGGAAACAATTAATTAAGAATAAAAAACTTTTTTTATGGAACAGACATATCAATATGCGTGGATAATACACTTCGGAGGATTTTACTTTCATCGAGTTCTAGATGCTTATATATAGGGTCACCGCAGCCTTCCCACCACATCTAGAACCCAATGAAGGCATAACCGACTTCCATGTATGCACGTCTATCCTAGCAGTAATAATAATCATAATAATATATATATGGGGTAAGGCAACATCGCATAATAAATGAGTACGCGAATTATTAACGTCAGATCATGTGTCGTACGTATGTAAGACCATGATGTATATCAAATTCGTATCAATAACGTCATCAATGCAACAATAAAAGTATGTTTGAGTGTGCACCGCACAAGTCAAGTATAACAAAGCGTATATGAACATCCCAACACATTCCCAATATCCATCAATCACTCTAAACAACGCGTACATACACTTCGGAGGATTTTACTTTCATCGAGTTCTAGATGCTTATGTATAGGGTCATCCGCAGCCTTCCCACCACATCTAAAACCTTTTGAAAGTAAAACCGACCTCTATGTATACACTACTATCCTAATTTATTTAACAATATCACAATCTCATACAAACCCATCAAGCACTAAAGCAAAACTATCCATCATTCATCCAATGCCACCAACTAGACATTTTGTACGTGAGTAAAATCAAACAACACCAACAATCATTTACAAACACAAATAACAAGTAATCACATAAGTTTACACTTTTCAGCCCGAATCTCAAGCGAGTAGGGAACTACGGAACTCACCTTGATTTCCAAGCAAAACGACAAGTTAATATCGAGCTATAAATGTCCAACGACCGTCACGAGCCCACAACCTATCAATATATATCATGGTGTCATCAAAATCAACTCTATAACCCTATACAAGTTGGTTAATTAAGTATGAGTCGCGCCAAAGTCCCACAACGCCTTAATGACTCTCCCGCATGAACTATAACACTTTGACCCGACATTTTTAAAAATGGAAAAGGATTCAGATCAAAAGGACTTTACCATGAGAAATTAGACTCTCTCACGATTCCAACGATAGGTCATATGACTTATTTGGACTTACGGATCAAAAGTTATTAACATTTGAAAAACGACGCGCAAACTTTCCAGCTTCTAACCACTGCGCCGCAGTGAGCCTTTGCCAAGCTCACTGCGCCGCAGTGGGCTAGCCAAGAACTGGGCAGACCTTAGCCACTGCGCCGCAGTGGGCTAGGCCCAAGCCACTGCGCCGCAGTGGCCCTTTTCTGGGCAGAACCACCAGCAGCACCAGCAAGTGCAGGAAACAAGACCAAAACCCATTGAAACTCGACTCAAACCAACCCAAATCGATTTGTAGGAACTTGTAACTTAATTTGAAGCATAAATAAACACCATTAACCATAAATAAACATAACCCAATCCACAAATTCGACCAAAACATCAAAATCACACCCAAAACCCTCAAACCCTAATTGAAACCCTAAATTGACCAAAACGAGATTTAAGCCGATTCAGGACTTGTAAATGTTCAAGGGGACTAGAAATGCATAAACAAACATAAGTAGGGGTAAATGGGATGAATTAGACTTACCAAAACTCCTCCTTGAGCTCAAACCCGAAATTAGGTCAAAATGGGTAAAAATCTTGCACTATGAGATTCAAGCTTTTAATACTAAGAAGATGATGACGATCTTGTATAGATTTTGATTCAACACACTCAATGATGCAAGAATTAATAAGAGAAAGAGAGATATGTGAAGTTCTTGATTTTGCTAGAGAGAAAAGAGAAGGGAAAGAAATGAGAGGTGAAGGAAGAGATAAGGGGAGGAAGATGGGTCAAGGGGGGCTGGTGGGTCATGGACTACCCACGGACCGACCCGTTCTCATCTCTAGCCAAATTACCATCGTTACACATTTAAACACCGCTCAAAACACATTTTTGACCCAAATACGACACATTGCCATTTAATCACCAAAACGACCCGAATACTTCATTAACCTATATTGTTAGTCATATTACATGTAAAGTCAACGAGTCAAAATTCGCGGATGTTACATTATTCCCCCGTCAAAAGAATTTCGTCCCGAAATTCAACGAATTACCAATTGTTAAACAAATGTGGGTACTTAGGCCTCAACTCTAGCGATCTCCACCACACATCAATCCATTTCTTGTCTTCGGCGACTTCATAATGAAGTCCATCACAATTTGTTTTCCTTCAAATCTCTCTCCCGTCTTTCACTACACGCTTATTCGCATCTCAGGAGTCTATAAGGGTTTTGACCACACGCGCGATGTTAGGAAGTTAAGCATATACGAAATTTTAAATTATCGAGATGGGACAAGCCCGATAAGTCACCCGGAAAGGCCTCGGGAGACTCAAGATTATCGGAGACGACGTTAGTTTCCAGATTCTTAAGACGGTAGCTCTAAGGACGCTTGAGTTTGGCAACTTGCATGAAACCCTAAAAACCCTACCGTTAAATTTTCTACATTGGTAACTCTACTACACAACTAAGAACCGTATTAACCGTTGGTATTCAAATTGTACTCACTTAATCGTCAAGGACCTTAATATCATAGAGCACAACGTACGTGAAGAGTTTGTCGTCTTCTAGAGTCAAGATGTACACACGGGGTACTTGACCAAATTTGGTTAGTGAGTCGTTAAACACCCGAAATCTTAAACATATAGTTCCAAAACACACGAACGAGCGTAATTCAAAGGAGTAACGTTAGGATAAACGAGGTCATAGTCGGTTTTGACATCGAGTAATGCCATAACATCATAACTATGAAGAGAAAGGTACCTTAACCAACGTTTGGATCATTTTGGCCTCCATTGCCATTTCCCGCAAAAGCTCGGCCATGAGGATGAACTTGATGGCCTTGCTGGCCACGGTTTTGGTTCGGTCCGGTAATTTGGAGTTGATTCGGATGGACCGCCACTTCAACTTGTTGTCCAATCCATTGCGGACAATTATTTCGGTAGTGATCAGGGCTTCCACATTTAAAGCACGTACCCCATGGAAAGTTGCCTTGAGGATGAATAGTTTGAAGGGGTACTACATTCAACGGCGCCGCTTTCGGTGCTCTACAATTCTTGGACATGTGCCCAACTTGGTTGCAATTAAAACACGCCCTGCATTGAACGTTGGTGGGGTGGTGATTGTTGCATCTCTCACATAACGGATGAGGTCCTACATAAGCTTTCTTCACCGGTCCCACCGCCGCCATCACTCTACCCCTATTAGCATCTTTGGGATCAAACCTTCCCACTTTCTTCACCCCACTTGATTCGCCCACTTCCTTTCTCTTGTTTGTTGAGGATTTGCTCAAAACACCACTTCTCAATAAATCTTCAGTCACACTCCCGGCTTGGTTGACCGCGTTAGCTAAAGAAGTAGGCATGTTGGAGTTTACATAAGATCGAACTTGAGGATTCAAGCCCAATACAAACTTCTGGATGGCCTGAGACTCGGTACCCACCAAGTGAGGAATGAGGGTAGACAACTCTTGAAATCGTCTAACATAGCCCTTGTAATCGGCTCCGTCCATGCTGAGATTAGCAAACTCAATGGTCAAATTCTGTAGTTCATAGGGAGGACAAAACTTCGCCTTCACTTTGTCCTTGAAATCGATCCATTCCAAGTTATAAGTTCGCCCCAAAGTTATCTCTTGGTTCCACCAACTCAGGGCGTCATTTTTAAACATGCCGGATGCATAAGAAATCCGGTCGTCATATGTGCAATGACTTCTTTCAATCACTGCCTCGATCTCCTCAAACCACCTTATACACTCAGTGGGACCACCTCTTCCATTAAACTCCGGTGCCCCACAGCTTTTGAAGTCCTTAAATATACATCCCTGTCGGTATCCCCCGTATTGATTATACATGGGCATGCGGTTATCAATTCTCACTGGTTCCTCTTCTTCGTTTTCTGCGTCCTGAGGTTGAGCATTTTCATTATTTACATTTTCTGGGGCTTCATTGTTTTGAGCCACATTGTTCTGCCAAAGACTTGCCGTGACTTGAGCAATAATGGTTGGCATGAGATTAGCGATCGTTTGAGCGATCACCTCAGCCATGTTTGGTTCAGGAATTTCACCACGACCCCTTCCTTGGCCTCTACCACGACCTCTACCTCTGCCTCTACCACGGCCCCTACCTCTAACTCCTTGTACCTCCGGTTGAGCTTCCGGTTGAGGTTCTTCCGGTTTAGCCCTATAGTTCGTTCCGGCTCTCCTTGGTCTCACCATTTCTATAAAACAAGTGACACGTTGATCCTAGAGTTAGTCTCAAATGCTCACATGTTAGTCACACAAGTAGTCAATGCTCTCATACCGACACCACATACTCATTTCATATCATTAAGCTAAGGCAAAAGTGTTAGAATCCTATGAGATTGTTACTTAGCATATCATTATGTCAATTTCATTACAATCGTTCATTATTAACTCAAGTAATCATGCTCAATACATCATAAAATCAAACAATTAACACCAATGGGTTAAGTATAATCCGAATTCGATATGCTCTCTAGTCATTGACCAGGTATGTATACAGGGTGTACCAACGGCTAACCCTCCACCAAATCAACTTCCATTAAGCATATCGGTTCCCTATTATACACTAAGCCAAGCAACTAACACGAATGCTTCAAAGTATAATCCGAATTCGATATGCCTTCTAGTTATTGATCGGGTATGTATACAGGGTGTACCAACGGCTAACCCTCCACCAAATCAACTTCCATTAAGCATATCGGTTCCTTATTATAATTTAAGCCACACGTGCGCAATCCATGATGTCATTAACTTGTTATAATGTTGGGCGACCATAAAAGAGTTGATCGGGTTCTTTTAGGGTTGCCACAATATTATACTAAGTTAATACCATAACTTCATTTTGCTCTAACGCATCCAACAAACATCAATCAGTAGCAACAATCCATATCAATGACAATTAATTTCCATCAATGTACACATTAACCACATTGTACCCATTCTACATTCATCACGTTGAATTCAATCCATCACATAAGTGGACTTAACTACGAACTCACAATATACACTTTCTAAGGTTCACAGAATTCATGTTGCACACAAATTTCCTAACCATGCATGCTATATGAAGAGTTTTAACTTAAGCCGTAGTCTAGGTCAAACCGCCTAATTCTCTACGACCACGCATGGGCCACCATTCTGTAACACCCCAAGCCAAGGCTCAGAATATCACGGAAATCATATAGCACGAGGTGGAATTAATGTAGAACATGACTAAATGCAAATAAAGGATTCAGTGAATCCAACCAATAAAAGAAACAAGTATCAAAAATATAGCAGAAGCAAGTAATCGTCAAAGTTTACAAAACCACAACAAAAGAAAGCTATCAATCCTAAGTATAATGCAACAGAAGGTAAATGGATCCTTGATCCATATAAGTCCAGTCCGGGTTCGACAGCAAGCAAACAAATCAAACTTCACGTCCTGGATAACCTGGTTACCTGAAAAGTGTACTAAGCATAGTCAACACAAGGTTGGTGAGTTCGTAGTAATGGTCCATTAGAAACCATTGCCAATCATCATAATATACGAGTAGAGGAAAACATGACTTACAGTGAGCCTCTAAGAACAACACAACAATATTCACAACAAGGTACACAAAACAAGTAAAACGCGAATTAACATTATACTCAAGTAACGTACATAACATCAACCCAAAACAGGTATCCTATCCTCTTCAGTGGGCTTGATATACAACGTATCCTCTTCAGTGGGATTCATATACAACATATCCTCTTCAGTGGGATTCATTAACATCATATCCTCTTCAGTGGGATAGATACACAACATAAGCCCACATCCTCTTCAGTGGGATGTATACGATACTTATGCATCAAACAACATCCATACATCACAAGTCCGTCAATTATCAAACACCAAACTAAAATAAACTATACGTACATACACTTAGGAGGATTCTACTTTCTTCGAATCCTAGATGCTTATATATAAAAAAAAAAAAAAAAAAAAAAAAAAAAAAAAAAAAAAAAAAAAAAAAAAAAAAAAAAAAAAAAAAAAAAAAAAAAAAAAAAAAAAAAAAAAAAAAAAAAAAAAAAAAAAAAAAAAAAAAAAAAAAAAAAAAAAAAAAAAAAAAAAAAAAAAAAAAAAAAAAAAAAAAAAAAAAAAAAAAAAAAAAAAAAAAAAAAAAAAAAAAAAAAAAAAAAAAAAAAAAAAAAAAAAAAAAAAAAAAAAAAAAAAAAAAAAAAAAAAAAAAAAAAAAAAAAAAAAAAAAAAAAAAAAAAAAAAAAAAAAAAAAAAAAAAAAAAAAAAAAAAAAAAAAAAAAAAAAAAAAAAAAAAAAAAAAAAAAAAAAAAAAAAAAAAAAAAAAAAAAAAAAAAAAAAAAAAAAAAAAAAAAAAAAAAAAAAAAAAAAAAAAAAAAAAAAAAAAAAAAAAAAAAATTTTTAAGAGTCGGTTGGATAAAAAAAAAAAAAGAAGGATTTTGATTCTCTTAAATTTTAAATAAAGTAAAAACAAAATATGAATTTAAATTTTCATCCAACATACTTGGTCTTTGCGAGAACCGCGTGAATCAAGTAGTGTAGTGATTCACGCGGTTCTCGCCGGTTGACACAATGTGTTTTATATACACTATATATATTGCACTCTGTTTGTATTCGTAATAACTTTTCTTTTATTTAACTAGAGGTTAACGTAAATGAACCATAACTATGTAGCCCGATTCCTAATAGATTGACCCCAAAATAGCATATCCAAATTATAAGAAAGCCTAGAGTCGCCACAATTGCGGAATTTGTCCCCTGCAAATTTTTATTTGTTCGAGTATGCAAATAAATTGCGAATACGATCCACGTAATAAAAGCCCAAGTTTCCTTTGGATCCCAACTCCAATATGATCCCCATGCTTCATTGGCCCATACTGCTCCTGAAAGAATCCCTATGGTTAAAAAGATAAATCCTAGGCTAATCACACGATAACTCCAATAATCTAATTGTTGAATCAATTGGGCCTTGTAATAATTCTTAGCATAAAAAAAAGAGGTTTTTTTAAAAATATTGTTTCTTTCATTATTGTATTGGATTTCACCAAATGAAAAAGATTCATATTATATTGATGATCTGAAAATGATCTGAAAATTGGAGATATATGGTAAATCCATTACATATGGTAAATGATCTGAAAATGATCTGAAAATGATCTGAAAATGATCTGAAAATGATCTGAAAATGATCTGAAAATGATCTGAAAATGATCTGAAAATGATCTGAAAATGATCTGAAAATGATCTGAAAATGATCTGAAAATGATCTGAAAATGATCTGAAAATGATCTGAAAATGATCTGAAAATGATCTGAAAATGATCTGAAAATGATCTGAAAATGATCTGAAAATGATCTGAAAATGATCTGAAAATGATCTGAAAATGATCTGAAAATGATCTGAAAATGATCTGAAAATGATCTGAAAATGATCTGAAAATGATCTGAAAATGATCTGAAAATGATCTGAAAATGATCTGAAAATGATCTGAAAATGATCTGAAAATGATCTGAAAATGATCTGAAAATGATCTGAAAATGATCTGAAAATGATCTGAAAATGATCTGAAAATGATCTGAAAATGATCTGAAAATGATCTGAAAATGATCTGAAAATGATCTGAAAATGATCTGAAAATGATCTGAAAATGATCTGAAAATGATCTGAAAATGATCTGAAAATGATCTGAAAATGATCTGAAAATGATCTGAAAATGATCTGAAAATGATCTGAAAATGATCTGAAAATGATCTGAAAATGATCTGAAAATGATCTGAAAATGATCTGAAAATGATCTGAAAATGATCTGAAAATTATCTAAAATCGAACTCTTTTATTTATATTATATTGATGATGATGATCTGAAAATGATCTGAAAATTATATTGATGATCTGAAAATGATCTGAAAATTGGAGATATATGGTAAATCCATTACATATGGTAAATGCAATAAATTAAGAAGTTAGTTTTTAACATGGAATCCATTAGTTTCAACAATCTGCCCTTCCCGAAAAAGATAAAAAATTTTATTTATTGGAATTGTAAAGGGCGATGGGGAAAAAAAGACTCCCCACCACCAAAATATGAGTGAAAACAAAAAAATAAAAAATTGTATATATTTTTTTTAGATTTAGAATCCAGAAAATAGAAGAATTTTTTAGACCTAACATTAAGATTTTATTTCATATTAATATAATATTAATATGAACTTTGATTTTTAATATAATATTAAATTAAATATTAATATGAATTGATTTTATATTAACAAATTACTGATCCAATTTTTTGAATCAAATGCATTTCGATTATTCCAATATTTTAGGACTTATTTGTTTGTCGTACAAAAAAACTTTTTGAATTCCCGGTAGAAAGAGATTTCCCTAATGACAAAGCTTTTAACGATGCCCAATATCCTTTCATTTTCCAAATATTTTTACGAATACGCTTTTTTGATATCGAAGTACGTTTTTTTGGAACTGCCATTTAAAATTACTCATTGTTATAGTTGGATGTGAAAGACATCTATTTCTATTGTTCTATTATTATATTATTCTTATTCATTATCTATTTTTTCTCTAAATAATATAATATTCTCTTCATAAAAAAGAAATATAGATATGTCAAAGATCCACGAAAACTGGATCAAAAATGACTCGAAATAACAAAATATTCCGTAAAACCAAAATTTTTTGGTTTGGAACTATTAGTTCGCGTTGTTTATCTCTCAAAGTTATATCTTTAGAATCTGCATGTCATAGAAATCAAATCAAACTTAATAAAAAAAAATATATATATAAAAGACCTTTATTTTCGGCATTCTATACTTGATTTATAAAATATCAGGATTGTACTTTTGACTAATAATTTAATAGTCAAACTAGAAAATTCAATTTTAAAATTCGAATGAGACTAGTAATAAATCTGTTAAAAGATACGTGGTTTGATAAACAAAGGATCTCAGTCCTTTTTGATCCTTTCTCGCTAAAAAGTTCATTTTAGTTCCATATTTTTCTAAACTTTACTAATAAATTGGTTTGATTGAAATGGAAAACAATCAATCCCATAATGAATTAGTTAATTAATTGAAAATTAGTTAATGAATTGAAATAAACTAACTAAAATCAAGAGTTTTTTTCATTAGACCGATGACCTTAGTTAATCTTATAATTCGTATTAGCATCAAGTATTCTTTTTAGGCTAAATTTTTATCCTTGCTCTATGAATATAAATTACGATTACGATAAATTATTATATTTTTATTTTCCTATCCTATTATAAGTGTTCGTTTTTTTATATGTCACTTGGTCATATCATTTGACCAACTGTAACTTCTTTTTTGAATATTTGAATGGTTTTGAAAAGACTCAGAATATTTAATTATTAATTAATATAATATTAATAAATAATAATATGAACTTTGATATTAAATTAAATATTAATATGAATTGATTTTATATTAACAAATTACTGATCCAATTTTTTGAATCAAATGCATTTCGATTATTCCAATATTTTAGGACTTATTTGTTTGTCGTACAAAAAAACTTTTTGAATTCCCGGTAGAAAGAGATTTCCCTAATGACAAAGCTTTTAACGATGCCCAATATCCTTTCATTTTCCAAATATTTTTACGAATACGCTTTTTTGATATCGAAGTACGTTTTTTTGGAACTGCCATTTAAAATTACTCATTGTTATAGTTGGATGTGAAAGACATCTATTTCTATTGTTCTATTATTATATTATTCTTATTCATTATCTATTTTTTCTCTAAATAATATAATATTCTCTTCATAAAAAAGAAATATAGATATGTCAAAGATCCACGAAAACTGGATCAAAAATGACTCGAAATAACAAAATATTCCGTAAAACCAAAATTTTTTGGTTTGGAACTATTAGTTCGCGTTGTTTATCTCTCAAAGTTATATCTTTAGAATCTGCATGTCATAGAAATCAAATCAAACTTAATAAAAAAAAATATATATATAAAAGACCTTTATTTTCGGCATTCTATACTTGATTTATAAAATATCAGGATTGTACTTTTGACTAATAATTTAATAGTCAAACTAGAAAATTCAATTTTAAAATTCGAATGAGACTAGTAATAAATCTGTTAAAAGATACGTGGTTTGATAAACAAAGGATCTCAGTCCTTTTTGATCCTTTCTCGCTAAAAAGTTCATTTTAGTTCCATATTTTTCTAAACTTTACTAATAAATTGGTTTGATTGAAATGGAAAACAATCAATCCCATAATGAATTAGTTAATTAATTGAAAATTAGTTAATGAATTGAAATAAACTAACTAAAATCAAGAGTTTTTTTCATTAGACCGATGACCTTAGTTAATCTTATAATTCGTATTAGCATCAAGTATTCTTTTTAGGCTAAATTTTTATCCTTGCTCTATGAATATAAATTACGATTACGATAAATTATTATATTTTTATTTTCCTATCCTATTATAAGTGTTCGTTTTTTTATATGTCACTTGGTCATATCATTTGACCAACTGTAACTTCTTTTTTGAATATTTGAATGGTTTTGAAAAGACTCAGAATATTTAATTATTAATTAATATAATATTAATAAATAAAATAATAATAAATAAATATAAATCTTAAATCAGTTAGTGCATATCTTGATTTTTTATTGACTTTTTCGAAAGGTAAGATCCGGTGAATCGGAAACAATTAATTAAGAATAAAAAACTTTTTTTATGGAACAGACATATCAATATGCGTGGATAATACCTTTTCTTCCACTTCCGGTTCCTATGTTAATAGGGTTGGGACTTCTTCTTTTTCCGACGGCAACAAAAAGTCTTCGCCGTATGTGGGCTTTTCAGAGCGTTTTATTGTTAAGTATAGTCATGATTTTTTCCATGAATCTTTCTATTCAGCAAATAAATAGTAGTTCTGTCTATCAATATGTATGGTCTTGGATTATTAATAATGATTTTTCGTTAGAATTCGGATACTTGATCGATCCACTTACTTCTATTATGTCAATACTAATCACTACTGTTGGAATTTTGGTTCTTATTTATAGTGATAATTATATGTCTCATGATCACGGTTATTTGAGATTTTTTGCTTATATGAGTTTTTTCAGTACTTCTATGTTGGGATTAGTTACTAGTTCAAATTTGATACAAATTTATATTTTTTGGGAATTAGTTGGAATATTAATAAATAAAATAATAATAAATAAATATAAATATAAATACTAATATATATAAATAAATATAAATATAATATTAATAAATAAATATTTAATTATTAATTAATATAATATATAAATACTAATATATATAATAAATATAAATATAAATATAAATAAATATATATAAATAAATATAAATATAAATACTAATATATATAAATAAATATAAATATAAATACTAATATTATAATAATATTAATTAATATAATATTAATAAATAAAATAATAATAAATAAATATAAATATAAATACTAATATATATAATAAATATAAATATAAATATAAATAAATATATATAAATAAATATAAATATAAATACTAATATATATAAATAAATATAAATAAAATAATAATAAATAAATATAAATATAAATACTAATATATATAAATAAATATAAATACTAATATTTAATTATTAATTAATATAATATTAATAAATAAAATAATAATAAATAAATATAAATATAAATACTAATATATATAAATAAATATAAATCTTATATATTAATTAATATAATATTAATAAATAAAATAATAATAAATAAATATAAATATAAATACTAATATATATAAATAAATATAAATCTAATATATTAATTATTAATACTAATATTATAAATAAAATAATAATAAATAAATATAAATATAAATACTAATATATATAAATAAATATAAATACTAATATTTAATTATTAATTAATATAATATTAATAAATAAATATAATAATAAATATAAATATAAATATAAATACTAATATATATAATAAATATAAATATAAATATAAATACTAATATAATAATAAATAAATATAAATATAAATACTAATATATATAATTATTAATTAATATAATATTAATAAATAAAATAATAATAAATAAATATAAATATAAATACTAATATAATATTAATAAATAAAATAATAATAAATAAATATAAATATAAATACTAATATATATAAATAAATATAAATCTTAAATCAGTTAGTGCATATCTTGATTTTTTATTGACTTTTTCGAAAGGTAAGATCCGGTGAATCGGAAACAATTAATTAAGAATAAAAAACTTTTTTTATGGAACAGACATATCAATATGCGTGGATAATACCTTTTCTTCCACTTCCGGTTCCTATGTTAATAGGGTTGGGACTTCTTCTTTTTCCGACGGCAACAAAAAGTCTTCGCCGTATGTGGGCTTTTCAGAGCGTTTTATTGTTAAGTATAGTCATGATTTTTTCCATGAATCTTTCTATTCAGCAAATAAATAGTAGTTCTGTCTATCAATATGTATGGTCTTGGATTATTAATAATGATTTTTCGTTAGAATTCGGATACTTGATCGATCCACTTACTTCTATTATGTCAATACTAATCACTACTGTTGGAATTTTGGTTCTTATTTATAGTGATAATTATATGTCTCATGATCACGGTTATTTGAGATTTTTGCTTATATTGTCGAATATTGATTGTTGGCTTATGTTGTCGAATATTGATTGTTGGCTTATGTTGTCGAATATTGATTGTTGGCTTATGTTGTCGAATATTGATTGTTGGCTTATGTTGTCGAATATTGATTGTTGGCTTATGTTGTCGAATATTGATTGTTGGCTTATGTTGTCGAATATTGATTGTTGGCTTATGTTGTCGAATATTGATTGTTGGCTTATGTTGTCGAATATTGATTGTTGGCTTATGTTGTCGAATATTGATTGTTGGCTTATGTTGTCGAATATTGATTGTTGGCTTATGTTGTCGAATATTGATTGTTGGCTTATGTTGTCGAATATTGATTGTTGGCTTATGTTGTCGAATATTGATTGTTGGCTTATGTTGTCGAATATTGATTGTTGGCTTATGTTGTCGAATATTGATTGTTGGCTTATGTTGTCGAATATTGATTGTTGGCTTATGTTGTCGAATATTGATTGTTGGCTTATGTTGTCGAATATTGATTGTTGGCTTATGTTGTCGAATATTGATTGTTGGCTTATGTTGTCGAATATTGATTGTTGGCTTATGTTGTCGAATATTGATTGTTGGCTTATGTTGTCGAATATTGATTGTTGGCTTATGTTGTCGAATATTGATTGTTGGCTTATGTTGTCGAATATTGATTGTTGGCTTATGTTGTCGAATATTGATTGTTGGCTTATGTTGTCGAATATTGATTGTTGGCTTATGTTGTCGAATATTGATTGTTGGCTTATGTTGTCGAATATTGATTGTTGGCTTATGTTGTCGAATATTGATTGTTGGCTTATGTTCGTCGAATATTGATTGTTGGCTTATGTTTGTCGAATATTGATTGTTGGCTTATGTTTGTCGAATATTGATTGTTGGTTTATGATTGATGCATTTACAATTGATTGTAAGCATTGCATACATTGCTGATGAGCCCTCAGCAGGGGATTGCCGACATCCTGGTGTATAGATGTATGCACCCATTTTGGATGTAGATCTTGACCCCGAGTATATAGACATATATATCTCGATGTTTTTGAGATGCCGCTTTGTTCATGGTGATGACAAGCGAGTATCGTTGCATAGGTGACCGAAGATCACGCATAAGATAGGCATTTTGGCTTACTTACGCATATGACATTGCATTGATACTCATATCATTTATGCATTTCTTATTACACGCTTTTTGCACTTGTGTAATCTTGTTGTTGGACATTATTGTGTTTCTTAGAGGCTCACTGTAAGTCATGTTTAGCCTTACTCGTACTTTATGATTTCTGCCTATGGTTCCTTGTGGACCATTACTACGAACTCACCAACCTTGTGTTGACTATGCTTAGTACACTTTTCAGGTAATCAGGTTATCCCTGGGCGTGGAGTATAGTTGCTTGCTTGTTGTTTAACCCGGGCTTTGGACTTGATGAATCAAGGATTCATAGACCGTCTCTTTTGCATTATACTTAGGATCGTTTTGCCATCATCTGGATGTTCTTTTGTTAACTTTGATGGTTGTTGCTCCTTTTGTATTTTGGTACTTGTTTCGTCTTTGTAATGGATTCACTGAATCTTTAAATGCATTTAGTTCTTGTTCTATCGTAATTCCACCTTGTGCTATATGATTTCCGTAATATTCCGAGCCTCGGCTTGGGGTGTTACAGATACAAATTTATATTTTTTGGGAATTAGTTGGAATGTGTTCGTATCTATTAATAGGATTTTGGTTCACACGACCTGTTGCAGCAAAGGCTTGTCAAAAAGCCTTTGTAACTAATCGTGTTGGCGATTTTGGTTTATTATTAGGCATTTTAGGGTTTTATTGGGTAACGGGGAGTTTTGAATTTCGTGATTTATTCCAAATATTCAATAACTTGATTTCTAATAATGAGGTCGATTTTTTATTTGTTACCTTGTGCGCTGTTCTTTTATTTGCCGGTGCGATTGCTAAATCTGCACAATTTCCTCTTCATGTATGGTTACCTGATGCGATGGAAGGGCCGACTCCTATTTCGGCCCTTATACATGCTGCTACGATGGTAGCAGCGGGCATTTTTCTTGTAGCCCGACTTATGCCTCTTTTCATAGTCATACCCCACATAATGAATTTTATCTCTTTGATAGGGATAATAACAGTTTTTTTAGGAGCTACTTTAGCTCTTGCTCAAAAAGATATTAAGAGGGGTTTAGCCTATTCCACAATGTCTCAATTGGGTTATATGATGTTAGCTTTAGGTATGGGGTCTTATCGCAGTGCTTTATTTCATTTGATTACTCATGCTTATTCTAAAGCATTATTGTTCTTAGGATCGGGATCCGTTATTCATTCAATGGAAACTCTTGTTGGGTATTGTCCAAAAAAAAGTCAGAATATGGTGCTTATGGGAGGTTTAACAAAACATGTACCAATTACAAAAAATTCTTTTTTATTAGGTACACTTTCTCTTTGCGGTATTCCACCCCTTGCTTGTTTTTGGTCCAAAGATGAAATTCTTAATGATAGTTGGTTGTATTCACCTATTTTTGCAATAATAGCTTGGTCTACGGCGGGATTAACGGCATTTTATATGTGTCGGATTTATTTACTTACTTTTGAAGGACATTTAAACGTTAATTTTCAAAATTACAGTGGAAAAAGAAATACCCCCTTATATTCAATATCGCTATGGGGTAAAGAAGGTTCAAAAATAAGTAACAAAAACTTTCGTTTGGTAACTTTATTAAATAAGAAGCGATGGGAACGACGGAACCTGTGAATTCAAAAGATTCTATGAAAATGAATTTGAATGATTCATTGATCGGGATGGCGGAACCGACCAGAGACCAATTCATCTATTCGGAAAAGTTATGAACGAATGATAGAACTGAAATAGAAATGGAAAGAGTAAATATTCGCCCGCGAAAACTTTATTTTCTTGGATTGCTAAATTTGGGTCAATCCAATAAAGAGTAAAACAAAAAAAAGATTCCTTTTAACATTCTAATATCGATAAATAGAAGAAAAACTAGTTTATTTATTAATTATTTATTAAAAAATCTGCTTCTAAATTGTTAATAATAAAAAAAAGAAAGGGTATGGATAAATGGAAGGATGAGAGGAAGAAAGAAAATATTGATGATATATAATTCCAATATGTAAGGTCTATGAGTCATCTCATAAAAAATCTGTGTAATAAAGCATCAATACGGATTCATCATTAAATGGATCTGCTCATCGAACAAAAAATAAAGAGCTTCGAGCCAATAAAGACTAAGAATATTGACTCAAGAACTAATAGCTCCATTGTAGAATTCAGACCTAACCATTAAATAAGAAGCGATGGGAACGACGGAACCTGTGAATTCAAAAGATTCTATGAAAATGAATTTGAATGATTCATTGATCGGGATGGCGGAACCGACCAGAGACCAATTCATCTATTCGGAAAAGTTATGAACGAATGATAGAACTGAAATAGAAATGGAAAGAGTAAATATTCGCCCGCGAAAACTTTATTTTCTTGGATTGCTAAATTTGGGTCAATCCAATAAAGAGTAAAACAAAAAAAGATTCCTTTTAACATTCTAATATCGATAAATAGAAGAAAAACTAGTTTATTTATTAATTATTTATTAATTATTAATAATATATTATTATATTAAATTAATATTTAATTTAATAAAAAATTGAATAATTATTAATTTCATTATTACAATTTCATTCATTTTATTATTATTTATATATTTTTTTTCATTTTATTCGATTTTTCTAGGGTTTAAGTTTAATTTTTTAGGTTTTTTTAGGTTTTTTTTTAATTTTTTTTTTTTTTTTTTTTTTTTTTTTTTTTTTTTTTTTTTTTTTTTTTTTTTTTTTTTTTTTTTTTTTTTTTTTTTTTTTTTTTTTTTTTTTTTTTTTTTTTTTTTTTTTTTTTTTTTTTTTTTTTTTTTTTTTGTTCGTAGGAGAGAATTAATCTTTTTTTTTCAATACTCACACTCCTTCCTTATATTAGTTAATAATTCTAGTAATAATTTTAATTTTGTATTTATATGTTTATTCTGGTAGAAAATCGGATATTCAAATATCAAATAAATTCTTTTTTGTCGAATGACTATTCATCTATTGTATTTTCATGCAAATATGGAGCAAGAAAACTCTATGAAAAGCTGGTGGTTCAATTCGATGTTATTTAAGAAGGAGTTCGAACACGGATGTAGGCTAAGTAAATCAGCGGGCAGTCTTGGTCCTATTGAAAATGCCGGCAAAAGTAAAGATCTGAAGATAAATGATACGGATAAAAACATTCAGAGTTGGAGTGGTCATGACAATTATAGTAATGTTGATCTTTTTTTTGGCGTCAAGGACATTCGGAATTTCATCTCTGATGATACTTTTTTAGTTAAAGATAGTAACGGGGACAGTTACTCTATATATTTTGATACTGAAAATAATATTTTTGAGATTGATCATGATCATCCTTGTAGTGAACTAGAAAGTTATTTTTATCGGAATTCTAGTTATCTGAATAATGGATCTAAGAGTAAGAATCCCGACCACGATCATTACATGGATGATACTCAGTATACTTGGAATAATCACATTAATAGTTGCATTGACACTTATCTTCAGTCTCAAATCTGTATTGATAGTTACACTGTAAGTGGTAGTGACAATTCCAGTAACAATTACATTTCTAGTTCCATTTGTGGTAAAAGTGGAAATACTAGTAAAAAAGTCGGAAGGAGTATACGACAAGGTTCTACTAAGTTGGATGTAACTCAAAAATACAAGCATTTGTGGGTTCAATGCGAAAATTGTTATGGATTAAATTATAAGAAATTTTTTAAATCAAAAATGAATCTTTGTGAACAATGTGGATATCATTTGAAAATGAGTAGTTCTGATAGAATCGAACTTTCGATCGATCGGGGTACTTGGGAGCCTATGGATGAAGACATGGTTTCTCTGGATCCTATTCAATTTCATTCGGAGGAGGAGCCTTATAAAAATCGTATCGATTCTTATCAAAGAAAGACAGGATTAACCGAGGCTGTTCAAACAGGCATAGGGCAATTAAACGGTATTTCCGTAGCAATAGGGGTTATGGATTTTCAGTTTATGGGGGGTAGTATGGGATCCGTAGTCGGGGAGAAAATTACCCGTTTGATTGAATATGCTACTAAAGAATTTCTACCTCTTATTATAGTGTGTGCTTCTGGAGGGGCACGTATGCAAGAAGGAAGTTTGAGCTTGATGCAAATGGCTAAAATATCTTCTGCTTTATATGATTATCAATCAAATAAAAAGTTATTCTATGTACCAATCCTTACATCTCCTACTACTGGTGGGGTGACAGCCAGTTTTGGTATGTTGGGGGATATCATTATTGCCGAACCCAATGCCTACATTGCCTTTGCGGGTAAAAGAGTAATTGAACAAACATTGAATAAAACAGTACCCGAAGGTTCACAAGCGTCTGAGTATTTATTCCAGAAGGGTTTATTCGATCTAATCGTACCACGTAATCCTTTAAAAGGCGTTCTGAGTGAGTTATTTCAACTCCACACTTTCTTTCCTTTGAATCAAAATTAGAACATTAAGTCCATTATTTTGAGCAAACAAGTAATTCGTTTATCGGAATACAAGTGAAATTGAGACGAATGGGTTTGCTTTGTTGACATAAGATCTAAGTATAATAATAAATAAATTAATTAAATATATATATATAAGATAAGATATATATATAAGTAAGATCTTTATATATATATATATATATATAAGTAAGATCTTTATATATATATATATATATATATATAATAAGTAAGATTAATTATAATATATATATATAAGATAAGATATATATATAAGTAAGATTAATTAAATATATATATATAAGATAAGATATATATATAAGTAAGATCTTTATATATATATATATATATATATTATATATATATATATATATAATATATATAAGTAAGATCTTTATAATATATATATATATAAGTAAGAAGTAAGATATAAGTATAATAATAAATAAATTAATTAAATATATATATATAAGATATAGTTAAATATATATATATAAGATAAGATATATATATAAGTAAGATCTTTATATATATATATATATTATATATATATAAGATAAGATATATATATAAGTAAGATCTTTATATATATATATATATATATATATTAATAATGAATATGTATATATATAAGTAAGAAGTAAGATATAAGTATAATAATAAATAAATTAATTAAATATATATATATAAGATAAGATATATATATAAGTAAGATCTTTATATATATATATATATGTATATATATAAGTAAGAAGTAAGATATAAGTATAATAATAAATAAATTAATTAAATATATATATATAAGATAAGATATATATATAAGTAAGATCTTTATATATATATATATATTATATATATATATATAAGATAAGATATATATATAAGTAAGATCTTTATATATATATATATATTATATTATATAATAAGAATAAGATATCTTTCTTTATATTATTATTATAAATAAATATAAAATCTAAATAAAAATAACAGGTACAAATAGTAAATCGAGGTACCCATTCTATGACAACTCTTAATTTTCCCTCTGTTTTGGTCCCTTTAGTAGGCCTAGTATTTCCGGCAATCGCAATGGCTTCTTTATTTCTTCATGTTCAAAAAAACAAGATTGTTTAGAGCCGAGGGCGCAAAATATTATCTTTTTTTTTTTTCAAAACTGACGCTTGTATCATAACACAGATATCCATTTAGCTAAATATGGTATAAGAGGCTTCCGTCGAAATCTCCCCAAAATGCTATTAGCTAGTTTCAAATAGACCCGAATCGGCAAATAGCTGATAAAGTTGGTCTATCTATATACATGTGGCTATCTTTAGTGAGTCATACGAAGGGTGTGTTATTAGTTTAGATCTAACCAATTTAATGAATTACTCCTAAAGGTTCACATCAAACTAGTGCTAGTTGATGCGAGTTACTTCGGAAATAAACGGCAAATTCATTTGGGGTATTCTCTCAATTCCAAAAAAAGCAACCGGATCAAGTATGAGTTGTCGATCAGAACATATATGGATAGAACCTATAACGGGGGCTCGAAAAACAAGTAATTTCTGCTGGGCTGTTATCCTTTTTTTAGGTTCATTAGGATTCTTGTTGGTTGGAACCTCGAGTTATCTTGGTAGAAATTTGATATCTTTATTTCCGTCTCAGCAAATAGTTTTTTTTCCACAAGGGATTGTGATGTCTTTCTATGGGATCGCGGGTCTTTTTATTAGCTCCTATTTGTGGTGCACAATTTCGTGGAATATAGGTAGTGGTTATGATCGATTTGATAGAAAAGACGGAATAGTGTGTATCTTTCGTTGGGGATTCGAACCCGGAACTAGTCGGATGGAGTAGATAATTTTCTTTTTAAAAAAGTAAAAATCCCTCCCCAAGCCGTGCTTGCATTTTTCATTGCACACGGCTTTCCCTCTGTATACATCTAAAACTAAGTTTCTTCATTAGGCAAAAAAAGATTGAATACTCAGTTGATTTAATGCTTACTACATACCACATCAACATTTCAGAATAGAAAAAAATAATTTTTTTAGCTCTTCATTGTTTAAATTATTTAGTCATCAAAATCAAATTTATTTTTATTTTATTTACAACGTTTCATAACGAATCATTCATGATTGACCAAATCATTGATACAAATAATATCCAAATACCAAATCCGCCTTCTAGATAACCTTCGCAAAATAGAAGAAACTCTTGGAAAAGTCAAGGAAAAAACTTGTTCTTCTTCCGTAAAAAATTCTTCCAATAATTCCGAACCAAATCTTTTCAAAAAAGCACGTACAGTACTTTTATGCTTACGAGCTAAAGTTCTAGCGCAAGAAAGGCGAAGTATATACTTTACTTGATACAAACTCTTTTTTTTTGAAGAGCCACTATGATAATGAGAAAGATTTCTGTGTATACGCCCAAAGCGCTCAATAATATCAGAATCTGATAAATCGGCCCAAACCGCCTTACCAATAGGATGCCCCAATGCGTTACAAAATTTCGATTTAGCCAATGATCCAATCAGAGGCATAATTGGAACAAGAGTATCAAACTTCTTAATAGCATTATCGATTAGAAACGCATTTTCTAACATTTGACTACGTACCATTGAAGGCTTTAGCCGCACACTTGAATGATAACCCAGAAAGAATCAAATGATTCTGTTCATACATTCGAATGATTAAACGTTTCACAAGAAGTAAGCTGGATTTATTGTCATAACCTGCATTTTCCAACAAAATGGATCTATTTAAACCATGATCATGAGCAAGTACATAAATATACTCCTGAAAGATAAGTGGATATAAGAAGTAGTGTTGTTGAGATCTATCTAGCCCTAAATAGCTTTGGAATTTATCCATTTGAAATTCTATTTAAATGAAAGGTAGAGGATTTTGGGGGTTATAAATGATACATAGTGCGATACAGTCAAAACAAGGTATTATAGTACAAACCGAATAGATACCTCGGATCCAGATAAACTTATCAACAGATTCTCTATCATCTCTTTTTCCATAGAAATAAATTCGTTCAATAAGGGCTCCAGAAGATGTTGATCGTAAGTGAGAAGATTGGTTACGGAGAAAGAGGAAGCCGGATTCATATTCACATACATGAAAAGTATATAGGAAGAAGAATAATCTCTGATTTCTTTTTGATTTTGAAAAAGAAGAACTGGCTTTCTTTGAATTTGAAGTAATAAGACTATCCCAATTATGACACTGATGGAGAAAGAATCTTAATAAATGCAAAGAGGAAGCATCTTTTATCCAATAGCGAAGAGCCTGAACTAATATTTCCAGATGGGCTGGGTAAGGTATTAGTATATCTAATACATAATTTAAATGTGAAAAGTTGTCCTCTAAAAAAGAAAATATTGAATGAATTGATCGTAAATTTTCGGATTGAACTACCCCTTTCCTTTCTAGGGAAGATATTAATCGCAGAGACAATGGAATTTCCATAATGATTGAAGAAACCTCTGACATTATTTGCGAATAAAAAAGATGGGTCTGCCCCAAAAAAGGAGTCTGTTTAGAGTCATTAACAGAAAGAATCAAATGATTCTGTTCATACATTCGAATGATTAAACGTTTCACAAGAAGTAAGCTGGATTTATTGTCATAACCTGCATTTTCCAACAAAATGGATCTATTTAAACCATGATCATGAGCAAGTACATAAATATACTCCTGAAAGATAAGTGGATATAAGAAGTAGTGTTGTTGAGATCTATCTAGCCCTAAATAGCTTTGGAATTTATCCATTTGAAATTCTATTTAAATGAAAGGTAGAGGATTTTGGGGGTTATAAATGATACATAGTGCGATACAGTCAAAACAAGGTATTATAGTACAAACCGAATAGATACCTCGGATCCAGATAAACTTATCAACAGATTCTCTATCATCTCTTTTTCCATTTAATTTTAAGTTTTTATGTTCGTTTTCCTTATAGGATGACAAGATGATTAGAAATCCTTTACTTTTTTCAACCCAATCGCTCTTTTGATTTTGGAAATTGATTTATCAATATACTGTTTCTTATACACATAATCTCCATTTTTCCATTATAGAATAGAATGGAGAGTGGTAATATTTAGGATTCATTAAAAAATCAAGAATATTTTGTCCTGGGAGAAAGCCTTCCCGTATTGGGTACT
>CM067170.1:81524883-81606268 GCA_034093135.1 Erigeron breviscapus | reverse complement strand
TATATATATATATATATATATATATATATATATATATATATATATATATATATATATATATATATATATATATATATATATATATATATATATATATATATATATATATATATATATATATATATATATATATATATATATATATATATATATATATATATATATATATATATATATATATATATATATATATATATATATATATATATATATATATATATATATATATATATATATATATATATATATATATATATATATATATATATATATATATATATAAGAAAAGTGAATATATGGATGGCTGTTAGATACCTCGTACTTCATTTCACATTTCCCCAATCCTCCTTCTGTGTGTGTGAGAGAGAGAGAAAGATACACGCTAATGCATAAAATTCTGAATTAGTTTTTTTTTGACCGAGTTGTCACGTTGCAAAAGTCAGTAAATAATTAGTAATCCCAAAGGATTAATCGCAAAGAGAAATTGTTTTTAACAGTAATTTAAAAGGTCATCCATCTTGACTTCGCTCAACACATGTTCAGATTGCACATAAATGAAGTTCAAATCCAAATTAGTTGATTAAATAACCGAGACTCAAACAAAGCACCAACCCCGTACCCGTCAAGTTGAAGACATCATTTGACTCTCTTGCTTAAACTAGTTTCGTTACAAAGACCGGTACCCCAAGACATATTTTATAACTTCCCTAATCAAACAATTGGTTTGGTTATTGAAATAACAATTATACCTATCGATTGTACCCAACCGTTAACACATTTCTTCCTATTATCATGAACGATTATCTACCGTACCCGTCATAGACCCAATCGTTTGTACCCAAACAATCAAAATGAAATATATGTAATCAATAACTACCATTAAAGACACACATAAATCACCAATCAATTCAAGATAAATAATAAGGAAGAAATACGCTAAGATCTCGATATAACGTTAAATGAAATCAACATTGAATTAATAAAATTGTGCAATCTTTACATAATGTCTCACTCCATCAAGATGGATGATGAAGTGATTAGCCACTCATATTAAAAGAAGAATAACAATTGAAATAAGAAGAATTCATTGTTACCTAATGATAATAATTGAAAGCTACGAACGGAAATGATCAAATCGTGTTTGAAAACCTAAGAATTGATTAAGATCTGAAAATATCTCCAATTTAGGGTTCTTCACACGGCTGCTAAAAGAGAAGAGAGTTTTTGCATATTTTTCAAGCTATTTATATCGATCCCCAAAGGCTGCCAGATTCGCGCCCAGTTGCGGCGCAGCTATGCATTGCGGCGCAACTGGGGTTTGACTTTAAGCTTTGACTTTGACTTCGTTGACCAAACTGGCTTGGACTTGGACCCATTGCGGCGCAACTGGAAGACGTTGCGGCGCAACTTATTCCTCTGATTATGGGTTGCGGCGCAATGAAGAGCTGCGGCGCAACTAGCCGTTGACTTGCGTTGACCATTGACTTATGTTGACTCGTGGCTGGCCAGGAAGGAAAGGAGTTGCGGCGCAACTGGAAGAGTTGCGGCGCAATCTATCTCTCTGGAATTGGGCTGCGGCGCAATGAGAGTTGCGGCGCAACTGGCCCTTTTCTGCATTGACTTTAGTTGACTTCCTGCAATCTTCATCCAAATGCTTCCGAAATCTTCCGTTAGCACTTGATTCTCCTCAACAATGTCGTTTTCTCCAGATTTGCGCTTAAATACCTGTCAGTATACCTGAAACACTAACAAATACCATAAACGCACCAAATGTATACAAAAACGACTCATAAACCATGCAAATCAACTAAATACGTTGTGGGAAATGGGTATAAAATACGACATATCAGTCTACTTGTTGAGATGCAAGTTCAGCTCTAAAACGTCACCATTCTCCTTTGGTTTATACTGTTAATTTGTAAGTAGATTGAATGAATAAATAAATTTTTAAATAAATAAATAAAAATACCTATCTTCTAAAAAGGCACCCTTAATTGAATAAACTGTTGTAAATACAAAACATGGGATGTTTTCGGGTCGTTTGTGATGAATGTTAAATGAAAGAAACCAAGGAATTCTTGGTAGACGGCTTTAGCGATTTTCAAAACCCAATTGCGTAACATAAGGTTACTTATGAAAAGACTTGGTTAACTTCATTCTTTTCAAAAGCTTGAGGATTTTCGTATCTATATGAGAATCGGTTTTAACTTGAAAAGTATGCAAATAATAAGTTGAGAGTGATAAGATATGATCGTCAAAATCCTCGTTCGAACCAAACAATGTGATGACGTCTAAGAACGAACAAAAACTTAAAAACTAGTGAATACTGACAAGAGGAAACGTAAACATTGAGTCATACAAATCGGATTAGTAACATAATAAAGTTCGGAAATGAAGGGGAATTCTTTTAACTGGGGAATTCCCCTAGGCGTCAGGTAAGATATCGGCCCGAGAAGATTCTCTTTTAACTGGGGAATCAACTACGACGTGTGTGAGGCGAAACGATTAGGATGTGAACGACATGTAAATGGAAACCTAGAACGGTCCTGTGATATTAAACGGGGTCACGTACTACAAATGATGATGGTGTATAACATTAAGGAGATTTGAACCTTGATGGGAGTGAGAATCGTGGTAATTTCGAGGACGAAATTCTTTTAACTGGGGAATGATGTAACATCTGCCGTTTTGACCGGTCAACTTATCGGGACTAGTGGTTTTAAAACGAGTCAACTTTGATAAGTAAACTTTTGTAATGAAAAGGTAGGCATATGAATAATCGTTAAAAACGTAATTTGAAAATAGATGATAATATGTCAATGAAGTAATTGAACGAGCCTCGAGTTAAAAGTTTTAACTAAACAAATAATTTGTCGGGAGAAACCGGGACTTGTCGCGAGAGTGCTTGAGGGGAACAAAACCCCTCCCTCCCTTCTCTTTCTCTTCATTTTCCACACACTCTCTTCTCTCTCTACTCATTCTTTCTCTCTTCCTTCTCTCTATAATCCAAGAACATCATCATCATCTTCTTCCTCTTTTCTTCTTCAAATTTCGGGTTCATCATTTAATGGGTTAGAAAATCATCAATAACTTTGTATAATAATAATCCTAGATCATGTTCTTCATCCATCTTTGCAAGGATTCAAGTGTGTAACCTCCTCATGGTCTCAAAAATCGGATCTTAACATCAAAGAAGCCTTTGGTATGAAATTTCACTTCCTACATACCTGAATCATCTTATTATGTGTGTTGAATAGCTAGATTTCCTTATCACCTTGTTAAATCTTTGAATTTTGTTAAAACAAGTTAAATTAGGGTTTGAAAGAGGGTTTTGCGATTTTGGAAGTGGGTTTTGGTTTAGAGTTGATATTTATGCTTGGTTTTACTAGAAAAATGTTGTGTTAAAGTTTGGGGCTTTGATTTTGAGGTTTGGTTGGTCGATTTGAGGTCAAAAACTCGTTTTTAGTGCTTCCTGATGCCTCTCGCGCCGTGAGGGACATCCATCGCGTCGTGAGACTTGAGAAAAGTCGAAATATTGTGTTCAGGAGAGTTTCTCGCGCCGTGATAGTCAATTCTCGCACCGCGAGACACTGCAGCTAGGTCATTTTCAAGCGTCCATAACTTTTAAACCGTAAGTCCGTTTTCAACGATTCAAGCGGCCACAGAAGCGTAAATGAGTCTACTTTCTAATGGTATAGGCCTCTGAGTCCAAAACATATTTATAACAAATCAAAAGTTTCAATGAAGCAACAGTGGTCAAGTCCCGACTAGTCATTGTGAAACAAAACGTAACGATTCCACCTTGGTTGGATCAAAGACTTATAAAAAGGATATAATAAAGCATTTATAGTAATATTAGGTCAATATTTAGGAGACCTTGACTTTTGAGATGCTTTAGGATTAATGTGATACGTGTATGATAGGTTTCGGCTCTCGTGGACATCGGTTCTACTTCTTTTCATCTGGGGATTTGTATTGCGCGCGTCAGGTGAGTTTCGTAGCCCCTACTATATGTTGTATGCTTTGGGGGTGGAAAGATACTCGCTATGTGTTATGTGTTATGCCGTAGATTTAGCTTATGTTAATTTTACGTGCATACGTTTTTGTGTTAGAACATGTCATAGGTAGACATGTAACGTGATTGATAACGATGTGGATGTAGTTGAACGTATAAGATCGTTGTAGCCTATACTAGGATGATCTCCTGATGTGGTATATGATATTGATGTGTTTATATGATTATATATTGGTAGGTTTTTGGTATGCTTGATGGGTATTGGTTGGGTGGAGGGTTAGCCGCTGGTACACCCTGTATACATACCCTGCCAATACTTTGAGGGCATATCAGAACCTAGGTCCATTTGGTGATTTAGATAAATTGGAAAGTGTACTCATTGTTAATTGTGAATATGTTCGTTATATGATCGTTTGGTTATTGAACCAAGGTTACAAGTTCGTTATATGATCGTTTGGTTATTGAACCAAGGTTACAAGTTCGTTATATGATCGTTTGGTTATTGAACCAAGGTTACAAGTTCGTTATATGATCGTTTGGTTATTGAACCAAGGTTACAAGTTCGTTATATGATCGTTTGGTTATTGAACCAAGGTTACAAGTTCGTTATATGATCGTTTGGTTATTGAACCAAGGTTACAAGTTCGTTATATGATCAAATCAAGGTTTCAAGGTTATGTGATCATTTATTGATCCAATCAAGGTTGTATGATCGTTTTATGTTCGTATCAAGGTTATATGATCATTTATGTTCGTTGTTGTAAATTGTTGATCGTATGAACATGTTATGTGATCCTACGAACTCACCAACCTAGTGTTGACGTTTTTGAGTATCTTTTCAGGTATAAGAGAAATCGCTTGCAAGCTAGGAGTTGATGCCTATAGATGGACCTAAGGATCGTTTGATTGCATTCTAGATCTTTAGACTCGGGCACGATGCCTCGGTTTGTTTCCCCTTTCAAGCGATTTATATGTTGTACTTTGATTCGTGTATGACATTTGTTTGTGCTAAATGAACATCGTATAGATTCTCTGAGTAATATCCATTTGCAAGCTCGTTTCAGTTGCATCTCACGTTTCCGCCACTGGTGGGGTGTTACAGAATGGTATCAGAGCCTAGGTTTTAGAGAATTATGTGGTTTGGCCTAGGAGAACAAGATGACTTCTTCAGTTTTGTTATATGTGTGTCACTTATATATATATACAGGTTGGTGAGCACGTTTTCATGTTGTTATAAATTTATTTCTCATCGTTAGTTCGTTACGTTGGTTGTTTGTAATTTTATTGTTGTGAATGTATAGTAATTGGTTATTGTTGAGTTTTATAAATGTTCTATCGTTGTTTTTAATATTTTTCATCTTTTAATTATAGATTTATGTGTATATATATTATCGATTAGACGATAACCAAAACAGAATTAGTTTTTATTTTTTTAACGAGTTAATTATTAGTGGTTAATAGTTAACATTAGAGACATCAAAGTGAAAATCATTGGTTGAGATAAGGTCGTACTCTACTTAATAGATGTACTGAAATTGTTATATCACTACCACACAAAAGTGTTTTTTAGAGCTATCAATATAGTTGTTTTTGAGTTATTTTAGAGTGATCTAAAAGCTAGTGTTCCAAAAAATAATTTATTTTTTACTACGTTTCATTATATTAATAGATGGATAAATAATTAATAAGTTAAAAACATAAATAATTAATTGAACATATTTTATAGATTAAAATAAATTAATTAACTTTCATATATTACAAATAAAATTATATCATAAATTATACATAACTATAAAAAAAATAATAAGAAGAAATGGTGTGTTACGATCTCTTACAAATAAATTGTAGTTACCATTAATTTGAGTTAGCATATGATTGTTATTTTATTATTTATTATTTATCACCTGTTAATTAAATGGTGTGTTACGATCTCTTACAAATAAATTGTAGTTACCATTAATTTGAGTTAGCATATGATTGTTATTTTATTATTTATTATTTATCACCTGTTAATTATTAATTGTTAAAATTCTTATAGTTATAAATGAGTTTTATGTGTGGGTAACTTTCCTTTAATTTATATTATATATTTTGTCAAAAAAAAAATACTATCCATAATTAAAGAGTAACTAACTTGAATACAAACGGGAGTTCATATTCCGTATTACATCAGGAAAAGAAATTACGTTTATCTAATTACCTTTAGATATAGCATATGATAAATAATTAATAGATGGATAAATAATTAATAAGTTAAAAACATAAATAATTAATTGAACATATTTTATAGATTAAAATAAATTAATTAACTTTCATATATTACAAATAAAATTATATCATAAATTATACATAACTATAAAAAAAATAATAAGAAGAAATGGTGTGTTACGATCTCTTACAAATAAATTGTAGTTACCATTAATTTGAGTTAGCATATGATTGTTATTTTATTATTTATTATTTATCACCTGTTAATTATTAATTGTTAAAATTCTTATAGTTATAAATGAGTTTTATGTGTGGGTAACTTTCCTTTAATTTATATTATATATTTTGTCAAAAAAAAAATACTATCCATAATTAAAGAGTAACTAACTTGAATACAAACGGGAGTTCATATTCCGTATTACATCAGGAAAAGAAATTACGTTTATCTAATTACCTTTAGATATAGCATATGATAAATAATATATATTATTATTGTAATGTATAACAAGTTTGGTACGCTCTATCTAAAAAAACTACTAAATTGATTTTTTAATATCATGACATATTATAAAAATTAATATACACTATATCAAATGGTAGATATTTTTTATTCTTAATATATTTTAACTATTAATAAAGATTGATTTTAGAATTATGAATTAGGGGGATTAATCATTACCCTTACATTATACAATGCATGTGAGTATGTGACAAATGCAAGTTTTGAGAATTAGTACATGTAACGCCATGAAACCTAAAGACATATACAATAAGAGATATTATCTCGGTTTAAAACTAAAGATTCATGATTCTTTTATTTATTTATTCTAATTTCAATATTTATACAAAAAGAGTAACTATTTATGATGTACAAACATTTAACCGTATGAGTATTATGACTAGTAGATATATAGTTCTTATTCATATGAAAAGAGAATGGAAAGAATATATTACCTCTAAAGTTGATGATCACTTCTTACTTATTAGATACCTTCAAAAAAGGAAGAAAAAAAAAACCTTTGTAGTTGTTAGATGCCTTAAAAAGAATAAAAATATAAGTTATAAGAACTTTACCATAAATTTTAGTGTAAGATAAATCGTTTAGAAATAACCATATATATATAGCTTACCAATAATTGTTTTGAGAGTATAAAATATATATATATATATATATATATATATATATATATATATATATATATATATATATATATATATATATTTTACCATAAATTTTAGTGTAAGATAAATCGTTTAGAAATAACATATATATATATATATAGCTTACCAATAATTGTTTTGAGAGTATAAAATTTGGCTTTTAATGCTTTGGTTTGGGGTGTTCGATCGGAGATTGAAGAGAAAATTTATGGGTGTTTAATAAATAATGAGATATGTGGTTAATATTTATATAGATGAATGAATGGTTTGAGTTTGTATCTAATTAGGATGGATACATTCATATTAAAAAGAGTTCTAAGGGATTGTAAATTCCTTTACTGATAATTACTTGCTAGTTGTTGGTTGGATGTGTTTCTAGTTGAACTAAATCCATTTAAGGTTACAAAAACTAAAGTGAGATTTTATCTATAATATATATGAACGAAATTTTAAATGGTAATTAAGATGGGTTTGTTGATTTCTTATAGATAACTTCCTTATAGTTTTTACTTGTAACATTTTATTATTAAGCACATGAAACATTTTTAGTTTATAATCTTCTTTAAAATAAGATTGTATTCATGTTTTACGTTATTTAATTTTTTTAACGGATAGTTGAGTATCGGCATTAAAATATTTTGCCATATAAAGCTGAAACCCTGTCAATTTCACTAATTCTCATAGAGTTCAAAAAATGAACGAACATTTTAAGAAAAAAACCTCACACATTTGTCATTCAAAAGAGTCGAACTCAAAACCCATAAGTAAAAACAAAAATGCATCAACCATTTGAACTAATCATAATTTGCAATTACCTTGTTAATCTTTTAGACTGGTGCAAATCGAATATGACAACGAAGGGTCTATACTATGTTGTTTTAACCGGGTCCACGCAAGAGAGCCCACGGAAAATCTCCTAGTAATCCGCCCAAAGACACAACAACATATTATGGGAAAACTTTATTATTTAATATGACAAAACTATTGACCAAATATTAATATTATAAATTAATTTATGGACGTTAAATCATCGATAACTAAAGCATTGAAATATAATTAATATTATAGTTATTATAATAAAATGATCAAGTTAATGTTGATAACAAGATAACTAATAACTTTATAAAAAAAAGATATTCTAGAATGTACGCATATGATGGATAAGCTCTACTTTTTATAATTAATAAATCTCTTCCTATTTTGAATTCTATTATCTATAAAAGCGTTCCATACTTCCATACGAATTATTTTTTGGATCATTTCTACAAAACCGTTCCATATGGCATTTTTTGGATCGTTTTTTATTTTTAAACCATTCCATAGCTTATTTTTTAGAACAATTTTATAAAACCGTTCCATATAATATCTTTTGGATCATAATTTTATTCAAAACCGTTCCAAGTTATATAGATCGGTGTTATTTGTCCTATTCATAGTTCTATAAAAGGTGTTTGTGTAGTAGTGAAGACCTTGTTGTGGCCAAAATATTAATTGTTAACGTTTCATGAATGTATATAGGCTTGATAATAATATAATTACCAATAATCAAGCTAGCTTATCCTTGTGCATTCTTGAAACCCTTTCTGCAAAAATTGCATCTCATGTACGTAATAATTAACAATTTAAATGCCTTAATATATATATTAGTCTTCAGGCCCGTCCGACGGATAGTCTCAAAATATATATATCAAAGGTAAATATCAAAATAATAAATAACAAAACAGGTGAAAAATAACAAAACATGAACAAAACAAATTTAAAAGAATAAAACCTGTAGTAGAAGAAGAATCATAATCAAACTACAATTGACAACAAACTAAATTAAAAGAGATAAAAAATAACAATAACATAACAATTTAATATCAAATAATAAACAAACACGAACAAAATACCAAAAATAAAATTAAAGTGATATAAAAAAACGTATTTTTTTTGTTGAGAAATTTACTGAACTTGATTTGTTTATTAAAGATAAGAAGAAGAGAAATAATATGAATGAGAATGATTAATAAAAATTTGGGTTGTATATATATAATAATTTATTGAGAGAGTTTTAAAGATATTATATATCTTGAAAATTTAAAAGATTTGTTTTGATAGAAAAAGATTTATGATAGAGTTTTAAATATAATTATCTATTTAATAAGCAAATAAAAAATTAAAAAATCTAGAAAAAAAGAGAGAGCTTAGAGTAATTAGGAGAGAGTTTTAGGCCTAAAAAAACTTTAAGGGGTGTCAAGTGTACCCCCAACCTCCTCTTTTAGTTATAATATAATATCTATATTATTTCTATTATACATTATAAAGCATTTAGTTCCTTTCATTTTTTCAACTAAGTTGTTAATACCTAAAATCTCTCTCTTTTATTCATATTTTAAACATACACATTTTAAATATTTATAATATCTACTTGAAAGATATTCTTAATGAAATTTATTTACAACATACTCTTTTAACCATTTAAAAAATAATCACTCCCATTACATCAAGCCGATGTCACCACCAATCACCACCGCAGCCACCACCACCTGTCACCGCACTATTGACTTAAACCTTAACTTGAACCATATATGGCCTTGGACCTACGAACCCACAGCTGAGCGGGGCATATAAGAGCACAAGTAATTGCACGTCAATTTTACCTGCCGTTAAAAAAAAAATTGTACGCCAATTTTATATAATTTTATTCCGTTTATATTGATGATTAAGAAATTACCAATAAAAAAACACTACAAACAACAACGTTCTATTTGAGATATTCGTAACAATTAGTAAAGGTTTATTAAATTATCTATAGACTTCTTTTCTTTTCTTTTTTTTACTTTTTGTAATTTGAGAAAGAACAAGTTTTATTGTTATTTATAATATACTAAAAAGCTATATGATTGTACAAGTGCTTTATGCATAGAATGTATAAGTTCTTATAACACATAATAATTTTTACTATAACCTTTTAAAGTTTTTATTTTTTAACTTTTGCCCACATCAAAGTTTTCGTTTTCATTTTCTTGAACATTAAACTTTTAGTTTCTCATGTTTTTATCAAACAATTTCACAGTTTACGATTATTTTTCATCGTCTTTTTATATATAACGTTTTTAATATATAATAATTTTCATTATCGTTACGTCTTACGTTCATGTAACATTTAAAGCATTAATATAGTTATTGTTTATGTTTTTATACAAAAAGTCTATACAAATTTACAAGTTCTTATGCCTGAAATGTACAAGTTCTTTATAGCATACAAATGAAGTTCTTCGATAAGAACTATATAATAAGCTTAATGAAATTATTTACAACATATATCCCTTAATTAACTTATATTTTCTACTCTTATCTCATTATTATTATGTGAAATGTTCATTTGAAAACTAAAATTTCTGTAAAAACTAGAAAACTGGCCAAAACACACTGTGATCTGAATTTAACACAATGTGTTTTTATTGTGTTTTCTAAAAACACAATGTGTTTTTATTATGTTTTCTAAAAACACATTGTGTTAAGTTTTAAATCACAGTGTGTTTTTGATAGCGCGTGAAAATCAGAAAATTGTTCAAACACATTGTGATATGAACTTAACACAATGTGTTTTCTAAAAACACATTGTGTTAAATTCAGATCACAGTGTGTTTTGACAGTTTTCTAGTTTTCACGAAAATTTTAGTTTTCAAATGATCACAATCCTGGTTAATGTAAATGCATTATTCTTTACTTTAAAACAAATATAAGTTCGAGAAGCAACTCTATATATAATAGAGAAGTTCAAATGTCGAGGTCTTAGCTGAATACACGTGTTAGGTGCAAAGTAATTCGTATTACATGTATTCTATTTCAAAATTTAAATTTACGTTATAACGAAAAGCAAAAGTTGTATATCAAAGTAAATAACAGGTTAAGTTGAGATTTTTGAAAATGGTCAGCCATGAGAGGCGTATTAACCATTTTATTTCCAGAATTATTTATTTACAAGATTTTTGATCGAATACTGTTCGCGTGGATTGAAAGATGATATAATGAAATATATAACTAAATGAATATATATCTTAGTCAAAACTCAAAACAAAGAAAATGAAAGTGGTAACCGGCCGTCACTCATTACATCAATTGAACGAAATACAAAGGTCCTTACATAACATAACTATATGAACATAGTTGGTTACACTGATGCCTTAATCACTTATAATTAATGGAAGATACCGTGTTTTTTTCAGTTTAATTTTGTATGTAGTAAACTTGAAAAGAAGCTTCGAATGTTAGAGCCATTATTCTCTCAGGAAGCCCACAATGCCGGTCATATCTTTTGATCAGATTTCAATTCGCCGGATTCAAATCGATGATAGGACCCCAACTATGCTTTGATGTAAAACATAGATTATATTGAAGAAAATAATCACAGAGAAAAGGATAAGATCATGCTTTGAATTTCATCATATTACAAAAAGTAGAGTTTGTAACAATTAACAAGCAATGGCTGCCTAACTGCCAAACAGATTCATAAGCAAAATTTTAACTGGATATTGGTTGTGTAGATGGTAGCACACGCACTCTAAGTACAATTCGACCTAAATTTCTCGAGCTTTTGATACAATCACTCATGTCTTCATCTGAGGCTAATAATATCCAGTCCTTGTCTTCATCAAGGTACTTCAACTTATAAGTCCCATGAGTCAACTTGAATTTCTTACAAATTTTCTCTTCAATAGTAATAAATGTGGCTTCCGATATACAAAGATGAAATTTGATCATATCACCTTCATACTCTGCTTTTATGGTCAGGGTATCTTTGTTTTTGTTGACCTCATAGGATTCCTCAATAGCTCCAATATACTCTTCTTTTTTGTTGTTTTGATGACTAGAATCGTTAACCTTTCTTTTTGCTGCCCTTGGACGTCCTTGCCACTCTGAGATGCCAAAATCTTTGCACTTGCGTTTCAATGAAGACATTGAAACTACAACACAATATGAAAGAAAAAAACGTTCTCATTTTTATCTTATTAAAAGGGCTCGATGGCTTCATATACAAAAGATGTTCTATTTAAAAGAGATTTTGCAGCCTCTTTCATTGTTTTCCCGTATTGATGTTTAATGGCTTCTGGAGATAAAGTGATTGGAGCTGTCTTGTGTTTCTTCACCGAAGGTGTTATGTAGTTCTCTACCATTGGTTTCTTTCCTTTTTCCAATGCTTTGGGTAATATATTTTCACTCCGTATAGAACTCTCAACATCTGTAATATCTGGCACTACACCAAAAGTAAAAATAAAGTTGGCAAGCATCTCTTTAGCTTCAAGACTTATTTCGTATTTGTGTATAAACAAGTGTTTATAGCTTATTTTGTGTTTTCTGAAAGCTAAAAAATGCTTTTCAAGAATCTAATAGATAAATACGAAATTATGAATGCATAATCGTACGAGTCTCTAATTAAAAAAAGAGTAAATGTACTAATAGTAAAATAATTCATTACCTAAATCGACAAAACCAGTATTATGCCAACAAAGTTGGTTATATTGTTCCAGACGCGGCCTATACATAGTTTTCCCATCCAGCTGACACGCCATGGTGAAATATCCAATAAGGTGTGATAACAGGCATTGGGTACTCTCCTTGTAATTCCACCATGACAAAATGTGTTTCTCCATTTACAAGAGCAATTGTAAGAGTTCTGTGATGTTGAATATCTTCCGGACCACTCCAAAACGGAAAAATCGTCGTACTGCCTCTCTTGTCTAAAGAATGGACAATCATACCAAACTTATTAGCAATTAGAACACCTGCCTCGGGCATTTTCATCCAATGTTCCCTTGGACAAGGCGAACCAAAGAAACACAGGTCGTGATACAATGAATTTATATCGATAACGAAAATCCTCGAGTAGAATTCATATTGATTTTGCAACTCCTCTCTCATTTGTTGTCGAATGTACTCATAAAAATCGTCTTCATTAAGTCCAAGACCAACAGCTAATGCTCGATATCCACAGTTTCCATCACCGAAAACATTTTGTATATTCGTTATGTATGGATGAAATACTTGTGGAATATCGTCCATTATATTTGAACCACGCTTCAGTGGCGCTTTATTTAAGTCCAACAATTAATAATAATAATACGAGTAATAAAAGTTAGTGTTTTAGTGTTCAAAAGTTAATAATGATAAAACTTAGGGGTTGTTTGGTTCCACTGGATTCCCATAAGTAGTAGAAACCAAACGCCCCTTTAGTGTTCAAATTTTTGTTGTACATGAACAAATATTTTGTAAGGAAAATAAAAGGTTTAATAAAAGCAAAATATTTTAAAGTTTAATAATAAAATATTCATTGAAATAAAATATTATAATTACCTTTAAGGTTCTCTACAGCATCTGGAAAGTCACTGATTTGTATTTCTTTCATCGATTGCTGCCGGTAAGAGATTGGTGATGATATCTCTAAATATTCAATCCGACTCGTATTAAAATTTTGAACATCTATCACATTGAACTCCTCAACTAGTTCTGCACCTGTAATGAAATATATGAATTGTAAACTATTTGGGTGTTTATCTATAGGGTTAAATGCGCCGGAATGTAACTAACTATGCCTGAAAAGTTATAGTGTGCACGAACTTAAGTAAACCTTTATTGTATGCACGAAACTTAGTAAAAATGTTCAAATCATGTAACTTTTTGTGACCGACCAATCAAAACCTTACACGTGGCATGTTAAAAAAAATACCTTGCACGTGGCAGCTCATATGGGCTGCCACGTATACCATGTTACATGATTTGAACATTTTTACTAAGTTTGTGCATACAATAAAGGTTTACTTGAGTTCGTGCACACTATAACTTTTCAGGCATAGTTAGTTACATTTCGGCGCACTAAACCCTAAAAAGAACTAACTATTATTATAGATAATCATAAATTTATTTTGAAAACTAAAATTTGTGTGAAAACAAAAATGGCCAAATACACTGTGATTTGAAACTTAACACAATGTGTTTATAGCTACCACCACCATCATCTCTCTCTCTCTCCTCCTTGTGATGCCATGGCGGAGCCATGGCAGCATACCCGTACCATATCAAACCACCACACTATCTCTTGGATCGCCGCCCATCAAATCCACACCATTCCCATATGCGTCCGGCTTCCAACCCCTTTATAAATGCCTCGAGGTAGGCTACCGAGAAGGGCGGAGCTCCCCTGAACGGCGTAACCGTTCGACTAAGGGTTTCGCTCGTACCGTATCACAATTTCCGGCAATGGTGTGGTGGTGGTGGTGGGCAGCTATAAACATTGTGTTAAGTTTTCAAATCACAGTGTGTTTGGCCAAGTTTTCTGTTTTCACAAATTTAATTTTCAAATGATCATAACCTATCATATGATGGTAAATTATAATTGTTATGACTCCCGAGACAACATCAATAAATACTATTCAATTCAATATACTTGAATATTAATATGTTAAATTTTTAAATAAAGTTATAATGTAACATCCGTGAATTTTGACCCGTTGACTTTACGTGTAATATGACTAACAATATAAGTTAATGAAGTATTTGAGTCATTTTATGAATTAAATGTCAATGTGTTATATTCGAGTCGATAATATGTTTTGATCGGTGCTTAAATGTATAAACGATTTGTAATTTGGCTTGAGAAGAGAAACGGGTCGACCCATGGGTTGCCCATGACCCATGAGCCTACTAGTGACCCATCTCCCTTATCCTTTCATTTTACCACACAAATCTCTTTCCCTTCTCTTTTCTCTCTAACAAAAGCAAGGAACATTTTCTCTCTTTCTCTCTTGAACTCTTGATATAATTGGTGTTGTGGAATTGCTCAAATACAAGAATCATTATCATTTATATCTCATTGTCGGCATATTGAAGAATCAAAAGTCAAAGTGCAAGTATTTTACCCATTTTGACCTAATTTCGGGTTTAAACTCAAGGAGAAGCTTTGGTAAGTCAAATTCATCTCATTTGTATCTACTCATGTTTGTTTATGCATTTCTAGTCGTCTCATACGCTTACAAGTCCTAAATCGGCTTAAATCTAGTTTTGGGTCAAATTAGGGTTTGATTAGGGTTAGAATGATTTGGAAGTAATTGTGATGTTTTAGTCGAATTTGTGGATTGGGTTATGTGTATTTATGTTTATTGGTGCTTAGTTAAGCTTCAAAATGAGTTTCAAACTCCTACAAATCGTTTTGGTATGGTTTGGGTCGAATTTGGGGTTTTTGGCTCGTTTTCCTGCACTTAGAACTGCTGGTGCAGGTGCAGAAAGTTGGCCCACTGCGGCGCAGTGGCATGGCTTTGCCTCACTGCGGCGCAGTGGATATATTCCTCACTGCGGCGCAGTGGATATATTCTGACCTTTCCATCGTTTTGGCCCACTGCGGCGCAGTGGCATGGCTTTGCCTCACTGCGGCGCAGTGGATATATTCTGGGAATTACGCGCGTCAGTTTTCAAACGTTAATAACTTTTGATCCGTAAGTCCAAATAAGTCGTATGAACTATCGTTGGAATCGTAAGAGAGTCTAGTTTCTAGTAATAACACTCATTTTGTATGAATCTTCTTCCATTTCTAAAAATGTTGAGTCAAATGCGTCTTGTTCTTACTCGATAAAGTTGTAGAAGTGTTTAGGGGTTTGTGACTTGACTTAAATATGCTAAACCAACTTGTTAAGGTTGTAGAGTTGACATTATGGTATTATGATGTATATTTATAGGTTGTGGACGTGTGGACCCCAATACTCGCTTGTAGCATTATACTAGCTTCTTTTCCGGACAAGGTGAGTTTCGTAGCTCCCTACTCGTTTGAGATTCGGGCTGAAAAGTGTAGGTTTGACGTGTTTACTTGCATTTGTTGATTGATTGATTGTTTTGATTGTTGGATTGATGTGACGGTTCATTTCGTTTGGTTGACTTGGTTTATGTTTTGGTTAAGTATTTCATTAATATTAGGATAGACGTACATACATGGAAGTCGGTTATGCCTTCAATGGGTTTTAGATGTGGTGGGAAGGCTGCGGGTGACCCTATAAATAAGCATCTGGGACTCGAAGAAAGTAGAATCCTCTTAAGTGTATGTACGTATATAATTGGTGTTAATATTGATTGTTGGCTCATGTTTGTCGAATATTGATTGTTGGTTCATGTTCATCGTATTGTGATTGTTGAGTTATGATTGATGCATTTTCGATTGATTGTAAGCATGCATACATTGTTGATAATCCCTCGGTTGAGGATTGCATACATCCAAGTGTATAGATGTATACACTTATCTGATGGATGTTGAGTTCATGATCCCGAGTATATAGACATATATATCTCGATGTTTTTGAGATGCAGCCTGTGTCATTGCTATGACAGGCGGGTATCGTTGCATATGTGACTTGAGTTCACACATTGGGCATACATGTTGGCATTTTATGCATTTAGCACATTCATTGATATTTTCATCTTTTGTGCTCATTTATTACACGCTTATTCGTTGTGTAATCTTGTTGTTGGACATTATTGTGATACTTAGAGGCTCACTGTAAGTCTTGTTTCGCCTCTATTTGTATATTGTTGATATTGTTGATGGTTCCTTTTGGACCATTACTGCGAACTCACCAACCTTGTGTTGACTATGCTTAGTACACTTTTCAGGTAATCAGGTTATCCCCGGACGTGGAGTTTGATTGTTGCTTGCTGTAAAACCCGGGCTTTGGACTTTATGGATCAAGGATTCATTGGCCTTCCTTTTGCATTATACTTAGGATCGATTTGCCATCTTCTGGATGTTATTTTGTTAACTTTGATGGTTATTTGCTCCTTATGTATTTTGGTACTTGTTTCGTATTGTAATGGATTCACTGAATCTTTATTTGCATTTAGTTCTTGTTCTATTGTAATTCCACCTTGTGCTATATGATTTCCGTGATATTTCGAGCCTCGGCTTGGGGTGTTACAATATTAGTCTTTGATAACCCAAACCAAGAGTCAAAAACATATCGCTCTCTCCAAGATTCCAATATAATATTTCATTGTAAATGAGAAATAGATGATCTTGAATCAACAATGTTATTTTTTTTTTGAAAGGTGTGGATCATTTGCTCGCAACAGGGGATCTAGCTTACGTTGTCTTAACCGGGTCCGCGCTAGAGACCCCCTCACCCTCAATACCTAGTAGGAGGAGAAACCCCCAACTAAACCGCCCGAAAGCACGACATTTAATTGGGGTAAAACCATTATCTAATAAACACGACATATCAAAAAAGATTTCTTTTAGATGTTTTGTATACCAAAGAGTACTAACTTATTAAACTAAAAATATCCTGTTATAATTAGGGTTATACTTATTTATTAAAAGTAACTTCTTAAAAGGGTAAATGGGGCGAATCCTAACTCAGGTGTTATAATTTTTCACCATTCTTAAAACTAGCTTCTTGTATTTTCTAAGATAATTTAACATGTACTGTTTGGTTTACCTTTGTGGTTTATATAGAAAAAAATGCTTGGCCCTTTGCTTTTGTAAAAAAAACATTGTTGAAATAACTTATACGAGCCTAAAAGCATAAGCTTAAAAGTTTCACCAAACACTAAACTGAGTCAATTCATTTGGATCAAGTCAAAGAAGCTATTTTATCTAATTATTTTTATAGATAGTTTTCTTAAAGTTTCTTAAAGAAAAAACTCCTATGATTTTTAAGAGTCGGTTGGATAATGAAAAAAAAAAAGAAGGATTTTGATTCTCTTAAATTTTAAATAAAGTAAAAACAAAATATGAATTTAAATTTTCATCCAACATACTTGGTCTTTGCGAGAACCGCGTGAATCAAGTAGTGTAGTGATTCACGCGGTTCTCGCCGGTTGACACAATGTGTTTTATATACACTATATATATTGCACTCTGTTAATGTCGAGGCAATGTACAGTTTTATTTTTCAAAACTGTAACTTTGACTTTTGACCCGGTCAACCGCCGATTTGATAGGAGGCGGGGCAGTTTGGTTCCCACAGGTGGATTCCCATACATTAGTTTTCTGGAAGTAATATTTTTTTTAAATGGTAGCTTTTAAAAATGAAAAATTATTCTTCATATTTTGTATAACTTTTAATAAAACTTTATTGAAAATTCACATCAACGACACATATTAAATGCCCTATCAGCGGTAGTCGTCAACTGCCCAATCATCTATCCCATCAATAATTGACTGGATTGAAAGTTGTTATAAACTGTAAATTGTAACACAAATCAACATAGATAAATGTAAATTGTTAAGTTTTTGCGAAAATATAAATAAGATAGAAGTATCTCACCATTACGTATTATTGTAGCTTGTTTCATGGTATTTCCAAAAGGTTGCTGAGTGACTTCTCGATATAATAGGTTTAAAGTTGTCGGGCATATTGTCTCTGAAGGTCTTACATAGTTATCAACCATTGTTTTTTGCTTCGACAATTGCTGTTGTGGGTACTTGTACGCGGAGATTGGTGATTCTATGTGTTTTGATAAAATCTCTTCAAATTCAACAATACCAATGAAAACGAAAAAAGTAAAATAAGACAGTTGAAAATGAACATAGAGCTGCTAGGTGCCTGATTAATTACCTGAAGATGAATCATTTTCACATTTTTGGGGTGTACTATCATAACACCCGGCCCATTTATCAAAGGAAGACAAATGTGATATAGATAAATCATTTTCAGATCTTTGGGGTGTAATCTCTAGAATCTGTTCCCAAGAATCATGACTGAGATACAATTTAGAGTGCATCGCATCTTCAGCAGCCGTAGAATGTTTAATAGTACAATAAATAACAACCTTCTTTTCTGTATACTCAATAGAATTATGTCAAACTAATTACGAGTATAATTTTGAAATAGGAGATTATCATTACCTTTAAGCTTTTCTGTAGCTTCTATCTCCTCAGTATCTACAAATTGTTGTTCAATCACTTCTCGTGATAATAAAATCGGAGCTTTTTTGGATTTTGCCTCCAAAGGTTCTATGTAGTCAACAACCACTGAAACTGGTGTCCTTCCTTCTTCCAACACCCCGAGGTGAAATGCAAGACAACTGGTGATAATCTTTTTCCTTGGAAAATCTTCAAAAACATGGTTTCAGTTGCTGTAGAATCCCCAACATTTATAAAATCTAATTCATCACCAACTTCTGCACCAGAAGCAAGCTTGAAACTTGGCAATAACTTCTTTAATGTTAAGAGCAGTTCCTCCACAAATTTAACATCAGAGCCTGACGACCCCCCACACGAATTCAAATGCATAACAAAAATCTCCGGTGTGAATACTATTCAAACATATTGCAAGTCTACTGCCTCCATCATAAAAAAGTTTGTTTACCCACGTATAAGGCCTCAACTTAGAAACATCATTACAGAAGCGTGGTTTATAATCTTCAAGTGTCTTCTCAACAAAACCCTCCCCCATTTCCAAGGGAAACATATCAAATAATCGATAATATTCACCATAGATCCATCCAAAACCTTTGGAGCCCGTATCATCTAGATAACCAGTCAATTTTAAAGATGACATTTGTTTCTTTCGAGTGCCTTCTAAATAAGATGAAAATGGCATGTGGTTGTCACCATGAAAAGCGATCCAAACTTGTGCAAGATCTATATTATTTGATTCACAAACGATCCGTAAGGCGTGTTCAATTTCATCCCTTGCAGGTTTGAGACCAGGTAAAGTATTTGCATACGTGAGAGTGGTAAAGTATCTGAATACATCCATCCAATTTAAAATAATTTGAGGAGATGGAAGAAAATCAATGGACTCAAAATAAGCTGGACTCATTTATATATATATTATATATATATATATATATAGTAAAAAGTTAAAATGAGAACTAAAAAAATGTCGAGAACTGCATGAACTAATCTTGACCATCAAATGAATTAATCAATGGCTATAATTAATTATGGTATTTAATTAATTAAAAGGTATTTAATATACCATCTTATAATAGGAAAAGGGTAGTTTAGGAATATATTATATTATGTTGTAACCGTCCCTTTTTCCCGTGTAATTCTAGCGAAAACACACCTTATGTTGTGATATACACATGAATATGTACTACATAAAAATATAATGTTCAACTAATGTTAAAAACATATGAGTTGTTCAAATGTACACACTTCAATACATGCATCATTAAAATTTTATGTAAAAGTGTTTACACGTGTACAAATTTTGTCAATGTTTATATATTTCGTATTTTTGTAAATTTTATTTTCGTTATATGGGATGTACACATGTGAATATTTTCATCATGTTCACATGTGTACATCTAATTTACACATGTAAACTTATCATTTATTTAAATTTTATCTTCGATATATAGGATGTACACATGTGAATATTTTCATCATGTTCACATGTGCACATCTAATTTACACATGTAAACTTATCATTTATTTAAATTTTATCTTCGATATATAGGATGTACATATGTGGATACTTTTTCTCATCTAGTCATTCATAATCTTGAATGATAATTATCAATTCTGATTCTGATACATATAAATTGATGTGATAATAAAAATAGCAAAAATAGTGCCGACTTTAGTATATTTTCAAGGTGTACATATGTGTACTTAATTTACACAAATAAACATATTATTTTTTCTAAAAATTTATGTACACATGTGATTAATTATTATTCTCATTTAGGTTCTCATTAAAAAACTTCCAACGTTTGTTTTTCTTAAAAAAAAAATATTGGAGTTAATTATCTTCTTATCACATGGCAGAGAGTTAATTATTTAACATTTAAACACTAAATGAAGGATAGCAGAAGTGGAAATTAAAGTTGATAAAAAATAATTTAAATAAAGAGAATATCTAATTGAAGTGCTAAAATAATATAGTAATGATAAACAAAAAAAATTCCACGAGGCACTAGCAACATATTTTAGTGTTATGGTAATTAGAAACATTTATGTATTCATAGATTGATTAAACGGTTATAGTAATTGAGATATTTATGGGATTTAATCATTTTAATTTAAATAAAAAATGAATATATCAAAAATACAAAACTACCCCTAAGAATATTGGTTCTCATAGTTCTCGACAATTATTTAGTTCTCACAATAACTTAACTCTATATATATATATATATAGTAATATATATATATAAGTTTAGATACATAATAGTTCATATGAAATATTACCATTCGCATATGAACATCAAGTTATAATATAAAATTTCTCATGGTTCTTCCAATTCAAGTGGTTCTCACATGAACCTTTTCCTACATATATATATATATATATATAATATATATATATATATAATATATTAGCATAGTACCAGCACAAAGCAGCGTGATTATATATTTTTTGTTGGTGGTATTCAATGATTTTAATAATGGTTGTTGTAGACTCGAAAATGGTTTAAGAGTATCTAAGATAACACATTACATGTAACTTTTAAAAAAAAAAATGTTCAATAAATTAAAAAGTTGTATTAATAAATGAATTCATTAACAAAAATAAATTATGAATAACTTATATTGTTTTTATGTATTTATAATTATTAGAAAATATATATATAAGTTACAATAAATTAAATTGATAATTGAATAAGGGAAATGTATAGGTAAAAAAGTTTGACTAATTGAGTAAGGAAAGTAGGTATTATATGAAAGTCATGGTCATAAGGGGTAGTCAGAGATGGAAAGAGCATTAGATATTGGTTGGATCCTTGGGTTTGTGACGAGCCTTTGAGAAATGTGTTTACCCAAAAGAAAAGGATAAAAAGTGCATAAAGACTGACAAGTACAATTCGGAGTTGGAAAGCTTTGCTGGAGCTGGGAATGGTAGTGATAACAGGTTGTTGGATAACGAGATTGAGGAAAAAATAATTTGGAGCAAATGTTACAAGGATACAAACTTAACGAGTGTAATGACAGATGGATATGGATTGAAGGAAAAGAGCCGATATTCTCTGTTAAAGCTGCCAAAGCATCTCAGAAGTGACAAGGATTATAGCAACAGACACATGTTTGGCTGGTCTAAATGGGTACCAAAGAAATGCAACATATTTATGTGGAGAGATCCCAACTTTCTTGGCCCTTAAGTCTCGTGATTGTTTTTTTGGATCTTTGTTGTGTGGTTTATGTGAGAAAGAAGAAGAGTCAGTGGAACATTTGTTGTGCACATGCGAGGTATCAATGGATATTTGGCAACGCATAGGTGCGTGGTGTAGACCTCCTCCGCTGTTCTTTTTTTTCTGTGTTGGACTTGTTCGAAATTTACAAAGTTGCTAGGCTCGGGAAGAAGACTCGAAAGGTAGTTAAAGGCATCGTATATATTACTTGTTGGTGTATTTGGAAGGCCTGAATGAGAAGAACCTGAATGAGAAACGGTTTGCCAATATCACTATAAATGTTGATAGGATTTTTTAATAACATTAGTTTCTTATGGTATAGGAATAGAGGTAAACACGGATCGATTCTGTGGAACGATTGGTGTAGTTTTAATTTAAGGTAATGCAGTGTATGTAACCGGTTCCGACCACTACTTTGTGGGTCGGGTTGATGTGAATAATAGTTAACTTTCAAAAAAAAAAAAAAAAACCTTCAAGTAATTACAATTACCTGGTAAGGTATACGTTCTTGTATTTCAAATACACCTAGACCCGCTTCCTGCACTCAATTCAAACTAATTAAGACAAGTAGCAAACAACTAGATTTTGATATCTCATTAATTTCTATTTCAGAAACCCGCTAATTTCTTTCATTTTGATTAATAAAGAAAATGAGAAATTTAAAAAGCTAATCGAGCCCAAAGTATGTAGTAACAAAGAAGAAGACAGTACGTACCTCGAGAACTCTTATCATTGTAATGATGTCACCTCTTGGAAAATTGTAAACAATTCAAAATCCTCCACAGAACACTCAAGAACACCAACACAATAGGGAGAGGTAGAAGGATCAAAAAGAGGGAGCATAAAATAACGCAAGTCACACTCCAAAGCAGAATCCACCAAAGGACTAGTCGCCCCCTTGAGATCTTCAAATGAGACTAATTGTGGTAAACGATTTAGGAATGCAGTGGATACTGTAGGTGTATCACTACTTATGACCATAGCCATAGGGTCATGATCATCATCATGATTATGCTGGTCATCAATACTATACTGATACTCCATACAACGTCGCCTATATTTGGATAGGGGTTTCCAAGGCCAGGTGACTGCAAAAGGTTGACCGGAAGTAGAAAGTAGATGTCTGCCGCCGCTGATTGTCATTACAGGTGCCCAGAACTGAATTATGGACACCTTATCATATACATGAGCACATAAAAAGGCATGTTTTATCTTGTCGGATATCATCATCCGCCCATCAGCTGCATATGACAACAGCATGGTGTTTCAATTTGATAAATGTGTCATATATATATATATATATATATATATATATATATATATATATATACAGTAGATGATTGAATAACGATAATAAGAAATACTATAAAAATTATTACTAAAATAATACTCAATGGAAAAAGGGCGAGTGATATGATATGATGGATCACCTGACAATGAATCATTATTATTATTATGAATTTGAAATCCTTGTTGTTGTTGAAGAATCTCATGATCATCATCTTGGCTCCAAAATACCCAGAAGTGGAATCTGGATTCAGGGGGCTTGTAATGAAGAGGAGTCGGAAAGGACTCAAGGAACCCCTCCAACTCCTGATAATCCGTTATAAACAAGACACTTCTTGAGGTAATAGGTTTGAAGTTGTTGGGCATATTGTCTCTGAAGGTGCTACATAGTTATCAGCCATTGGTTTTTCCTTCGACAACGGCTGTTGCAGGTACTTGTGCGCGGAGAATGGTGATTGTATGTCTTTTAATAAAATCTCTTCTATTTAACAATAACAATGAAAAAGAAAAATAAGACACTTGAAAATGAACATAGAGATGCTAGGTGACTGATTGATTACCTGATGTAGAAGATGAATCATTTTCAGATTTGTGGGGTGTACTATCATAACACCCTGCCCAATTATCAAAGAAAGACAAATGTGATATAGATAAATCATTTTCAGACCTTTGGGATGTAATCTCTAAAATATGTTCCCAAGAATCATGATTGAGAGACAAATTGGAGTGCAACGCATCTTCAGCAGCCATAGAATGTTCAGACATAGAATATTCAGATGATCAGATGTATATTCAAAAGGGGTTAACTCGAAACCGAATAGAACTAACGATCAAACGAATTATAATTTTGAAATAGAAGATTATCATTACCTATGGGGTGTTCAGCAGCTTCCTCCTCAGTATCTACAAATTGTTGTTCAATCACTTCTCGTGATAATAAAATCGGAGCTTTTTTGGATTTTGCCTCCAAAGGTTCTATGTAGTCAACAACCACTGAAACTGGTGTCCTTCTTCCTTCTTCCAACACCCCGGGTATTAGTGCTAAGCTTTTTCCTTGGAAAATCTTCAAAAACTTGGTTTCGGTTGCGGTAGAATCCCCAACATCAATAAAAATCTAATTCATCACCAAGTTCTGCACCAGAAGCAAGCTTGAAACGGGCAATAACTCCTTTAATTTTGAGAGTAGTTCCTCCACAAATTTAACATCAGAGTCTGAATCGTCCTCCACAGATTCAAAATCAGAGTCTGAACAAAAATCTCCAGTGTGAATACTATTCAAACATATTGCAAGCCTGCTGAAGACATCACTAACAACAAATTCTTTTACCAACATAGCACCACTCAACTTAGAAACATCATTACAGAAGCGTGGTTTATAATCTTCAAGTGTCTTCTCAACAAAACCCTCCCCCATTTCCAAGGGAAACATATCAAATAATCGATAATATTCACCATAGATCCATCCAAAACCTTTGGAGCCCGTATCATCTAGATAACCAGTCAATTTCAAAGATAGCATTTGATTCTTTTGAGTGGCTTCTGAAAAAGATGAAAATGGCATGTGGTTGTCACCATGAAAAGCGATCCAAACTTGTGCAAGATCTATATTATTTGATTCACAAACAATCTTTAAGGCTTGTTGAATCTATCTCTGGCAGGTTTGAGACCATGTATTATCTGTTACATATGTGGGAGTGTTAAAGTAATTGCACACGTCCATCCAATCCAATTTCTAATGATAATAATAGTAGGACAAAGAACTGGAAAATCTTTAATATATAAAGCACATGTTTAGAAACATTAAATGAAAGTAAATATTTCCTTAAAATACGAAAATCTTAATCATAAAATGATAACTTACGTACTTTATTAATGACTATTAAATGTATTTTCTTATATTTATACGAATTTTTAGTTCATTTAATGCTTCTAATTATGTGCATGTGTACACATGTTAAAAAACAAATGTGCTTTTTAAAATAAAAAATGCTCCAATTACCTAGAAAGTTGTATTAATAAATGAATTTGTAAACAAAACTTTAATTTACGAATAACTTATTGTTTTTTAAAATATGATTTTCATAATCAAGAATTATAAATACGTATATGTTAATCGACGTATCATCAAAGTAAATTGATAATTAAATCAGGTAATTATATACGGAGTTAAGTTTGACTAAATGAATAAAAATATATAATTAATAAATTAATAGGTATTATATGGAAAGTCAAAGTTATAAGGGTATAATGGATATTGCTACCTATGTCTAGATCGCGGATAAATGGAAATTTTATTGATAAAACCTTTTCGATTGTAGCCAATATCTTATTACGAATAATTCCAACAACTTCAGGAGAAAAAGAGGCATTTACTTATTAATGTAAAATAATTGTAAATTTAATTGAAGTATGTATGTTGTAAATAATTTCATTAAAGGTATTATAGGTGTATTAGGTGTAATGTAAAGATTTAAATTAGTGAATAAAGCAAAAAGATGTAGTTTGTAGATAGGGGTTGAAAATATTTGGGGTATATTGAGTAAATCTAGTTTGTGGGTTGAGAAAGAAGTTAAAATTGAGGGTAATTTAGGTATTTTAAAAGCTAAAAAGTTGAAAAGATAGAGAGGTTTGTTTTATAAAGGAGTAGTGATAAGATAAAGATATTAGACTAACCCATTTGGAGGGTGGTGATCAAGGCAATCCACGGTACAAGGATGTGTTGGTCACCATTACCATTTAACAGTCGGTGTCAGGGGTTGGTTTGGTGCACTGTAGTGAAGACTATATCAAAGGTGAAAGTGGCAGGTTTAGGATTAAATCAGTTGTCCAAAGGGGTAGTGATGGAAAGAGCATTAGATATTGGATGGATCATTGGGTTTGTGACGAGCCTTTGTTCCCCGGCTTTTCAGAAAGAAAAGGGTAAAAAGTGCTTAGCGGTTGACAAGTACAATTCGGAGTTGGAAAGCTTTGCTGGAGCTGGAAATGGTAGTGATAACAGGTTGTTGGATAACGAGATTGAGGAAGAAATAAAATTGGACTAGATGTTAGAAAGATACAAACTTGATGAGTGTCATGAAAAATGGATATGGGTTGTAGAAGAAGAGCCGAATTTCTCTGTTAAGCTGCCAAAGCATTTCTCGGAAGTGACAAGGATTATAGCAGCCGACACGTGTTTGGCTTGTCTAAATGAGTACCAAAGAAGTGCAACATATTTATGTGGAGAGATCCCAACTTTCTTGGCCCTAAGTCTCATGATTGTTTTTTTTGAATCTTTGCTGTGTGGTTTATGTGAGATAGAAGAGTCAGTGGAACATTTGTTGTGCACATGTGAGGTATCAATGGATATTTGGCAACGCATTGGTGTGTGGTGTAGACCTCTCCTGCTGTTCTTTTTTTTTTTCTGTGTTGGACTTGTTCCAAATTTACAAAGTTGCTGGGCTCGGGAAGAAGACTCTGAAGGTAGTGAAAGGCATCGTGCCTGTTACTTGGTGTATTTGGAAGGCCCGGAATGATAAAAGGTTTGCTAATGATGATATCAACATACAGAAGATTGTCCTTGTGTTAAAATTATACTTATAACATCAATCCTACCTTGTTATTCTCTGGTTTTCTAGTTCTTATTCTCTATGATGAGCCTGTGCAAGATCTGGTTGGGAAGAATTATGCTTAGGAGGGTAGATTATGTCAAGTTAAGAAAAGTTGCTGACTCAAGGGACCACAATTGTCACAACTTAATAAAGGCTTCTATTTATCTAAATAAAGGAAATGAGAGGGACTATTCCTGCTGTTCTTTTTTTTTTCTGTGTTGGACTTGTTCGAAATTTACAAAGTTGCTGGGCTCGGGAAGAAGACTCTGAAGGTAGTGAAAGGCATCGTTACTTGGTGTATTTGGAAGGCCCGGAATGATAAAAGGTTTGCTAATGATGATATCAACATACAGAAGATTGTCCTTGTGTTAAAATTATACTTATAACATCAATCCTACCTTGTTATTCTCTGGTTTTCTAGTTCTTATTCTCTATGATGAGCCTGTGCAAGATCTGGTTGGGAAGAATTATGCTTAGGAGGGTAGATTATGTCAAGTTAAGAAAAGTTGCTGACTCAAGGGACCACAATTGTCACAACTTAATAAAGGCTTCTATTTATCTAAATAAAGGAAATGAGAGGGACTATTCCTGCTGTTCTTTTTTTTTTTTTTTTTTTTTTTTTTCTGTGTTGGACTTGTTCGAAATTTACAAAGTTGCTGGGCTCGGGAAGAAGACTCTGAAGGTAGTGAAAGGCATCGTTACTTGGTGTATTTGGAAGGCCCGGAATGATAAAAGGTTTGCTAATGATGATATCAACATACAGAAGATTGTCCTTGTGTTAAAATTATACTTATAACATCAATCCTACCTTGTTATTCTCTGGTTTTCTAGTTCTTATTCTCTATGATGAGCCTGTGCAAGATCTGGTTGGGAAGAATTATGCTTAGGAGGGTAGATTATGTCAAGTTAAGAAAAGTTGCTGACTCAAGGGACCACAATTGTCACAACTTAATAAAGGCTTACCTATTCTATATTTACCTAAAATAACTATAATACCCTTTCTCTCTCCTCAAATCTCAACCACTCATTTTTTTTTCTTCTCCTCCATAAATCATTTTATTCCTCTAATTCATTCAAAATCTTTTATCTCAATAACCGTACATCGATAAATTATAAAAATTATATGGTGTTCTTAAAATTTCATGCTCTTTCATTAGAGAGGTCATTCGATATACTTTCGACGAATTTTTAAATCCGAGGGCGGAGCCCGTACGGCTAAGGGCGGAGCCCGTCAGGTAGATCACCCCATCACCGCCACCGCCACCGCCATTACATCACCACCCCATATTACCTTCATCACCGCCGCAACGCGCGGTACCTTTCTCTCGTAATATAAAGATCAATAGCTCTGTTTAACATTTTTTTTCCTTTACTTGTTCGAAATTTACAAAGTTGCTGGGCTCGGGAAGAAGACTCTGAAGGTAGTGAAAGGCATCGTTACTTGGTGTATTTGGAAGGCCCGGAATGATAAAAGGTTTGCTAATGATGATATCAACATACAGAAGATTGTCCTTGTGTTAAAATTATACTTATAACATCAATCCTACCTTGTTATTCTCTGGTTTTCTAGTTCTTATTCTCTATGATGAGCCTGTGCAAGATCTGGTTGGGAAGAATTATGCTTAGGAGGGTAGATTATGTCAAGTTAAGAAAAGTTGCTGACTCAAGGGACCACAATTGTCACAACTTAATAAAGGCTTCTATTTATCTAAATAAAGGAAATGAGAGGGACTATTTCTGCTACCCTACCTAAAACCTTTATCTAGGGTTGTGTGTGTTTGTCAGTCTATATATACGCAGCTTTGTATCGTTTAGAATCATCTTTCCAACCGTTGTTGTCACATCTTACCGTTATGAGTAATTCTAGGATATAATGGAAAGATCCATTGTTGTCAGTTAGATGATTACAATGTTTATGTTTTATTTATGTTACTTTCTGAAAAACATTTTAATGTTTCTTTTATTTATCAAATAAATTCAGTCAGTTAAGACTTCAATTCTTGTGTTCTTGTGTTATCAAATCTATATTTCAAGTATTTTTACATGGTATCAGAGTTTAGGCTCAAAATATAACCCCAAATTGTTCATCTTCTACTCTTTCTAGGGTTTGAGATTTCTGGAAAATTGGGGATATTGATTTCTTGTTCCTGATTTACTCAAATATCCTTTTTTTATATAATAAAATTGATATTCTGAGTTATCTTTCTTTCTCTAGTGATAACAAAGTTGAAGAGATCGTATTATTTGGTTGTTTCCATCAGTTGATCATATGATGTAGGACAATAAAGAAAACGAATCTGGAGCTTAAAGTTCTGAAATTTATTTAATGAAAGGCTACCATAATAATGAAAACTGAACCCTAAATTTATAGGGAAACTCAGACAAACCCTAAAAACGTTTCTGGAATGTTCCTAGACATTCCTTATTGGATTACAACTAAAAAACGGAATTAAAAATCTAATTAAAACTAAACCCAAAACTGAAAAACTGCGATTTGGACCCTTAAACGACCCCGAAAGGCCTAAAACTGACAGGGCCCATGGCGAAGCGATGGGTCTTGACCGTTGGGCCGGGTTTGACCGTATTTTTTGGAATTTTGCCGCTTGCCGCTTTTGCTACGTTCTACGTGATCCAAATACGCGTCCGCTAACTCTTGAATCTCTTCCTCATCATTCCCCCTCACTTGAAAAGAACTCGACCTCGAGTTCTCAGCGTCAACTGAATCTGTAGGATAGAATTTGTAAATATCTGACACATTGAACGTCTTTGAAATGCTCATGGTAGGAGGAAGATCAACAACATAGGCATTGTCGTTTATCTTACGCAAGATCTTGTACGGTCCATACTTCTTTTGCTGCAGCTTCTTGTAAGTACCCACTGGAAACCGCTCCTTACGAAGGTAAACTAAAACTTCATCCCCAACATTAAAAAGCTGAACTCTACGATGCTTATCTGCCGCTGCTTTGTACTTGGCATTTGACTCTGCAATCTTTTCACGAACAGCTTCATGTGTCTGCTGAACATCGTCTATCAACCTATTAGCTTGGATACTTTGCTTATTAGGCAGATCAACCAAATCAACTACATGCCTGGGCGGAGTCTTGTAAACCACAGAAAAAGGCGAAACTCCCGTCGAGCTATGAACAACACTATTATAAGCAAACTCCGCTTGAGCCAACACTGCATCCCACATTTTCGGCCTTTCTCCACACAAACACCGAATCATATTACCCAAAGTTCGGTTAACCACCTCAGTTTGTCCATCAGTTTGAGGATGGGCAGTGCTACTGAAGTTCAAATTAGTTCCCAAACGCCTCCAAAGTGTAAGCCAAAAGTGAGCCAAGAACTTACTATCACGATCAGAAGTAATAGATTTTGGAATGCCATGCAAACGTACGACCTCTTGAAAGAACAGTTTGGCTACATGAGCTGCATCAGAAGTCTTCTTGCAAGGTATAAAGTGTGCCATCTTTGAAAACCTGTCAACCACAACAAAAACAGAATCCACCCCACGTTGAGTGCGAGGTAGACCAAGAACAAAATCCATTGAGATATCCTCCCAAGGACCCAATGGAACCGGTAGTGGTGTGTAGAGACCCGTGTTTTGAGCCTGCCCCTTGCCTTGCTGACAATTAACGCACCGCTGCACAAAACTCCCCACATCTCGCTTGAGTTGGGGCCAATAATACCTCTCTTCAACAGCAGCAATAGTCTTGTCACGACCAAGATGACCTCCCAAACCTCCAGCATGTAACTCCTTAATCAATTGATCACGAAGAGAAGTCCGGGGAATACATAACCGATTTCCCTTAAACAAATACCCATCAAGCCACAGAAAATCCCCGGTATGCTGCCTCGTTTCAATCTCTTCACACACACCCTTAAAATCATCATCAGTAACATATAATGGCTTAAGAGAATCAAAACCAACCACACTGTTAGTAACTGTAACAAGAAGCGTGGTCTTCCGACTCAAAGCATCCGCAACTCTGTTACTAACTCCTGATTTATGCTTAATGACATAATTAAAAGTTTCAAGAAAACTTGCCCACCTGGCATGCATCCGATTCAAATGCTTCTGGGTCTGGAAATACTTAAGAGCAAGATGATCTGAGTAAATCACGAATTCCCGCTGTATCAAATAATGCTCCCATTTTTTCATCGCCTAAACAACGGCATACAACTCTTGATCATATGTACTCCACTTCTGCTTAGCATCATTTAATTTTTCACTATGAAAAGCCACAGGGCGACCCTCTTGGGATAAAACAGCCCCAATTCCTGTGCCACACGCATCACATTCTAACTCAAAAACCTTATCAAAATTAGGAAGAGAAAGTACCGGTGCCGTAGTCAACTTCTCTTTTATCAGCTCAAAACTCTTCTCAGCTTCCTTATTCCACTGAAACTGACCTTTCTTCAGACAACTCGTAATTGGTGCCACAATGCTACTGAAATTCCGCACGAATCTCCTATAAAACGTTGCCAAACCGTGAAAGCTCCGAACTTCAGACACTGTTTTTGGGGAAGGCCAATCTCTAACAGCTCTAACCTTGTCATCATCTACATGAATACCATCTGCACTGACAATATAACCAAGAAAAAGAAGCCGATCTGTCAAGAATGTACATTTTTTCAGATTAGCATATAACTCATTCTGCTCCAATGCCCTCAAAACAGCTCGAAGATGATCCAAATGCTCCTTTTCTGACCGACTATAAATCAGAATGTCATCAAAATACACAACTACAAATTTACCCATAAATGGCCTAAGAACCTGAGTCATCAAACGCATAAAAGTACTTGGCGCGTTGGATAACCCAAAAGGCATAACCAACCACTCGTAAAGCCCATCCTTAGTCTTAAAAGCAGTCTTCCACTCATCACCGGGTTTAATACGAATCTGATGGTACCCACTCCGTAAATCTATCTTTGAAAACAGTTTTGCACCAGAAAGTTGATCTAATAAATCATCAAGGCGAGGAATAGGAAACCGATACCTGACTGTAATTTTGTTGATGGCACGACTATCAACACACATTCGCCAACTACCATCCTTCTTTGGTGCAAGAAGGGCTGGAACGGCACATGGACTGATGCTCTCTTGAATATGCCCCTTTGCTAACAGCTCCTCTACTTTCTCACGCAGAATGTCAGACTCCCTGGGACTCATACGATAGTGGGGGAGATTAGGCAAAGTAGCCCCTGGAACCAAGTCTATCTGATGCTGAATATTACGCAAAGGCGGTAACGAATCAGGCGTATCTTCAGCCACTACTTTGCTGAATTCATCAAGTAATGGCCTAATAACTTCAGGAACTTGAACAGCATCATTACCTTCAACCCCTTTTACCACAAGAGCATACGAAATTCCCATCTCCTTACTTTCCTGCTGAAACTCTTTCCGCGAAGATACCATGGTAACCAAAGTCTTGCTATCAACCTTTGTTCCCGGTGCTGCTACTCCGTTGGGTAAAATTGCAATGTTCTTACCAGCCCAACGAAATAGATACATATTCTGTTTACCGCGATGCGTGGCGTCTACATCATGCTGCCAAGGCCTACCTAACAGAACATGACAGGCCTCCATATCCACAACATCACAAACGACCGTCTCACTGTAACTCTTACCAATGCTGAGCGGAATCCGACAAATCTCTGTCACTTTGATTGCTGGTCCCTTCTTGATCCACCCAATTTGATACGGATTGGGGTGTGGCTCGGTTGGTAATTTCAGCGCCTGAATCAATGCCTTGGACACTAAGTTTTCGCAGCTCCCACCATCAACAATAACCGAACACACCTTCTGTTTAATCAAACACTTGGTCTGAAAGATCTTATTCCGCTGCGAGAAGTCATCCACCTTAGGAGAACACAAAGTTCGCTGAACTACTAAAGCTACAGGTTCCCCGTCAACTTCAGCAAACTCATCCACCTCTCCTGAATAATCTTGAAAACTGCTATATAATCCCTGCTCATCTTCCGCATCCTCCAAAGTAACATAAGCAGCTACCCGTTTGGGACACACGTTAGACCGATGTCCCGGCTCTCCACACCTGAAACACTTTAAACCAGAAGGCTTGGTATAAGGATTATCAACCGGTTGCTTACCAGGGTTTTTAGCTGCACTATTACTACCCCCACTGCTAGCTGTTTCAGAAGGTGTCTGAGTTGAGGGTGTCGCGAATGTGCTGGAGAACTGGCCTTGATTGGACCGATTTACCAGGGGACTGGAAGAAAAACGAGTTGTGGTCTGTGATGTAGAAAACGAACTTTCGCCAGAACGACGAAAATTGAAGACCGGTTTGGCCAGCGTCCTCTCGACTTTCATAGCCAAATTCTGAGCTTGATCGACCGACCAAATAGAATGCAAACTGAGCCGCTCCTGAATGTTCTGACTTAACCCACTGATATACCTTGCAGCTGACTGTTCTTCTGTTTCCCTAAGATTGCACCTGGCCTGCAGCCTTAAGAACTCACTTGTATAATCAATCACAGTTTTCTTACCCTGAACACAATTATGAAAATCCTGATACAACATCTGTTCATATTCTGGAGGTAAGAATCTGCCCTTAATCATCCGCTTCATCCGAGGCCACTCAGTAACTGGCCGCTTGCCTTGCCTCCTCCGGTTATTCTGCTCATTCTCCCACCAAGCTCCAGCTCCTCCACGTAACTTGTAAGCCACGATTTTAACCTGCTGCTCTTCTGGAACCTCCATAATGTCAAAGAACTTATCAACTTCATAAAACCAATCGAGTACCGCCTCAAGATCAAGATTTCCATGGAAGTTGGGAATCTCGGCCTTGACACGATATCCCTGATTTCCAAACTGCTGTCGACCTCCAAAACCATGGTTCTCAAATCTAGGGTTTTGTTGGATCCCTGGATTTTCGACCCTATTACCAAAACGATTACCAGGACGTCCCAACGGCTGTCCTCTGAACACCCCATCACCACCATCGTCCTCCTCATCATCGGAAGACTGAATCTGTAGACCCACGAAATCGTCATTGATGGGACGATTAACTGGGTGGTTGGCTAGACGAAACTGAGGACCCCTATCAGCGCCTCCTTTACAATTAACAGGAGGATTGTTTGCAGGAGGATTGTTTGCTCCAGCAACAATCAAAGCACGCAAATCTTCAAAAGCAGTGGTAAACTGATCCAACTTGGTCGTGAGATTAGTAATCTCACGATCCATGTCTTCAGCAGACCGCACCCCACCAACAGTACGGATTTTTTGAGGATCTGCATCATTCGCCATCAGGATACTAAAGATCTCTGATACCAACTGATGTAGGACAATAAAGAAAACGAATCTGGAGCTTAAAGTTCTGAAATTTATTTAATGAAAGGCTACCATAATAATGAAAACTGAACCCTAAATTTATAGGGAAACTCAGACAAACCCTCGACAAACCCTAAAAACGTTTCTGGAATGTTCCTAGACATTCCTTATTGGATTACAACTAAAAAACGGAATTAAAAATCTAATTAAAACTAAACCCAAAACTGAAAAACTGCGATTTGGACCCTTAAACGACCCCGAAAGGCCTAAAACTGACAGGGCCCATGGCGAAGCGATGGGTCTTGACCGTTGGGCCGGGTTTGACCGTATTTTTTGGAATTTTGCCGCTTGCCGCTTTTGCTACGTTCTACGTGATCCAAATACGCGTCCGCTAACTCTTGAATCTCTTCCTCATCACAATGTTAATTGAAAATGACTAACAAAGGCTAACTTGTTTTTTTCTTGATTGATGATCAGGAAATAATCTTGTCCCTTGTCCCACAGTGTTTAAGGAATTACTGTTGGCGACCCCACTGTAAGTCTTCTTCTCCTACCCTTCTCGGTAGCAAATAACCCTTCATTTGAAGTGCTTCAAGTGTTTGGGAGTTTGGCCTATAGGTTGGGATTCATTTATTTTTCTTATTGTTCTTTATTTTCGGCTGTTTAGTTGTGGCTTCTATTCTCTGTGTGTGCTTGTTTGAATCTGCTTGTTGTGTTGGTATCTTTTCGTTTTTCAATTTATAAGTTGTTTTTTTTTATTTTTTTTTTTTTGAAAGGTGTGGATCATTTGCTCGCAACAGGGGATCTAGCTTACGTTGTCTTAACCGGGTCCGCGCTAGAGAGCTCCCTCACCCTCAATACCTAGTAGGAGGAGAAACTCCCAACTAAACCGCCCGAAGGCACGACATTTAATTGGGATAAAACCCTGCCCCCTCTGCAGGACTCAAACCTGCTTCACTGGAGGACTTTATTGTGAAATTCCTTCAAATGTCTTGAACTCGAGACCTCCAGCATGAAAAGCTGGTGCTCAACCAATGAGCTATAATGGGAAGTACAATTAATTTGTTGGTTATGGATGCTAATCCAAATGTTAATGTTAATCCTAATTGTTGTAATCAATGATGTGAATGATAATGATAATTTCAGTTAGCATTGAACACTCAAATAAGTAAACTTGATTTTGGTGACCCTTTGTACTTCATGCTAGTGACACTAGTGGCACCTTAATTAATTTTAAGTTGAAAGGGACTGAGAACTATAAGGTTTGGGCTTGTGCAATGGAACTTGCACTTGAAACAAAAAATAAAACTGGTTTTATTAAAGGAACCATTTTGAGAAATGAACATGATGAAATTCTTTCAAAACAGTGGGATAGGTGCAACTCTGTTGTACTATCTTGGATTCTCATCTCCTTAAGTGAAGAGGTTTACATGGGTCAAATTTTTTCTAAAGAAGCTGGGAAGAACTGAAAAAAACCTATGACAAGGTTGATGGATCTATTACTTTTAACTTGCATCATCAAATTCACTCTTTAACTTAGAATGGTTTTCTGAATATTATCACAAGTTGAACTCTCTGTGGAAACAATATGATGCTATGGTTCACTTGCCTACTTGTGTTTGTAATGCTGCTAAGGATTTTAAAAGTCATACTCAAACTATGAAATTAATGCAGTTTCTCATGGGTTTGGATGATACCTATCAACCCATAAGAAGTGGCATACTGACCAGGGACCCTTTACCAAGTGTTAAAACTGCCTTTGCCATAATTTCTAGGGAAGAGTCTCATAGAGGTACTTTTTGAGAGACTCTAGACAAAAACCTCAGACCACTGCTTTTGTGTCTAAGACCTGACAGAAAATTTTTCGCAAAGTATTAAAATTATACACAAACAATCATTCAATATCTAAGTAGTTAAGGACTGGAATTTCGGTGTTTCGGTCAAGGACCGGTAAGCGAAATTTTGGTTTTTTCGGTGGTATTTCGGTAATTTTAAATATTAATATTTTATATATTTTATATATATTATATATTTTATATATATATCTATAATTTTTTATATATAAAGTTTGCATATATATTTTATATATTTTATATATTTTATATATTTTATATATTTTATATATTTTATATATTTTATATTTTTATATATTTTATATATTTTATATATTTTATATATTTTAAATATTAATATTTTATATATTTTATATATAAATTTTTATATTTTATATAACATAGTATTTATGTATATACTAAAAAGAGATTAAATCAAAATGTAAGGGTTAAATATGAAAATAATATATGGACTGTATACTTTCCACTTTTTCATCCATTTTCTATCTTATATTATGTAATAATTAAAAGCAGTGAAAGTATGGTATACACGTGAAGTTAAATATATGTGTACACGCAAATCTTTTCTCTGCCACACAAAAACTACCATATATAAGTAATCCTATTTCTGTAAATACAACAAAGTTCTTTTTTTTTCTTTCAAAGGCAGACAAAGCTTCTTCATCACTTCACCATTTCCCACAAAACATGTTCACCATCTCCAGAAATATGCACACAGCCACACATACATCGCCGTCTATTTTTATGGAATTCAAACATTGGCTATCCCTATCGCCACCACATTGGCAGGTCTGCCTTCCCCTCTCTCCGCTTCTCTCTATATATTTTCTCTTTTCTCTATATCACCCACCATCTCCAACGTGACCATTTTTCAGCCGTTGACCACCGTTAACAGCCGTTGACCACCGCCGACAGAATCGTCTCCTTCAGCCACCATCTTTACAACCTTGTTTCCACCTTGTTTTCTCCCTTTTTTATTATGATTGGCTCAAAATAGTAAAAAAAAAAACAAAAACGGTAAAACCACCGAAACCACCGAAATTGGAAAGGTCAAATTTCGGTCAATACCACCGGTATTCCCAGAAACGAAAACGAAACCGGTATATGAAACCGAAATTGTGTCCACCCTCCGAAAACTGGTATACCACCGGCATACCACCGAAATTGATAACATAGCTTGTATCAACCTATCATTTCTATTGTTGTAATATCCAGATAAATGTTATGAAGTTGTTGGGTATCCATCTAGGTCTAATAATAATAATGGTTTCAGAAGGTCTCCCACTGGTCAGTCATCACAATATTTTCAAAAACCTCCCATGAGTCAATCAAATCAAATGTTTCAAAAATTGAATTACAGACCTAATGCTCCAAGAAACTATTCTAACAATAACACTTTTGCTGAAAACACATCTCCACTCCAGACCAGCTCTGTTATGCCATTTACCCCTGAACAGATTTCAAAATTGATGAGTCTTCTAGATGACAAATCTGGTCCTTCCACCAGTCAAACCAATATGGCAGGTACCATTCTGAATTCAAACAAGTTCTTTAATCAAAATTTCCATAAGTTCTTTTGTACTAATGCTCACCTTAAGACCATTAAAAAGATAATTGCTTGGATCATAGACTCAGGAGCTAATCAGCATATGACCTCTTGTGACAAAAACTTGTTTGATGTTGTTGATATCTCTAATCTTAATCTTAAGGTTACTCACCCTAATGGTACTGATGCTCAAATAAGGAAAATAGGAAACTTAAAACTATCAAATGATATTATTCTTTATGATGTTCTTTACATACCTGAATATTGTGTCAATCTTTTGTCTGTAAATAAACTGGCTAGAGATAGCAAACTATGTGTTAGTTTTGATGAATCAAATTGCTATATACAGGATTTGAGGGGAAGGATCACCTTGGGGACTGGTAGTGAGAGTGGAGGATTGTATTTGTTTGATAGAATTAGAGGTAAGAACAAAGTGTTTAGTAATAATACTGTTGGATCTGGGGTGTCCTCTAATCTCTGGCATAGCAGATTAGGGCACCCTGCTGATCAAGTTCTAAAAGTCTTGAACATTCATGGTGTGACTTCACAGCCATGTGAAGTGTGCTTAAAGGCTAAACACATTAGGGAACCTTTCCCTATGAGTGATCATAAGACCACCAGTGTTGGTGATCTTGTTCCATTTGACCTTATGGGGACCTTATAGGGTTCAAAGTAAGGTGGGTTCAAGTATTTTCTGACCATTGTAGATGACTACTCCAGGGCAGTGTGGGTTTATTTACAAAAAACCAAAGATGAATCTGTTAAAAACATTATGGCTTTTACAAGATTGATTCAAAACCAGTTTGATAAAAAAAAAAAAGTCTTTAGAAGTGACAATGGAACAGAGTTTGTTAACAAACAAATGGAAAATTTTTTGAAACAAAATGGGATTTTACATCAACTACTATTGCTTACACTCCTCAACAAAATGGGATTGTGAAGAGAAAGCATAGACACCTTTTAAATGTTGTTAGATCTCTTTTCAGGGGGGAATTCCCCTTAACATGTGGACTGAGTGTATTCTGACAGCTACTTATCTTATCAACAGGACTCCTTCTTCTGTTCTTGATGGCAAATCTCCTTTTGAAAAAATTTTTGGTTCTAAACCAAATCTATCCCATCTTAGGGTGTTTGGATGTCTTTGTTTTGCTAAAATTCTTACTCCTACTGATAAATTCAGCAGTAGATCAGAAAAGTGTATTTTCCTTGGATATTCAAATGACAAAAAAGGATATAACCTCTATGCTCTTGACAATAAAACTGTGTTTTTTTCTAGGGATGTAAAATTTTATGAAGATATTATTCCTTTTAAAATGAACTCTGAAAATGATAGTTCTTACAATAATGTGAACCACCTAAATTTCTTTGATTTCTTCAATGAGGATATTCCAAACATCCAAAGTCCCAATGATGAAGGGATAGAACATTATAGAGGTGATGGCAATAGTGCAGACACTGCTAGTGATGGGTCTAACCTCACTGACATTGGAGGCACACCTGCAACACCTCAACTTAATGAAAACTCTTCAAATTCTGAGGGCAACTCTCCTTCTCACAATGCCATAAACTCTCCCATTAATCCTGCTTCTATTGACATAGCTGTTAGAAGATCATCTAGGCAGTCCAATCTCCCTAGGAACCTAAATGACTTTGTGATTGAAGGAAAAGTCAAATATGGTTGCAAGATCGATGCTCTGATACCAATTGATGTGAATCAAACCAGAAAATAGCCAAGAAACACACAATGAACACAAACCCAATAGATAGGGCTGAATTCGAGCTTCAGCTGCTCCTTACAATGACAAAAAAGGATATAACCTCTATGCTCTTGACAATAAAACTGTGTTTTTTTCTAGGGATGTAAAATTTTATGAAGATATTATTCCTTTTAAAATGAACTCTGAAAATGATAGTTCTTACAATAATGTGAACCACCTAAATTTCTTTGATTTCTTCAATGAGGATATTCCAAACATCCAAAGTCCCAATGATGAAGGGATAGAACATTATAGAGGTGATGGCAATAGTGCAGACACTGCTAGTGATGGGTCTAACCTCACTGACATTGGAGGCACACCTGCAACACCCCAAATTAATGAAAACTCTTCAAATTCTGAGGGCAACTCTCCTCCTCACAATGCCATAAACTCTCCCATTAATCCTGCTTCTATTGACATAGCTGTTAGAAGATCATCTAGGCAGTCCAATCTCCCTAGGAACCTAAATGACTTTGTGATTGAAGGAAAAGTCAAATATGGTTGCAAGATCGATGCTCTGATACCAATTGATGTGAATCAAACCAGAAAATAGCCAAGAAACACACAATGAACACAAACCTAGACTGTTAAATAGATAGGGCTGAATTCGAGCTTCAGCTGCTCCTTACAATGATAAAATAAAACAAACTACTGATAATAATTTCTTTCAAAAGTGTATTTTCCTTGGATATTCAAATGACAAAAAAGGATATAACCTCTATGCTCTTGACAATAAAACTGTGTTTTTTTCTAGGGATGTAAAATTTTATGAAGATATTATTCCTTTTAAAATGAACTCTGAAAATGATAGTTCTTACAATAATGTGAACCACCTAAATTTCTTTGATTTCTTCAATGAGGATATTCCAAACATCCAAAGTCCCAATGATGAAGGGATAGAACATTATAGAGGTGATGGCAATAGTGCAGACACTGCTAGTGATGGGTCTAACCTCACTGACATTGGAGGCACACCTGCAACACCCCAAATTAATGAAAACTCTTCAAATTCTGAGGGCAACTCTCCTTCTCACAATGCCATAAACTCTCCCATTAATCCTGCTTCTATTGACATAGCTGTTAGAAGATCATCTAGGCAGTCCAATCTCCCTAGGAACCTAAATGACTTTGTGATTGAAGGAAAAGTCAAATATGGTTGCAAGATCGATGCTCTGATACCAATTGATGTGAATCAAACTAGAAAATAGCCAAGAAACACACAATGAACACAAACCTAGACTGTTAAATAGATAGGGCTGAATTCGAGCTTCAGCTGCTCCTTACAATGATAAAATAAAACAAACTACTGATAATAATTCTTCTCCCCTCAAGAACGTGGCCTATGGCCTTATTTAAATAAACAAGACTCTTAACCTAACTTGACCCACAAGTAATTATAATTAAACAGAAACGACACTTAACCCCCCTATGAAGCCCAGCCCAGCCCAACCTCCTGTCAGCCCCCCTAGATACGTATCATTACTCCCGCCCCCAAAAACACCTTGTCCTCAAGGTGTTGCTTTGAAAAGTTGCCTCGAGTAATTCCAGGATCCCAAATTCTGACTTGAAAATTCGCCTCATATAAATCTTTGTGAATGCCAAAAACAACTAGATTCTGATTGTATATAAGAGATACAGCCAACAAAGCAGCTGACTCATTGAAAACAAACACCTCCTCCACTGACCAGTGCTCACCATTCACGTGCAGTTCAGATCCAGTATGGCCCGATACTACGTAACTCACAACTACCTTCTTGCTTTTCCCATGATCACTGCCGATGTTTTCCTCCTTCCTTTGCCACTCGAGCTGCAACCCCCCTGACAAAGTCTACAGAACTTTCAGTCACCGCTGCCGAGGTCGACTGTGTCAGGGTCTTAACCTGAACCTCCTCGATCCCAATACCCGTCACTTTAGAAGTCGAAATCTTCGCAGCCAGCATTGAAATCAGACCTGAAACAGGCATAGTCGGCTCTGACTGTGAAATAGGTTGTTTCTGATCTGCTTTCTGATCTTGTTGTACCCCAACCACAACCGGTTCAAGTTTATCCAGCCTATTTGTAAACCTCAACTGAAATTGTTGAGTGGCCAACTGAAATCGCGCAGTGGCTGCTCGAAAACGATTGATCCGAGCATGCATTCTATCCAACCAAGCCTCAGTAGATTCACGGTATTGCTGGAAATCAACATCAGCATCAACAATCGTCCTTGATCCCATTGTTTAACAAAACCACAGGTTGCAAGATCGAGAGCTCTGATACCAATTGATACGAATCAAACCAGAAAATAGCCAAGAAACACACAATGAACACAAACCCAGCCGAATGGAATCGGCTGTTAAATAGATAGGGCTGAATTCGAGCTTCAGCTGCTCCTTACAATGATAAAATAAAACAAACTACTGATAATAATTCTTCTCCCCTCAAGAACGTGGCCTATGGCCTTATTTAAATAAACAAGACTCTTAACCTAACTTGACCCACAAGTAATTATAATTAAACAGAAACGACACTTAACCCCCCTATGAAGCCCAGCCCAACCTCCTGTCAGCCCTAGATACGTATCATTACTCCCGCCCCCAAAAACACCTTGTCCTCAAGGTGTTGCTTTGAAAAGTTGCCTCGAGTAATTCTAGGATCCCAAATTCTGACTTGAAAATTCGCCTCATATAAATCTTTGTGAATGCCAAAAACAACTAGATTCTGATTGTATATAAGAGATACAGCCAACAAAGCAGCTGACTCATTGAAAACAAACACCTCCTCCACTGACCAGTGCTCACCATTCACGTGCAGTTCAGATCCAGTATGGCCCGATACTACGTAACTCACAACTACCTTCTTGCTTTTCCCATGATCACTGCCGATGTTTTCCTCCTTCCTTTGCCACTCGAGCTGCAACCCCCCTGACAAAGTCTACAGAACTTTCAGTCACCGCTGCCGAGGTCGACTGTGTCAGGGTCTTAACCTGAACCTCCTCGATCCCAATACCCGTCACTTTAGAAGTCGAAATCTTCGCAGCCAGCATTGAAATCAGACCTGAAACAGGCATAGTCGGCTCTGACTGTGAAATAGGTTGTTTCTGATCTGCTTTCTGATCTTGTTGTACCCCAACCACAACCGGTTCAAGTTTATCCAGCCTATTTGTAAACCTCAACTGAAATTGTTGAGTGGCCAACTGAAATCGCGCAGTGGCTGCTCGAAAACGATTGATCCGAGCATGCATTCTATCCAACCAAGCCTCAGTAGATTCACGGTATTGCTGGAAATCAACATCAGCATCAACAATCGTCCTTGATCCCATTGTTTAACAAAACCACAGGTTGCAAGATCGAGAGCTCTGATACCAATTGATACGAATCAAACCAGAAAATAGCCAAGAAACACACAATGAACACAAACCCAGCCGAATGGAGTCGGCTGTTAAATAGATAGGGCTGAATTCGAGCTTCAGCTGCTCCTTACAATGATAAAATAAAACAAACTACTGATAATAATTCTTCTCCTCCTCAAGAACGTGGCCTATGGCCTTATTTAAATAAACAAGACTCTTAACCTAACTTGACCCACAAGTAATTATAATTAAACAGAAACGACACTTAACCCCCCTATGAAGCCCAGCCCAGCCCAACCTCCTGTCAGCCCTAGATACGTATCACAGATTGTCATGAAACTTCTGTTTCTCCACTAGCCTCAACAAAAGTGTTGAACCCACTTCTTTTATTGAGGCCTCTCAAGATAAAAACTGGCTTGATGCCATGCTATGAATAAGAAATGGAAGCCTTAAATAAAAACAATACTTGGGTTATCACTGATCTTCCTTATGGAAGAAAACCTATTGGGTGTAGATGGATCTATAAGATCAAATATAAGTCTAATGGTGAAATAGAGAGATATAAAGCTAGGTTAATTGCCAAGGGGTACAGTCAAAGGGCAGGGTTGGATTATGATGAAACATTCTCTCCAGTTGTCAAAATTGTGACAATAACATGCTTAATTAGTCTTGTTGTGCAAAACTCTTGGCCTATGTACCAACTTGACATTAACAATGCCTTTCTCTATGGCAATATAAGTGAAGATGTCTATATGACACCTCTTGAAGGTTTCTTCTGATATTGATCCCTAGGGTTTGTAAACTTGTTAAATCCCTCTATGGCTCAAACAAGCTCCAAGAAAGTGGCATGAAAAACTGACCACTACTCTTCTTGAAAATAAATTTGTTCAAAGCCAAAATGATCATTCTTTGTATACCAAGTCTTTTTCTGATTGCTTGTTTATGTAGATGATATAATTATAACTGGTAATGACCAAAATGAAATTAATAAAGTCAAGTCCTTTCTGAAATCAAAATTCATGATAAAGGACCTTGGGAAGTTAAAATACTTCCTAGGAATTGAGGTTCTTGATACTCAAGAAGGGGTATGCTTGAGTCAAAGTATTGCCTTGAAGTGTTGGATGAGTTTGGATTGCTTGGATGCAAACCCTCACCAACCCCTCTTGAACAAAATCTGATCTTAAATGTTCAAGAAGGAGAACATGATAAGGCCATTGAGAATCTCACTGAGTATCAGAAGCTCATTGGAAAATTAATCTACCTCACCCTTACCAGGCCAGACATTTCATTTGCTGTTCAATGTTTAAGCCAAGTTTATGCATCTCCTCTTCAGTCTCACCTAAATTGGCTTTTAGAATCCTGAGGTATCTTAAGGGATCCCCTGGAAAAGGTACTCACATTAAACACAGTGAAACCTTTAATCTTGCTGGATATGTTGATGCAGACTGGGGGAGATGTCTCTCCTCTAGAAGATCCGTGACTGGATTTGGTATCTATCTTGGTAACTCTCTCATTTCTTGGAAAAGCAAGAAACAGAACACTGTGTCCAGATCCTCAACTGAATCTGAATACAGGGCCATGGCCTCTGTTACTTGTGAGATTTGAGAGTTATGGTGTTTAAAACTCCTATGATCTTGTGATAACAAATCTGCTATACAAATTGGTCTAAATCCTGTCCATCATGAAAAAACCAAACACATAGAAATTGATATTATTGTAATAGTAATCTAAGTAGTTAAGGACCGAAATTTCGGTGTTTCGGTCAAGGACCGGTAAGCGAAATATTCGGTTTTTTCGGTGGTATCGGTGGTATTTCGGTAATTTTAAATATTAATATTTTATATTTTAACTAGTCTCATAATTTTAAGGGTTAATTACAAATTTAGTACCTGAACTATACCCCATTTTGCATGTTTCATACCCCGCATTTATTATTTACACTGATCATACCTAAACTATCAACTTCTCTACTCGGATCATACCCATGGGTATGACTTGTGAAATTTTTAAAAGTCGGAAACTTTTAAAATAAATTACACGGATGATACCTGTAGGTATGGTCCGAGTAGAGAAGTTGATAGTTTAGGTATGATCAGTGTAAATAATAAATGCGGGGTATGAAACGTGCAAAATGAGGTATAGTTCAGGTACCAAATTTGTAATTAACCCTAACTTTAACTAATGAATATATATAATAAAAGAATTAATATACTTTTTATGAAATTATTGGACTAAAAAAGACTTGATCAAAATCTGAGGGTTCAGTATGAAAATATTTATACAAGAAGTTATTTTATTTGTTCTTTTTTGGCTTACACGAGGTAAAATCACGTGAATAACTTAACAAAAGCCCAAACACCTCACTTTTGTCTCCATGACTTCTTCTTCTCCCCCCTTCTGTCTAGTCAATCCTATAATTCTTTCATCTTCTTAAGAAACCCACCACCCACCACCGCGGACATCACCACCACTGCCGGCACCACATAAACATCATCATCCGCCACCACTTTAGTCAAGAAAGGAGAAATATAGCAACAATCGACTGGATCTTCATCAATTTGATCTTTTTCGGGTCGTTGACCGGCATTGACCGGCGTTGACTCCTTTACTTCAGAAAGATCAACTGTTGCTTGATTGCTTGAAGGAAAAAAGGTCAGAAAAAGTTTGTTTTCTTAAGTTTGGCCCAAAATAGTAAAAAAAAATAAATCAAAACCAATAAAACCACCGAAATTTGGAGGGTTGAATTTCGGTCAAATTTCGGTCAAACCACCGAAATTGGGAAGGTTGAATTTCGGTCAATACCACCGGTATTCCCAGAAACGAAAACGAAACCGGTATATGAAACCGAAATTGTGTCCACCCTCCGAAAACTGGTATACCACCGGCATACCACCGAAATTGATAACATAGGTAATTGATTCAGAATGCAGATATATTTACAAAAGGTTTGGGTATCAAACAACACAATTTCCTTCTTAACAAACTTGGTCTTATAGATTTATTTCAAGGATAGGATTGAGGGGGATGTTAAATTATCAAACTTCAATCCTACCTTGTTTTTCTTATGTTTATGTGCAGCCTGTGCAGGATTTGGTTTGGAAGAATTATGCTTAGGAGGGTAGATTATGTCAAGTTAAGGAAAGTTGATGACTCAAGGGACCACAATTGTCACAACTTAATAAAGGCTTCTATTTCTCTAAATAAAGGAAAGGAGGAGGACTATTTCTGCCACCCTACCTAAAACATTATCTAGGGTTGTGTGTGTTTGTCAGTCTATATATACGCAGCTTTGTATCGTTTAGAATCATCTTTCCAACCGTTGTTGTCACATCTTACCGTTATGAGTAATTCTAGGATAGAATGGAAAGATCCATTGTTTATTACAAATTTATAATGTTATTTGCTTTTGTTCTTGTTCTAAAAAACCTTTTGTGTTTAGTATTATCATCAATAAAATTTATCAATTGTGACTTCAAATCATATTTGTGTTCTGGATTTATTATTTCAAGGATTTTTTAATAAATTAGTTTCTTATGGTATAGGAATAGAGGTAACAGTTCGATTCGGTAGAAGATTGGTGTAACTTTGTTTTGATGTAACTCGTTTGTATAGTTTGCCACACCACTATTTGGTGGTGTCGGTCGTGTGAATAAAAGTTAACTTTAAAAAAAAAAAGACCCATTCGTTAAGGTAGAGTTCTTGTATTTGAAATACACCAAGACCCACTTCCTGCATACAAATTAAGACAATTAGCAAACAGCTAGATTTTGATATCATCATTTATTTCAATTTCAGAAACACACTAATTTCATTTTGATACAAAACGAGAAATTTATGAAGTTAGTTGAGCCCAAAGTATGTAGTAACAATGAAGAAGACAGTACGTACCTCGAGAACTCTTATCTGCAATGATCCTTTCATTAGGCAATAATGATGATGTAGAAAGCTCGAGAACACCAACACAACAAGAAGAGGGGGTTTGAAGCAAAACAAATAGACAACATATAAGAATAACGCAAGTGACACTCCAAAGCAGAATCCACCAAAGGATTACTCGCCCCCTGAGCTTTTCAAATCCGACTAATTCTGGGAACGATTTAGGAATGCAGTGGATACTGTAGGTGTATCACTACTTATGACCATAGCCATAGGGTCATGATCATCATCATGATTATGCTGGTCATCAATACTATACTGATACTCCATACAACGTCGCCTATATTTGGATAGGGGTTTCCAAGGCCAGGTGACTGCAAAAGGTTGACCGGAAGTAGAAAGTAGACGCCTGCCGCTGCTTGTCATTACAGGTACCCAGAACTGAATTATGGACACCTTATCATATACATGAGCACATAAAAAGGCATGTTTTATCTTGTCGGATATCATCATCCGCCCATCAGCTGCATATAAATCTAATTCAAGAATAACAACATATTTGCCAAAATATATATATATATATATATATATAGAGGGTTGGTTATTGTAAAACAAGTATTAAAGTAAAACAAATAAGACAAGATCTTGACCCTTAGATCGTGATAAAATTGATGCACGAAGATTCACGAAACACAAGTATTATAATGATGCACGATGATTTTCATGATGCACAGTGATTTTCAGTGAAAAGAAACTATTGTTTTATTTGTTTTACTTTAATAATTGTTTTATTTTACCTAGAAACCTTATATATATCTATAATCTATAATACATAATAAAAACAACCACCCTTTTTTAAAATCTCAATTAAGGAATTAAAATACCTAAAATACCCTTATCTTTATTATTAATTTAAACATCTCTACCTATATACCTATAATACCCTTAATGAAATAATTTACAACATAACCCTCAATCCTTAAAATAACTACACTACCTCCTTAACATCAATTACTTTTACATTCACCACCATTGCCCCCCCCACCCCCCCCCACCCCACCCGTCACCACCGTTCCGCCACCCGTCGCCGCCGCCACCACCACCCGCGCCACTACCACCATCGTCGCCGCATTGCGCGGGCATATGACTCGTATACATAATAAAGCAACAACCCTTTTTAAATCTCAATTAAAGAATTGAAGTACCTAAAATACCCTTATCTTTATTCATTAATTTAAACATCTCTACCTATATACCTATAATACCCTTAATGAAATAATTTACAACATAACCCTCAATCCTTAAAATAACTACACTACCTCCTTAACATCAATTACTTTTACATTCACCACCATTGCCGCCGCCACTACCCCGCCACTACCACCATCGTCGCCGCATTGCGCGGGCATATGACTCGTATATATATATATATATATATATATATATATATATATATATATATATATATATATATATATATACTATAACTAAAAGAGGAGGTTGGGGGTACACTTGACACCCTTTAAAGCCTTTTTTAAGCCTAAAACTCTCTCCTAATTACTCTAGCTCTTCCTTTTTTCTAGATTTTTTTTATTTTTTATTTGCTTATTAAATAGATAATTATATTTAAAACTCTATCATAAATCTTTTTCTATCAAAACAAATCTTTTTAAATTTTAAAGATATATAATATCATTAAAACTCTCAATAAATATATATACAATTACCATTCAATTACCCTTTTTAAAAAATATTATATATACAACCTAAATTTTTATTAATCATTCTCATTCATATTATTCATCTCCTTCCTATCTTTAATAAACAAATCAAGTTCAGTAAATTTCTCAACAAAAAAAAAAACATACGGTTTTTTATATCACTTTAATTTTATTTTTGGTATTTTGTTCGTGTTTGTTTATTATTTGATATTGAATTGTTATGTTATTGTTATTTTTCATCTCTTTTAATTTAGTTTGTTGTCAATTGTAGTTTGATTATGACTTCTTCTTCTACTACAAAAGGGTTTATTCTTTTAAATTTGTTTTGTTCATGTTTTGTTATTTTTCACCTGTTTTGTTATTTATTATTTTGATATTTACCTTTGATATATATTTTTTGAGACTATCCGTTCATCGGACGGGCCTGAAGACTAGTATCTACCAATAAACTAAAACAGAATTGTAGATCTTGAAACGACATGTGGCATAATATTTCTGACATGTTCCTTTTTAAATTATATTTATTTTATTTTCTTGAAAAAATATAAATAATCGGTTTTTATATTTATCTAAATTTTATATGTTATATAAAATATTATATCAATGTGAGTAGACAGATATCACACCATCAAAATTGGATTGGTATTATACTCCGTAAATTAGTTACCGTCTTTATTTATTATCATTATTTATTATTATTTTTATTATTACTATTATTTATTATTATTATTATTATTTATTAAAATATAGCAACTGTAAACTAGACCCATACTTTAGATCATTGAACAATTATAGAGTATTAAAAGTTCCGATAAATTATGTATTGTTTGAAAATTACAACCAATCAACAAAAGATCTTCACATAAAAATCTAAGAAATCGAAAGTTTTATTTGATTTTATAACATCGCATAAGTAAATTAAATTTATGATTGAATAACGATAATAAGAGACATAATGAGTGGATTAGGTTAATCTTTAGGTTGATATATCATTACTCAAAACAATTAAAAATAATACTCAATGGAAAAAGGGCGAGTGATATGATATGATGGATCACCTGACAATGAATCATTATTATTATTATGAATTTGAAATCCTTGTTGTTGTTGAAGAATCTCATGATCATCATCTTGGCTCCAAAATACCCAGAAGTGGAATCTGGATTCAGGGGGCTTGTAATGAAGAGGAGTCGGAAAGGACTCAAGGAACCCCTCCAACTCCTGATAATCCGTTATAAACAAGACACTTCTTGAGGTAATAGGTTTGAAGTTGTTGGGCATATTGTCTCTGAAGGTGCTACATAGTTATCAGCCATTGGTTTTTCCTTCGACAACGGCTGTTGCAGGTACTTGGGCGCGGAGAATGGTGATTGTATGTCTTTTAATAAAATCTCTTCTATTCAACAATAACAATGAAAAAGAAAAATAAGACACTTGAAAATGAACATAGAGATGCTAGGTGACTGATTGATTACCTGATGTAGAAGATGAATCATTTTCAGATTTGTGGGGTAAAGCTATCATAACACCCTGACCATTTTTCAAAGGAAGACAAATGTGATGTAGATAACTTATTAAAACTTACACAATAGTCTATAAACTAGAAAATATCACAAATAGTCCATGTAGTTTGTCATATTCGCATTTTGTCCCCTATGTTTTTTTTCCCGTTGCAAACGGTTCCTGGATTTTCTATTTTCATCAGTCCCTTGACACTAACTTCTGTTAGTGTTCGATCCAAAACTTGAGATAATGGATGTAAACGGAAAAAAACTTTATAAGTATCTGTTAATGGAGTTGAATTTACCAAGTTCTGGGGAGTTGGTGTCCAGTTATGTTTAAGTGCTGCATATATATTTCCTCGAGCCATATTTTCTAAACGAACCAAGGCTAATCCAAATTGCTCTTGTAAAAGATCTGCTACTTTTTTATTGAGTACATTCTTAATTAAATAAAGAGTAAATTACTTTTATCGTCGCTGAAGTTGATACGTTTTTCACTTTTGATCACTTAAGTGAAAAAATATCAATTTTTACCTTAAACTTGGCAAAAATTTGCAATTGAAGTCCTTTTGCCAAACGGTGTTAAGTTTCAGCCGTTAACGTCCGCACGTGCAAAACACGTGAGGGCATTAATGTCTTTTCCCCTTTACACTCGAGGGACTGAAAGTGCAAAATGTGACATGTTCAGGGACGAAAATTGCAATTTACTTTATTTATTATCATCATCTTCTTCTCAACTAAATTCTACCGGCGACTATTATTCCGGTCATCTTCTCCGGCTAATTTTCCGACACAAATAAAACAATACAAACTATAAAATACACAAACTATAATCACTTAAGGTAAAATTGATATTTTTTCACTTAAGGGATCAAAAGTGAAAAACGTGTCAACTTTAGGGACGAAAAATGTAATTTACTCTAATATAAATAAATATAGAGTTATCGACATAAATCGTCCCTGTGGTTTACTCAAAAAATCACGTTTCATCCTTGTGGTTCAATAACCTCATTGGCAGTCCTTTATAGGATGATAAGGTTCGTGTTTCGTCCTTTGAGTTGACGACCGTCATCTCTCCGTTAAACCCCTCATGTGCCTCCCACGTGAGGGGTATTCTAGTCATTTTCACTCTAAAGGACGATACGTGACTATTTAGGTAAACCAACGATTTATGTTTCTATTTGTTTTACTTTAATACTTGTTTTATTTTATATATATATAGGTTTTAGGTAAAATAAAACAAGTATTAAAGTAAAACAAATAAAACAATAGGTTTCTCTTCACTGAAAATCACCGTGCATCATGAAAATCATCGTGCATCAATTTCTTCGTGAATCTTCGTGCATCAATTTAACCATGATCTAAGGGTCAAGATCTTATCTATTTGTTTTACTTTAATACTTGTTTTACAATACCTAACCCCTATATATATATATAGAATATTTTAAAAAGCTTTCCTTTTTTCATTCGTGGTATTTCATACCATTCTTATACATATACAAGAAGCTAAAAAAGTAACTTGCATAAAAAAAATAGAATAAAAAATTTTGGTAACCCATATCTTTGTCATTATATATTTCTCTTTATAATCCTTCTCTTGCTATCTACATCTATATCTTCTTAAAAGTAATGGACTATTTAAGATTCATAAAAACATTTTGTATCCACATACACAATCTCACCGTCCACACAACCAATGATTAAGCGCATTAGTAATGGTAATGTTACACCAAGGTGATAGTGTCATATCATCACTCCACCACAACCACACAACTTCTATAACGATAATCCAAAAAACTATACCCCACAATATTATAACAACCAATCAAAAACAAAAGAAAACAATAAAAAATTAACCACACCACCACCACCCAACTCTGCCCAAGGTGGACACACCCACCTTGAGGCTTCCACACCACCTCTTGTAATGTACACCTGTTGGGTTTCCGTTAATCGCGCAACTATTTGGGTCTACAATGAACGTTCTATTTCCACAAGGTTATCAGAGTCATTTATAAAACATGAGTGGTATCTTTTGTAAATAATTAAAACGGTTAATTATTTAAGTTTAAAACAATTTTATATTTATTAAAAGCATGTTTTAAAACCATGAACGTTCCTAGGTAATTCTCATTAATCTCGTAAACGAATTAATACAATTAATTCGTTTAGACAATTAATCTAAATTAATCATCCAAGACTAACTCTATTAGCTATAAGCGGAATGATTAACGAAACAATTAAACCTAGTTTAATTCCCTAATTATAATCAAAGCCAAGACCTAACATGCATGCAAATATAGCAAACTAAAATAGATAAACATAATTAAATAGAATAAAAGAACACTAACCTTTTAGCAAAACCCTAATAATTCGACTAGGAAAGTCGACCACCACCTCACGAGCCACGAACCGAACTCCTTGCCACGAACTAAGAGTCCAAGTGTAGAACTCCTCAAGAGGTGCACACACACGAACAAATCCCAAAGACTAGCTAGTTGCTAGCCTTAACTTGTATTAATATATATATATATATATATATATATATATATATATATATTTAGTGTATAAAATATAACTAGAAAACTAATGCCAAAAACCCTAACCAATTTTGGTGAGGGAGTTCGACCAAGCTCAAGAGAGAGAGGAGAGAATTGTATGTTGAAAACCTTAGAAAAACCCTCTATTTATAAGGGTGAAAACCCTTTGGGGTTTTCTAGTTTCCTATGTGGGATAGGAAAAGGAGTTTCCAAAAATTCCTTTTCCCTCCTCCTTCCTTGATTCGTCCACCGCCCTATGGGTATCCATGGGCCAATCTAGTTTGGTCCATGATCAAATGGATTGGTCCATGGTGCTTAGGTACCCGATCCGATTTTTACCCGATTCGCGGTTTCGACACGAAAATCATTTCCAAATCTATTTTTGGAAAGTTCTTATATTTTACATATTTTTACAAGTTCAACTAGCCTTTCAATGTTTTTCGCGTGTGACCCTTCTTGGATCATATATAAACGGCCGTATAAATTTCGTTGAGATATTTCCATAATTCTAACACTCCCACTTGGGAATCTCTCCAACGAAAACAAGTATACTGACACCGAACGTTCGTCTAGCACCACGACGATGCCCCCAGAAATATATGACTATATACGTTCATGACAATTATCAACTCTTTGATTATTGTACATTAAAAACTTGCCTTTTTAATGTTTTGGTCAAATGTTTATATCTCCCTCTATGCTTCCGATGCGCACATCAAACCATGAGACGCGGATACGCTTCATACTCATATAGTTTGACTTAGTTTCTCGATATCCTTGAATGGAAATGATTCAAACCAAAAACACTTACTAAAAACGAATTCTAGTAATGTTCCGGGGTACGGCCGTACACTTTCATCATTTCTACTCATCGAGTGGCCGTGTGCCATCTTATCCAAAACTTGGCGAGCAAATCCTTTATTGACTACATACGTCTCTTCCATATTTCACCACATACCCAAAACAGCCCATACTACTGTCGGTTAAGTTCCAGGTTCGGTACTGAATCAAAGTATGTGACTACGTACTCCGAGACACGCCTATGCATCTCAAGTCTAAGGACACATAAACATGACCACTTCTCGATACTTATCTATGTCGTCGATCCACGTGATTTTCTCGAGGAGCGGGTCAACCAATATTCAAAATTTCCCTTTTGAATACTTGTGAAACGATACATCTACCTATGTACCGACTATTCACAATTACTTTCATCATTTCACTCCCGTGACAATGACTAGTAATGGGTCTTTAATTTAGAAATTGCTTTACGCAATCTCATGGATATGTTTTTAAACATGCAAACATGGAGCTCAGAAATGCAAGAACTGAAATGAGTAGTGCAATTCATAACGTCTTTAAACATCTCCGATCGGCCCCGATATCTAAATAAATCACAGGAAGATATTTGTAAAAGCGTACCTAACATTATGCCTTTGACCATAGGTCTTCTTTTACAAATTCACTTCAACTGTGTTGAACCCTCACGGAATATTCCCATAATCTCAATTATGTGCTTTGACTCAATTTAGAGTGATACTCTCAATGTGTCATAATATTCCTTTATTGTAATACTTGATGAATTCATTATGTGTCTTGAGAAGACATGAAATGATTCTATCCTAATGCGGAAATCTCCTATTTCCCATTATAGTATTACAATGCTTACTTTCCTTATGCCTCATTAAATTCAATAGAATCGAATTTTCTCTAACTCTTAACTACCATTCATATAATTAATACTTTGTAAGAATCTCGCAAGATCTTACTTATCTTGTAAACAAGATTCAATTAATTAATATTCTCGAAATCAGAAATTCTCGAATAGAATCTCTAATTACTATGTGCATTGCTTTTCTAGATAACTTTATTCATTTATCACGATTCTAGATTCATGTGCGTCATTTCCATATTTCTCTTGTACTTTCAAGTCTCAACTTTGGAAATGTCTCACATCGACTTACCAAGTTAAAACACATATGTTAGTTATGTCATTGCAAAGATATTTACATGAAATTTCCTTTTATTACATAACCTACATATAGAATGCTCCTTTATGAACAACCTTTCAAGATATTCTTTCACCGCATATCATCCTCGCTAACGGTAATTTCATATCTTGATTCTTTAAGATTATTCTTGATATCCGAAGGATCCAAGAATCAAATCTTAGCATATGTTCATTTCATTATCTATGTATCTTATCTTCAAAGAAGTCTAAGATTATAACAAGTTTTCAAAAACTCGTCATGTACGATAGATTGCATTCTTTAGCATTTATGATAACTATATATTCAATATAGCCTTCCAATGAACTATAAGTTCTATCAATCTTTAGAAATGCTATTGTGTTTTCACGTTGTCCCTCGAGATCTCTTTCTCAAGTACTTAACGTATCTTTAGGTAAGAATCCTAAGAAGGCTTATGATTCGCGTTCCTTTCTTAAATTTCAAGAATCTCCAAAAGATTCTCAAATCTATTAAGTAAGGTAACTCGCTCCCACTTAATCTAAGAATTTACAAGAATTCCTCCGATTTAATAAGTATATAATCTTGCTCCCACTTAATCTAAGAATTTACAAGATTCCTTGATCTTAGTGAGTTCAAGACTTTACTTATTTTGGGATGAAATGATCAAGACCTAGTCTCGATCTTTTCGAATCAATGTTGTAAGATCCATCGTGGCTAACTCACGAGATCCTTTCAACTTATGAAACTTTGATCTAGTCAAAATCTCTTATAACCTTCTTCGATAGAATCTCAGTGGTGCAAGTCTCAAGATAATGTTATTTTGGATTATATCAAGTCACATCTAGAGTGTGTCCCGATTTAAACAAATACTTTCAAGCAAGTACTCATTAAATTATCCAAAATAATCATACATAAACAATCAAAAGTAGTAACGACAATTTTCAACAAATGCTCAAGATATATAAAGCTAAAAGAGTAACTTTATTAAAACCGTAAAGATTCAAAATGAATCTAATATCCATAAGCATTCATAAAAGTAAAAACTCGACTAAAGCGAGATACTAAATTGTCTTAAAATAAACAAGACTTAAAACTAAGATTCAACATTTATTAATAAATGCTCTTCAACCATCCGAACTTTGAATCTTCAGTCTTGCTCTCACTACTTCTTTTTCGATCCTAAAAAACATTTCACACAAATGTTTAGATTGATAATCAATATCAACGGCTCAAGGAAAATGATAGTTTACAAAGAGATACCTGATTTGGAGCTTCCCTTTCCCTTGACCTTTTCGAGCTCAGCGAGATAGTCAGGGAAATTACGCCTCCAATGTCCTACTTTTCCACAATGGAAACATGTAGCATCTTTCGCAGGGTGATCTCTTTTCTTCTTCTTGCGTGAAGTGGTTCTCGAGGCATCTTGCTTTCCACTTCTCCACTTCTTCTTCTTGACACCTCCTTCAGCGATATGCAACACAGCCGGAGTCTTGGCTGGCATAGCATCTTCAGCCGTTTTCAACATTTGATGCAGCTCAGAGATACTTTTCTTCCACCCTTGCATATTGTAATTCATTACAAATGCATCATAGTCCTTTGTAAGTGAATTCAAAATGAGATTCACCGCAAGGTCTTGACGAATGGGTGAGTCAAGTCGCTGAAGATTATCAACATAGCTTTTCATCTTAAGGACATAGCTGCTCACGGGCTGACCTACTTCCATCTTGCATGCATGCAAATAGTTCTTGCTGAGCTTGTTTCTCAAACATGCTCTTGAGCTCCTTAATCATGCTATAAGCATCCAAGTTCTCCATATCCCTCTGAAGCTCAGAGTTCATACTCGATAACATAAGGCATGCTATCTCACTCTGTTCATCGTACTTACTCTGATAGTCAGCACGATATTCAGGGGTACTATCACTAGTTGGAGCAACCGGAAGCGGTGTGTCAAGAATGTGCAACTTCTTTTCATGTTTTAGCACAATTCTCATATTGCGATACCATTCATTGAAGTTGTCACCATCTAGTTTGTCCTTATCAAACAAGGACTTGAGCAATGCAGACTTAATGGTATTTTGAGTTGTAGAGGCCATCTAAAAGTAACGTTCAAACATAGGGATTTAGATATTTAAGGCTTTAACTAAAACAACTACCCTTAGATTTTAATCTACGTATGTATCTTAAAATCATCTATGGTTTTAAAGCTTAAAGAACCAAATCGAACCCACATCACGTGTATCCGGCAACGGTCCGGACGACCACATGTTTGTGTTATCAATTTGACCGGTTCGACGACCGATCGCACATTGCGACTCTTAATGAGACTTTGATCACTCTTGATCCTAAGGCATGTTTAGTCTCATCCTTGCCGACTAGTACCTAGGCAACGGTCCAGAGCAACCTAGCAAAATCCGCCTATAAGCTGGCGTGTGGTTGTCCATGTCCGGTAACTGGGATGGGCAGACATGAAGGACCACCCCGTATCTACACTATGGCTTAGGCAACGGTCCAGGGCAACAGGGAGTGTAGACGGTCAGGTGCTTCTCATAGGATGGCAGGGATTTCTTTATGTGCGGGTAGTAAAACTAACTCTAAGTAGTTTATAACAATCCTATTCCGCATGCAATACAAATAGGAATAAAGCACCGAGCATGTTAACACAACTTTAACATATAGAGTTTCGTGAAAGGAATGTTTGTGTGGCACTAGGTCATAACCTAACGTGATAAGGCATAAATGAACACAAACAATCGCATGCAATTAAAACAACATTTTAATCCTCTTATTCGTTTCACAAAACTTAAGGCGAGATTAATCTAGTTTTCTCAAAAACATTAACCTCATTTAAAACTCATTTTAATTTATTAAAACTCCTTTTAATTTATTTAAAACTCCTTTTATAATTTGAAAAACATTTTCAAGTCATGTGTGTAAAACTCGTTTTAAGGCATTTCATAAATTCACATTTAGACAAATAAAGGATTTGCATCTTCTAATTTATAATTCCATATGCCGGTTCAACAAATATGAACCCTAAAATAAAAGTAAGTATAAACACTTCCTTTTATCTTAATGACTCGTCTAAGCTCCCACTCAATTCAAGACATCTATTGTCGAATAAACGGGACTCCGAAATGATTCATGTTTTCTCCATAATTTCGAAATTTCGAGTATCAATTTATAAAATTTTATATTTCAAAAATCTTAATTAATTAAACCTTTAATTTCCAAAACAATTTTATACTCAAAATTAATTTAAATTTATCGAATGAATTTAAAAAGGAGAAAACAACCAATCACGACGCAATTCATCTCTATGGAATAATATAAACAATATGCAAATATTAAAACACATAATTTAGTGACCAAGCTAAATTATCTACATAAAAGGTCACACGGTCGATTCGACCCGATACGTATAAACATACGGGTTCAATTAACCGATTGATTTATAATCACTTATAAATCATTTATCTATTTTAGCCACAAATATCCATGCATGATCTACTCTCTGATACCACTGTTGGGTTTTCGTTAACCGCACAACTATTGTGTCTACAATGAACGTTCTATTTCCGCAAGGTTATCAGAGTCATTTATTAAAACATGAGTGGTATCTTTTGTAAATAATTAAAACGGTTAATTATTTAAGTTTAAAACAATTTTATATTTATTAAAAGCATGTTTTAAAACCATGAACGTTCCTAGGTAATTCTCGTTAATCTTGTAAACGAATTAATATAATTAATTCGTTTAGACAATTAATCTAATTAATCATCCAAGACTAACTCTATTAGCTATAAGCGGAATGATTAACGAAACAATTAAACCTAGTTTAATTCCCTAATTATAATCAAAGCCAAGACCTAACATGCATGCAAATATAGCAAACTAAAATAGATAAACATAATTAAATAGAATAAAAGAACACTAACCTTTTAGCGCGCAAAACCCTAAAATATCGACTAGAGAAAGTCGACCACCACCTCACGAACCACGAACCGAACTCCTTGCCACGAACTAAGAGTCCAAGTGTAGAACTCCTCAAGAGGTGCACACACACGAACAAATCCCCAAGACTAGCTAGTTGCTAGCCTTAACTTGTATTAAATAGGATAACTGCAGAAAATAGAAAGCACCTTTCGACCAATTCACGAAAATAGCAGTGACCTTTAAAAGTTTTACTTTTTAGCAATGAACTTTCATTTATTCCCGGAAATAGTAACATTTGACACGCGTACATGGTGACATGGACATTTTTTATAACTACATAAATAGAAAGGACATTTTCGACCAATTTACGAAAATAGCAGTGACCTTTAAAATTTTACTTTTTAGCAATGAACTTTCATTTATTCCCGAAATAGTAACATTTGACACGCGTACATGGTGACATGGTGACATTTTTATAACTACATAAATAGAAAGGACCTTTCGACCAATTTACGAAAATAGCAGTGACCTTTTAAAAGTTTTACTTTTTTGCAATAAACTCTCATTTATTGTCGAATTACTCCAACACCGACGGCGGTGGTGTTGGAGGTGGAGGTGGTTTCTTCTCGATTTCTTCAACTAATTTAGAAACCGCCGGCGGTTTGTTCGAGTTCGAGCTAACCTCTGGACCTCCGCTATCTGGATCTATGTCATCTGTCGACGAACTATTCTTAAACGGCCCAGATCCGGCCTATGAAACTCTCGTCTCACCTTGAACATCCTCAGGATCTCCCTCCGGCTAAAACGACGACGTTTTGGCATCTAACTTTAGAGATTTTTAATCTCGAGATAGACGAAGAAGAGCTAGATCTATGTCTCCTTTAAGATCTTCATACACAGCTTTTCAATGCTTGAAAATGGAAGAGACTCAACAGAAATCAATGAAATCAAGCTGAAATTAGCTTCAGAAAAAAACGACGAGAAGAAATACCTTGCCGGAACCGAAACTGAAACGGAGCCATGTCATTTTTTGGGGGAAATGACACGGCTGATAAAAATTACATAATAAATAAATAAAGAATAATGCCATGTCATTAAAAAATGTCACGTAATCAAAAAATGTCCACGTCATCATGTACACGTGTCAAATGTTACTATTTTCGGGAATAAATGAAAGTTCATTGCTAAAAAGTAAAACTTTTAAAGGTCACTGCTATTTTCGTGAATTGGTCGAAAGGTGCTTTCTATTTTCTGCAGTTATCCCTATTATGTAAAAATATAGTATTTATATGTCAATTAAAAATATTATATATATATATATATATATATATATTCAATATATATAAAATATAACTAGAAAGCTAATGCCAAAAACCCTAACCAATTTTGGTGAGGGAGTTCGACCAAGCTCAAGAGAGAGGAGAGAATTGTGTTGAAAACCTTAGAAAAGCCCTCTATTTATAAGGGTGGAAAACCCTTGGGGTTTTCTATTTCCTATGTGGAAGAAAAGGAGTTTCCAAAATTCCTTTTCCTTCCCCCCTTGTTTGTTCGACCGCCCTTGGGCATCCTCATGGGCCAATCTAGTTTGGTCCATGATCAAATGGATTGGTCCATGGTGCTTAGGTACCCGATCCAATTTTTACCCGATTCGCGGTTTCGACACGAAAATCATTTCCAAATCTATTTTTGGAAAGTTCTTATATTTTACATATTTTTACAAGTTCAACTAGCCTTTCAATGTTCTTCGCGTGTGACCCTTCTTGGATCATATATAAACGGCCGTATAAATTTCGTTGAGATATTTCCATAATTTCACACACCCTGACGACCCCGAGATGGAAGCCTTCCACCTTGTCCACACAAACACCATTACAAACACTCTAATACATGAGTTTGTAAAATTTATTTGTTCATTTGTTTGTTAATCATTCTAGAATTTCTCCTCCTTCACCCGCCACCGTTGACTATCAGAGATAGGTTTTTGGTATTGAGCTCTAATAAGATTGTGGTGAGTAGATCTAATGCTCGATATAGATATGTTAATCTTATTGGAAATCTGGTGGTGGGTTGGGTATGTGGTGGGTGGGATCCGTGGTGGGTGAGTTTGGGTGTAAGTAAAAGCTTTACTTAAATCGGGAAAAAAAGCCAGTGTAAGTAAAAGCTTTATTGAATCGCGGTTGTTGTGATCAGAGTGAGTTGAATCGGCGCATGTCTTCGATTGATCGTAATTAACTGTCGCCATTTTCTTCTATCTCTACACTTTTTCTCTGAAGTTATAAAGAGAAAACCGGTTTCGTCATGTTTGTCGGCGGTGGTAGTGGTTACCGGCGAAGGTGTTCACCTATTCCTTTTTTCTTTTATTTTCATCCACCCATGTTTTGAATTTGGATTTTGACTTCAATATAACTATCTATTTGTCTGTTGTATATAATTTGTATTAATGACTTGAAGAGATAATATTATATGTACAATTGTTAAGAAGAAATTTGAGCTTGATTTGTGCAAAAATGGAGTTAGTGTGTGAAAAGGTGTTTGTGTGTGTATGGAGGTTGAAGATGGAGATTGAGAGAGAATAATTAGAGTGAAATGGAATGATTAGGATAAATGTGGGGAAAGGCTTACAAAAACTTACAATTTTGGGTATGGAGAGGAGTATTTATACACTTGACTAACTTTCACTAATACTCCTTCCATTATTAAAATAATTACATTTTAACACCATTTTAGATTTCTAACATTCTTCCCCTTGGTGTTGAAATGTAATTCATGCATGATATCATCTATAAATACGAATTTGTTGATGAAGGTCTTCGAAGCTTTCTCATTGTCTTCAAGATCTTCCATCAAACTTGGCTTTACGTCTTTAATCTTCACACTTACCTTAAAGATGTATCTTTAAGTCTTGAACTTCTCAGAGTATGAGCATTGTGGAAACTTGATCTTGGCTCTTTAGATTTGAACATGAAAGCCTCTTCTTGACAATCTTAACTTTGTCACACTTCCCCTTAATTAATGAATCTTTCTCTTGAAGCATTTGGACAAACATCTTTTTCATCACAAACTTCTCCTCGATCAAACAATCATATTTGCGTACCACCAACGCTTATGTATAGGGTGTACCCGCGGCGTACCCACCACGTTGGCGATAACTATCTTCAAAGAATAATTTGGGGATCACTTTAGTCAACAATTTATCTTTCTTCCCCTCATGATGAATGTGTGGCTACATGTTCATCATGTCTCTTTGAAGTCGAAACTGGGGAATCAACCATTATGAAGTAGTAGTCCAATAAACAACATCTTTAGCCCGGGTTATACATTGACATGTGTATAAGCCATTTTCATCGAATCACTTATGAACAACCTTTGGGACCCATTTTAGTGTAGGCCCAACGGTTTTTGTCTTGACATTCCAAATGTACGTGTCATCGATTCGACGAATAGAATCTGCAGTCCATGGTGGGTGAAAACTCGAGGTTGTTGAAAAGTTGAGTTTTTGTGGACGCAGTGGAGATGCAAAATCATTCACTTTTGGCATGTGAATTGTTTTAGGTGCAAGGTTGAAGAGTTGCCAAAGTGAGTATTTGATTGTCTTTGACTCAGTTGACTTTGGTTTGTAGACAGGTTTCCATTTGATCTTGGTCAACTGAGCTTTTGCTTGAGAGATGAACTTGGTATTGTCTTCAAATGATAAGAATGGAATGAGAGTCTGTGTTCCATCAATAGTAGGCTTCGAAGAATACTTTCTATCCTTGAATAAGGCATAGTTAGTAAATTGAGAAGCTTTACGTTCAGCAGGTGATGAAACTTTGATCTTTGAGTTCTTTGGGATGGACTCAGTGCAAACTTTCTTTGGAGCATCAAGTTCAGTTGGAAATATTGGACTTGCATCATGATAAACTGATCCATCATCACTTTGAGTGTCACAAGATGTTGATTGTGTTTGCAATTCCATCTCAAGTTCAGAGATTCTCTTTCGTAGAGATGTTTCATTTGATTGATATTGCAAACAATTCTCTTCAAGAGTCTTGATTTTGTTGCAAACATCTTGTCTCTCTTTCTCAACTTTGTTCATCTCATCAATAAACTTGCTCTCCATGGTTAAGAATATGGATGTCTCATTTTTTGACTGAGATTGAAAACTTGAAATCTTTTCTTGCAAAATAAGTTCTCTTGATTTGCTTTCCAAGATACTATCATTCAGCTTCTTGTTGGAAGTTTTCAATTCTATTTGAAGTTCTTTTATCTCAGCTTTCATTTGTGACATCAACTCATCATTCTTCTTCAAAGTTTGTTTGTCAATTTCATTCCAAACTGCAAGGTTTCCAAATTCAACTTGAAGTTCTTTCATCTCATTTTTAAGTCTCACATTCCCAGCTCGAAAGTAGATCATTTGTTCTTTCAGTTTGACATTCTCAGCTTGTAACGTGACTACTTCCTCTTGAAACTTGACATTTTCAGATGCAGTCGAATGAATCAATATCTTCATTACTTGACAAGGATTTGGATAAGGTTTCGACGAACAACATGAACACAGTCCACCTTTATGAAGTTTTTCTTCAGATGAAGTTGGTTTCTTGGGTGAAGAAGTTAACCACAAATTGAAGACGAAATCATTTTTGACTGAATTTGAGATACTTGGACTTGACATTTTGTTGAGCAAAGGTGAAATGAAATGAAAGGTAATTGTGATTGAAATTGAAGTGAAAGAATTAAAATTGAAATTTGAATATTTTGTACTTCAGGTTTCCCTCCAAATTTTTCCCGAAATATGTTCTCACGAAACTTTGAATTTCATGTAAACTTTGGATATCATGATCATAGGAAAAATTTGATAATTTCTAAAATTTTCGCCAAAACCGCGTCGATAACGAATGAAAATTGGCCTAAATTTTTTTTTTTAATGCTATCAAATTTTAAATCTTCATGAATTATCCCTTTTTAAGACCTTGGGCAAAAATTATTTTTCCCGCCAAAAGACTCTTTTTTTTTTTTTTAATTGGATGTTTGGAATTGGAACGATCTTGTGAAGATCTTGGTGAAACGATCTTGGTGAAACGATCTTGGTGAAAATCGTTTTAGGGAACGGTCTTCAAAGGAACTGGGACGATCTTGGAGAGGATCGTCCTAAGTTCAGTAGGCTGGGACGATCTTGGAGAAGGCTGGAACGATCTTGGTGAGGATCGTCCTAAGTTCAGTAGGCTGGGACGATCTTGGAGAGGATCGTCCTAAGTTCAGTAGGCTGGGACGATCTTGGAGAGGATCGTCCTAAGTTCAGTAGGCTGGGACGATCTTGGAGAGGATCGTCCTAAGTTCAGTAGGCTGGGACGATCTTGGTGAGGATCGTCCTAAGTTCAGTAGCTGGGATCTGGGATGATCTTGGTAAGATCGTCCAAGGTTCTGGTTTAGAATCTTCAAGTATCAAACACTTTCCAAGTGTTTGAATTGACCAAACCAATCCGTAAGGATTAATTAGCCACAACAAACACTTCACCACAACCAAACACTTGTCAGAACAATCTTGTGAGGATCGTCCAACAAGACACAAAGCACTAGAAATGAGAAATAAAGGAATAAAGGCTAGGACGATCTTGGCAAGATCGTCCTAGTGCAAGATCGTCCTAGGGTCATCATCTTCTTCATCAGAACAGTTTTGAACATGAACTCCATTAACAACTTCAAAAAGCTTCAATAACTTTTGATTTACTAGGAGTTAGAACTTGAAATCACTTGCAAACTGTTTGTTTTCACCTTAGCAACACACCGATTAACAAAATTCAACACAAAACACAACAGATTCGAAACCCAAAAATCACGCCAAAATCCAAAAATTCAAACTCGAGATTTAGATCGAATTGGAACTTGAAACTTGACAGGATTATGTTTTCAACTACTAGGAATCTATTGGTGAACAAATATCGAGGTAAAATCAACTGTAGAAAAATCCCACAGTTGATGAACTAAAACAGTTTCGGAATAAAAATTCGAAAATTGGATGAGAATTGCAACAAATCGAGCTATGGATCGTTCAGATTAACTGATTTTGCTCTGATACCAATTGTTAAGAAGAAATTTGAGCTTGATTTGTGCAAAAATGGAGTTAGTGTGTGAAAAGGTGTTTGTGTGTGTATGGAGGTTGAAGATGGAGATTGAGAGAGAATAATTAGAGTGAAATGGAATGATTAGGATAAATGTGGAGTTCTCAGGTTCTTACAAAAAAATGGATTCTCAAAATAAGGGTCCCCTATATATATATATATAATATATATATAGAGAGAGAGAGAGAGTTTCCTTATTTTGAGAACCATTTTTTTTGTAAGAACCATGAGAAACTCTTAAATTATATATTTGTTCACATGTTTTTTTTGTTCATTCACATGTGAAATGATATAAAAATATTTTTTTTGTAGAACCATAAGAACTCTTAAATTATATATTTGTTCACATGTTTTTTTTGTTCATTCACATGTGAAATGATATAAAAATGTATGTTGTAGAAGAAACTTTTTGAAAAAACCTTCAAAGTAGCCTTTTGTGAACTTGTGAATGAATTTGTTCACGTTTTTTGTTCACATATATTTTTATAACGTTTCACATGTGAATGAACAAAAAAAACATGTGATCCGATATGAAATTTAGGAGTTCTCACGGTTCTTACAAAAAAATGGGTTCTCAAAATAAGGGTCCCCTATATATATATATAGAGAGAGAGAGAGAGAGAGAGAGAGAGAGAGAGAGAGTTTCCTTATTTTGAGAACCATTTTTTTTGTAAGAACCATGAGAACTCTTAAATTATATATTTGTTCACATGTTTTTTTTGTTCATTCACATGTGAAATGATATAAAAATGTATGTTGTAGAAGAAACTTTTTGAAAAAACCTTCAAAGTAGCCTTTTGTGAACTTGTGAATGAATTTGTTCACGTTTTTTGTTCACATGTTTTTTTTGTTCATTCACATGTGAAATGATATAAAAATGTATGTTGTAGAAGAAACTTTTTGAAAAAACCTTCAAAGTAGCCTTTTGTGAACTTGTGAATGAATTTGTTCACGTTTTCTGTTCACATGTCTTAAATTATATATTTGTTCACATGTTTTTTTTGTTCATTCACATGTGAAATGATATAAAAATGTATGTTGTAGAAGAAACTTTTTGAAAAAACCTTCAAAGTAGCCTTTTGTGAACTTGTGAATGAATTTGTTCACGTTTTTTGTACATGAGAACTCTTATATTATTTGTTCACATGTTTTTTTTGTTCATTCACATGTGAAATGATATAAAAATGTATGTTGTAGAAGAAACTTTTTGAAAAAACCTTCAAAGTAGCCTTTTGTGAACTTGTGAATGAATTTGTTCACGTTTTCTGTTTACATATATTTTTATAACGTTTCACATGTGAATGAACAAAAAAAACATGTGATCCGATATGAAATTTAGAAGTTCTCACGGTTCTTACAAAAAATTGGGTTCTCAAAATAAGGGTCCCCTATATATATATATAGAGAGAGAGAGAGATAGAAAGAGAGAGAGAGAGAGAGAGAGAGAGAGAGAGAGAGAGAGACAGAAGAGAAAAAGAGAGAAGAGAGAGAGAGAGAGAGAGAGAGAGAGAGAGAGAGAGAGAGAGAGAGAGAGAGAGAGAGAGAGAGAGAGAGAGAGATATATAGAGAGAGAGAGAGAGAGAGAGAGAGAGAGAGAGAGAGATATATATAGAGATAGAGAGAGAGAGAGAGAGAGAGAGAGAGTTTCCTTATTTTGAGAACCATTTTTTTTGTAAGAACCATGAGAACTCTTAAATTATATATTTGTTCACATGTTTTTTTTGTTCATTCACATGTGAAATGATATAAAAATGTATGTTGTAGAAGAAACTTTTTGAAAAAACCTTCAAAGTAGCCTTTTGTGAACTTGTGAATGAATTTGTTCACGTTTTTTGTTCACATGTGACAAACGGCTATATATAAAGGTTTTGAAAAAAAATTTCTTCTGCAACATATATTTTTATAACGTTTTTTCACATGTGAATGAACAAAAAAAATATGTGTTCCAATATAAAATTTAAGAGTTCTCAAGGTTCTTACAAAAAAATGGGTTCTCAAAATAAGGGTCCCCTATATATATATATATATAGGGGAAGTGGAGGTGGTGCTGTTATGCACCCAACTTGGGTGAAATCCTCTCACATGCTAATTTTTTAAACCATAAAAAACATGGGGGGCCAATTATTTATTCATTATATATTAAATATTAAAAAATTAGTATGTGAGAGGGATTTCACCCAAGTTGGGTGCATAACAGCACCACCTTCACTTTTCCCATATATATATATAGGAAAGATAATTGTAGTACAAGGGTAAAAAAAAGTACAAAAGTACAATCTCCAGCCGTTGGATCAAAGCTTTGGACGGCTCAGATCTTCCTTCTTCCTCCTTCTCCTTCTCCGGCCAGCAGTCTTCTTCTTCTCCGGCGAGACTGCCGCCACCAGCCACCACCTCCTTCTTCTCCGGCGAGACAACCACCACCAGCCACCATCATCTCCGACCACCCAGCGACGGCGCCGGCAGCAAGGGCTTCGCCCGTACCGTATCAAACCACCACCATCTCTTGGATCGCCGCCCATCAAATCCATACGATTCCCATATGCGTCCCTTGACGGTCAGCTTAGAACGGATGAGGGCCTCTGGCCCGTACCGTATCCACCCGAAAACGAACCTGATTCTCGCCGGAAAGTTAACTTACACATGTGTAAGTCTCGCCGGAGATGTCGCCGGAGGTGGTGGCGGTGGTTGTTCGCCGGAGAAGAAGGAAGAAGGAGGTTGTGGCGGTCGCCGGAGAAGAAGGTGGCCGGAGAAGAAGGAAGAAGGTTGTACTTTTTGTACTTTTTTCCCCCTTGTACTACAAATAACCCACCCCTATATATATATATATATATATATTGTATATCAGATTTTCTGTTGTCAGTGAAGGATCTTGAAGATATATATAATCAGTAACTCCGTCGGATCTTGATGGTGGTGGGGATGGGATGGCTGGATCTTGATGGTGGCGGGGATGGGATGGCCAGATCTTGATGGTGGCGGTGATGGTTCCACCCGCTACTGTACCGCCACTATCCCTGTTCATCGATCGATGATGGTGGCTCACTTGTTGTCGATGGTTCACTCGGTGGCCGTATCTAGTGGTGTTGAAAGGGAGAGGGTGTAGAGAAGAAGATAAAAAAGCAGATGCAGGTGTTGTAGATTAATAGGGGTTAACTATGTATATATATGTTCTATACTTCTTATATATATGTTAATATGTATGTATAAATTGAGAAAGATGATGAGCAGGTGTTCTTGATGATGTGATATTTGGGTTAATGAAGATGATCAGTAGGTGTTGATGATGTTTGATTTGGATTCATGAAGACGATGATATGATATTTTTAGATAAATAAATAAATAAAAAAGGGTTTCAAGTGGGTCTAATTGTACACGTGGCTGCTAAGTAGATTCCACCTAAGAGATGACCTGTTCCGCATCATTCATTACCCGGTACAGACCCTTTATAGGTGTTTCAGCCGGTTTTGTTCCTCACAATAGAGAAGTTTTTGTTTGGACCCCAAAAAAGATATTTGTGACAAGTTGAGGGACTTTCCAATCAAATAGCCCTATTATATATACTGCGGATGATTACGCGTACAACTTAAACGTGTCGTGTTGGCAAATATGATGTGACTAATTCGTTCTTTTCCAACTTATTTGGGTTTAACATTGATCTAAATTAAGACCTAACATTTTATTTTGTTCCCTCTTTTTCTTCCTCCATTTTGAATAGGGGAAGTGAAGGTGAGGTTGTCACACACAATTTGGGTGAAAAACCTCTCACATCTTGATTTTTTATTCCATAAAAATCATGGGGGCCCAATCATTTATTAATTATACAAAAAATATTTAAAAAAGAGTATGTGAGGGGTTTTTCACCTAAGTTGGGTGTGTGACAACCCCACACTCACTTTTCCCTTAAAAATGGGGGAGATTTTGTTGAGAAGACACTTGAAGATTATAAACCACGCTTCTGTAATGATGTTTCTAAGTTGAGTGGTTGATACGTTGGTAAAAGAACTTTAGGATAGTGAGGAGTCGACTTACAATATGCTTGAGTAGTATTCACACTGGAGCTTTTCTATATGTGTTTAATTAATAATTAAGAACTTAATGCATTTAGTCAAATTTCATTTTTTTTTGATTTAATAAACAAAAATAACCGTCAATTACCTATTTTTTTTTGCTTTTGGTGCAGAACTTGGTGATGAATTACATGTTATAGATGTTACGAATTCTACAACAAATGAAAGAAGAACAAAACACGTACCAGTGGTTATGGATTACATAGCACCTTTGGAAGCGAAATACCAGACTACTCCAATCCCATTACCACGAGAACGAATTGAACAATAAACTAAAACAGGATTGAGATGTTATTGAAACGACATGTGGCGTAATCCTTGATCAACACGTGTCCTTTTAATTTATTATTTTATTAAATTAGCTTTTTTAATTGTATATAGATTCAATTTCCTTATTAGACTTAGAATTAAACTCTAACTCTTAGCTTATAGATACAAAACACATTATAACCTTATTTGATTGATCGTTTTCTCATTAATAAAGTTGTCTCTTTTTCTTTCTCAATTTTCAACTTCTATTACTTATATTACTTATAATAAGTTAATAACATGAAGACTTCAAAAAATTGAGTTTACGATCCGAAATCACAAGGCTATTTGCCGTCATCCTCTATGCTTACAATTTCCGATTTTGATGTGATTTTAAAAATTTAAGGTAAATCCAAAACTTTAACTAAACATATATTATATTTATCATTACTGTTTATTATAACTTAGCTTCGATCATCGGTTTACTTTAACCACAATTTATTTCATACTCACAAATCATGTATGAGGCATATTTGAATTTCTTTATGATACAATCTATATAGCTACCGTACATCGTACGGGTATTAAGACTAGTAGATACTATATGGAAAGCTGCAGCAAACCTTAGAGTTAATGATAATCTTCTACTTTAAAATTAACATCTAAATAACACATGTATTTTTTAGTATACTTACATGTACGAAACATCTGAAAAAATATTCTCTTGAATTTGTGTTATAGTTTCTCGATCTACATTGAGACGCAACTGCAAAAATACATGAAATCTTGAAGTGGAAAGGACCAGCTAAGAGGAAGGTAAATGATTTGTTCAGTAATTAAAACAACACAAATGAAGATATTGGAGCTATTGAGGTGCGTCAACAGAAACAAACATTAAAGCAGAGTATGCAGGTGACATATCTTAAATGTTTAGTGTTGGGGATATGTTAGAAATACATACCGATTTGATCCCGTAGTCATAGTATACAAACCTGTTCTTGTGAATCTCGTAACCCGATCAACAAAATAAATAAATAACTTGGATTGGAACCAGAATCGTGTAATCACTTTCAGAACAAACTATTTGGAGGTACACCCAAATGTTTGAACGGATAAGACTGGTTCCCCATTCAAGAACTAGACTTTGATTCGTTGAGAAATCTTGTACCAATAATATGTTCGATGGTTTCTGCCTTTCTTTTTGAACCAAAAGAAAGTGGACGGTTTTTCCAAACTCAAGGTTTGTGTATAACCAAAAAACCAGGAAGTTTTCTCTTTTGCGTACTAAGAAGAAAAAGAGAGGCACAACCTTTTAAAAGTATAAAATTTGTATATATCTCTTCCTTCAAAGTTAACGGCAAACATATATTTTCAAAGTTAGAAACTAACTTTGATATATACATACCATTTAATATTAATTACATTATATTAATTACACTTCCCACATTTGTGGGGTGGATTAATAGGGTTTTTCGAGAGTCCTGGTTTCCAGGCATACGTGTAATTTAGGAGTAGGAATAGAATGTTCGTTCAAAAAAAAAAAACTCATAATATTATTTATTAATATTAAACTAAACCGTCATTACGCAACCATCTTAATATACATAATCGAGTCCGCACTCCCGCATCACCTAACCCGATTAACCGAATATTAAGATCAACCATTCGATAAGTTAATCCAATACCACTATGGAAAATTGATATCGCTAAAATATCCAACATTCCTCCCCCATTTTAGTGATATCCATGATCAACTTAAATATATTCTCAATGAATACAAACTTATGCATAAATGAAATGTCGTGACGATTGAATTTCACCTTAGTACATTACACATTCCATATATTCGAATACCAGGGTGTCGCTAAGGATTGAACCCTGGGAACTCATAGTGAATACACGAAGATAATGTACACATAAGTTTAAAATCATATGTTCTTTCTTGACACTATATTTTACTAGCCTGTGTCCCATCCTTCAAAGAGTATATCGAAGCCAAGTCCAAGCTTCTTGAAGCGGCTAAACTTCATACTCTTATAGGTAGTTCTTTAGATCTTGCACCTGATGAGCGTCCAATTTGTGATAAAAACCCCTATTGAAAGGCTTCATTTCAATGTCTAAATGAGTTAATATTCCGGAACTATCGGTACTTAATGGAGTCGTATGTTTATGCAGGTTCACGGAAGATGCGAGAGAGGGTAAATGGCATCAAGTAACTCAAGATGAAGGCCTATGAAGTTACAAGACACAAGGAGGTGATTCGGGAGCCGAACGAAGAAGTACGAACTGCAGCAGGAGCTACCAGCGCCGCTGGCCAATCACTAGCGCCGCTCACCTCAGCCCAGTGCCACTAGCCCAGTCCCAGCGCCGCTGGGAAGCCCAGCCAGCGCCGCTGGGCGGCCCAGATCAGCAACCGACTTATTTCACTATTTAAGTCAAACTAACCCTCAAAACCCTAAGAGAGAGCCGATTCAGCAGCCCTAGCCGCCTACATTCAACCCTAGGTCGATTTTGCAGATTCCAAGAAGGTTTTGGAGCTTCTAACACCTTCCGGTCTTCATCCTCAGCCTAGATCTACTTTTCTATTTTACTTTCAGTTGGTAAACAATGTCTTTCATCTTTTCAGACTTTGTTATTCCTTTAATAATGTCAGGCTAGTAGGCTGAATACTTGTTTGGATCAATGTGATCATGTAGACGTTTATTGTTTTACTTTATTTGTTAGAATCTGTTGGAGTGTGTTTTACTGTTTATCGTAGATCCATGTTTTACTAGTTCTTCATATTATTATCGGTTCTATATCTGAATATATTAGTTTAATTATGATGGTTGTCTATGATCATACACTAGGACTAATATGCTAGGATGGAAAACACTAGTCAGTCTATAACTAGTTGTAAAAAGTGATTCACTTGTAACCGAGGGATCCAGAACCGTAGTAATTAGGATAAATAGAACATGATGCTTAACAATGTCAGACGCGATCCTTTGACTTGGAAACGAGCACTGTGGTCACCAGAGATAATTACTATCTGGTCATGGCTTAAGAGCCGGGTAACTAAAAGATGAACTAGTAACACAAACTTTAGGTCATTAATGCTTAAACAATGAATCTAACGAGAATTTGTTTATAGGGTAGTGTGAGTCTAGTGACAACACTAGTTACTTAGGCAAAGTGAATCTAACGAGAATCTGAGCCGTGATTAAGTTTCCAACAGTCTAGCAAATGGGTAGGATAGTATTTGGTCGTACCATGAGATCGGAGATGCTAAACAAGTATTTTAATTTAATTACTGTTATTTGCTTTTTCAAACTATTTTCAGACTAAGCCTCTCGCTGAATAAGCGGTTGCGGCTTCTATTTACTTTTCAGTATTTTAATTAGTTTAATAGGAAATCGTGACAACCCCACAACCGCTAGAATTACACATATTATTAGATTAGGTAGTGCAAGCGTCCCTGCGAACGATCCTGTAACTTATCACTTAGACTATACTACACTGACCGGGTTCTCTGCTCGTAAGTGTGTGTGTTTTCAGATAATTACTTGTACAACTTATAAATTTAAAAGCATAAAATAAAACACCATCAAGCTTTTTGGCGCCGCTGCCGGGGACGCGACGCATTCTTAGTTTAGTAGTGTAATTCGACCCTATTTTGTGTTTCGGCACAAAGTAGTTACTTTTCAGCACTTAGTTTAAGTTAATTAGGGTTAGAAGTCAAATTAGGTTTTTAGGTCAAAATTAGGGTTTAGTTAATTTAGCTAGTATTTTCATTTTCTTAAAATTTCAAAAATCCAAAAATATTTTTATTTTATCGTTTCTAGTTATTAAGCCTAGATTATTTGCATTTAGGTTTATTTAGTTTTGTTTTAAAGTTACTAATCGTTTTCGTGTTTTGTGTTTGTTTTCGTTCTTGTTTTCTTTTTCTTTCATTTTCGTTTAGTGTGTTTCAGCTTAAGATAGGTACAATGCATTGGAAAGGATTCGAAGAACCTGTTTCGGGAATGGAGGAAGACGTTAAAGTAGCGAAAGGCGAAAAAAGATTCTGCCTAGGTGATGCCAGCGCCGCTGGAAGCATCCCAGCGCCGCTGTGCATGCAGACAGCGCCGCTGGGGATACAATTCGATCCTCAGAATTTCCATTTCACACTTCGACAACTTGTGGGCCCTTAGATACAGTCGGGAAGGTGTACTGAGACATAATGTGGTCTCGCCATAGCGAGTGTCATTCGGATCCCTTGGTTGTTCGTCCCCCATTTCCTCTTGCTTTACTTCAAAATTGAAAAACTCGTCCAAAAAGAACCCCTCCTCGTCCGAATCAGGAGTGGGTTTGGCTATAGGTGAAAATGGTGTCGGTATTGGTGTTGTGGGTTCAGCGAAGTTAAACCTACGCCCTCTTGGTCTTCTCGGAGTAGACAAAGGACTATTCAAAGGGAGACCCGAAGAACGCAAGTTCATCAACTAAAACAATACCTGCAAACACGCAACTAACACAAACACGTCAAATGCACCTGTGATAAGAAAAGAAAACTAAACTAATAAACAAGTAACTTTCTCACGCGTGAGAAAGGATCAAACCACTAATTAACAACTAAATCGGCACACACTCCCCGGCAGCGGCGCCAAAAACTTGATGTGCGAAATCGAGTTTAAAAATTAAAACAAGGAATACCCTAAAACTGACTACTACACACTTGCGGGCAGTGGACCCGTTCGTATATAGTATAGCTAGAAGGTAAGTCCAGGATCGAACACGGGGAATGGTTTTGAAATAGTTGTCAGCTAAAGTGGTTTTGGAATTAGGGTGGAACCGTAGCCTAATTGCTACCTCAACTTAACAATAATAAATTAAAGAAATTGAAATAACAAGACAATTTAAAAGTAAAGAAAGTTCAAACAATATGAATAAAGATCATCCACTTTGAATCCACTTGACTTCAGTTATGATTGCACACGATAAAGTTCAAATTATTCAGAATTGACAAGATAATCGTGAAAGGATAAAATGCTCGCGTGGTACCACCAACCGCTCACAAATAACCCAAACACCTAAGTTGCTAGTTAAATTACCCAAGCCGGTACCACCAATGCCTAGAAAATCTCCCCAACAATTAGTTTGCTTGATTATCCGATTACCAATTATGCCTATGTGAATGAAAACGTGGTACCACCAACCGTTTCTAAACACGTTTACCAATTAACTCCTATTAAAGATTTGACATTCACCGTCATACCATGAACCGGTGACAAACGATCATAGACAATCGAATTGAAACGATGAACATATTCACCTAGTACCACTAATGATGAACACATAAACCATCAAAATCAAAAGAATAAATCGCAAGGAATTAATTGATAAAGATCACGACACAACGATAATTGAATCAACTCTTGAATTAAAATATTGCAATCATATCATTCGTCAAGTTTCATCAAAGTGGATGATTAGAAATCTAGCCAATCATACTAAATTGAATTGCAATAAAGAAATTGAAAGAAAACATATTGTACCAATGATTGTTGAATATAAATTGCAAGATAGAAAATTAGATACGATCTAGATGGATGTTCTTGAATCTTCAATGAATCAAATGATGAAATCTGCGATGATCCGTCAAAGACTCTTGGTAGAACAGCTCCTAGAAAGAAAGACTTGGATAATATGAAATTAGGTTTTTTTTTCTTTTATATCTCCCCCCAATCTGGTGCAAAGGGGCTGTAGCCCTGGTCTCCCCGTGCACTCACTGCGCCGCAGTGAGCTTGGTGTGCTCCCACTGCGGCGCAGTGGAAAACCACTGGCATTCTGAACTAGGGTGACTGCGGCGCAGTGGGGAATGAGTCCTCCCACTGCGGCGCAGTGTTAAACCACTGGAAATTATTTGCTTTTGATCGACCAAGGACTGCGGCGCAGTGGGGTAACATTCCTCCCACTGCGGCGCAGTGTAAACCCTCTGGACAGCCTTGGCTTTGGCACACCTTGACTGCGGCGCAGTGAGCATGGGAAGCTCCACTGCGGCGCAGTGCAAATATTCTGATCCAAAACCTTCTCTTCAACTCTTGAACACTTGCAAAAATCTCCAATCTTTTCACCTTAGCAACTCTCGATCGTACAAAACAACTTCTAGGCCGATAAATCATCCGAAAATGTGTCAAATGAACGCGTAACCTGTTTAGAGCCTGAAACCACTAACAAACACCATAAACGCGCCAAATGCAAACAAAATCGACTAAAAACACTTAATAAAAAGGCCAATAATGATGTGGGCGATTGCTATAAATTGGTCATATCAAATCCCCCCACACTTGAGCGTTGCTTGTCCTCAAGCAAATCTGGAAATTAAGCAAAAAGCGTTCCTTGGCAATGAAACTATAGCAACAAATTATGAGTATCAAAAAGAAGCCACACCAAGCACGTCAATGACAAAAGTTGGGTGAAGCAGTTTTAAGCTTAAATGAAAACCCGAAATGTTTGACAATATCTGAACAGTCCACAAGCCTCAATAACACGACCAAGCAAAAGTGAAACACATGAGCCTATCAAAATCAGCCTACTCCAACAAACTTACAATTGGGGTTGAATATATATGAATAATCACTCATTGCGCGGACGTGATGCATATCTTACCATAGGCTTGAACAAGGATCATAACTCCACCGACGTGGCGTGAGCACCAAGTACATCATCAAAATATGGCATATAGGTCGGTTGTATATTTAGGCTAAGGTATATATTATGGAAATTTACAATGGAGTATGGGAAATTTAGGTTAGTGATAGGAAGTAACAAAAGTATAAGGTACGTATGAAATATGTACAAAATAGTCTAATCAAAACCCGTACCATTGATTGCCAACAAACTACCAACCCCTAAGATGTTACCCCGCTAAGACACCTCAAAAACATCAAGCAAAAACCGACACCATTGTGGTGTATCAACTTCAAACAACTTAGGAACAACCACATCTTCCATTCTATTCACCAATCCAAATGATACAACAATTCTTTAGACATATAAAAATGAGAAGTACCTACTAGTAGCCCAAGTTCTTTTCTTTTTTTTTTTTTTTTTTTTGAATCATTTTTCTGTTTTTAACTTTTTTCTCTTATTATGAACCATTTTTACTCTACTAGTAGGCACCCTCTTACAATGATTAACGATGTCTAAAACAATATATTTCCTTTGAACAATACAAGACATTCCCCAATAACTTGACCAATCGACGTATTCCCGTATACCAAGAATATTCCAACTGACAATCCACTGAAGCTCTCCCAAACCATCCAAACAAACCAATGACAATCAATGGCTCCCCAGATTAGACTATCGGTATAGTAAGGTATAATTAGGTAACGTTTACATATATAAGTGATATATACAAAGGAAAAGGCTAAAAAGGGATGTATATATGTACTTTGCACTAAGGATGAGTGCAACAAAGGTTTACAAAGGAAGGAAAGAAAGTGTATGTATAGTAACGGTAAAAATATACAAAAGCAAAGGTGAAGAGAAAGAAAGAAAAAATGGGTCAAACCTAATATGCCAATTCGTCATCCAATGTACTTATATCACAAAAGTGATCTCACTGCGGTCTCGTAACGATCACCAGGCCAAGTTCTAGCTCAACACATCACCGGCACACTCATATCAAAGAAAGTAACCCGGAAATGGAATAAATTAACCTCAAATTCGCACATCTTAGTTCAGAGTTCGAAATGGAACCCTTACTCTCGAATAAATCCAAGAGCCTAAGAGAGGGACAAATTACAAGGCAATCAAACCAAAACCGTAAACACCTAGCATATCTATAAATGAATGATGAATCTCACAACTTTAGGTGTTTGGGAAATTTGAGTATGCAAGTAATGTTATCAATCCACAAGGATCAGCCCAATAACCGTTCAGAACACATTTCGCCGATTAAAATTGTGCCAAGGAAAAATTTTGTAGTAAAATTGCTCTTATTATGAATTAAGTGACAAAAGCAATTTACCACAAGGACAAGCTCAACACAAGTTTCAAATCATATCATCTTCCGTCATCTTACCAAATTGAAACAACCAATCTCAAACATGCACATCATAGTTCAGAATTCAAGATAGAACCCTTACTCTTGGATAAAACCCAAAAGCCTACGAGAGGGACACATCCACAAGAACGGCTAAATCTCAATGGCAAAACAACAAAAGAGATATATCCGGTTGCTTAAACCTATTTGCCACCCCCCCACACTTAAGATGGACAATGCCCTCAATGTCCATATTCGGTCAAAACAAAGGTAAATAGGGGTAAGCACAATAGACAGAAAGAATGAGAACACATACCTTATCATGGACACATTCCATTTTAGAACAAGTAAGTCGACCCCGCACCACAAATTGCTCTTCCTAAAAAGGAAGTCCAATTTGGTTGACGGGAGAAACAAACTTAGTCCAAAACGGAAGGTGCGAGAGCTGTATGTGAAACAATGTTAATAAAGATGCCAATCAAAAATATTGCGCTGAACTTACTGCCAGCATATGCACATGACATCATAGTGAGCTACTAACACGATCACACAATCAAAAAAATCCAACGGGTCCTCCCCCACACTTGGGTGCCACTAGGTATTGCCATCATTCGGATCAAACCTGCTCGATTACAAGAACCCATCCAAAATATCCATACAAAATGCAAACTAAAAGAGTATCATGCAGAAAATAAAAGAAACAAAGCAAATTACAATTGTTTCATCACCCCGTAGGGTGGATACCAGACAATGATAAAATAAAGTAATGTCATGAGAATACCATCATAATCAATAATCATATGATTCCATCCCACGGTACCGGATGGGAATCATCATCGTGTCACTCCTGACGTCCATGGTAGCCATAGGGTAGTCCAGGTTTGCCAAATATACTTGACACCCAATCTTGCTCTTCCTCCTGAGCGGAACCTGAACCACCAGCGCCTCCCTGACTGCCCAACATCAAAACCTGAAGTACCTGCATCAAAACCAGGAACAAAAGAAGATGAACCACCGGCATCATGTCCACCCAGAAAAGTACCAAACTGCACTGGCCCACGAGGAGATCCTCCCAAATTATGGGGCCGAGGTGACATGTCCCCCGGGGCAGTCATAGGGAAGAAAGACTGACCACCCTGGCGATAATCGGGGACATGAATAGGTGGTGGTCTAAACTCCGGAACCGGATCTGATGGAACAAACTCGTTCCCATGATATTGTGCATTCCACATAGGCTGATAATAGTCTAATGTATAGTTCGTGTAGGCCTGCTGCGAACCAACCCATGTCATATCCTGGTCCATACGCCTCTGATAAGCCTCAAATGCCCGGCGGCTCTCCTGTTGATCATCATATATCTTCTGAACCGTGGATCCTAACTCAGTAAAATCAAAACCGCTACTGCCACGCCTCCTCTGTGGCACCTGAGGAGCATCCTCCATATCAACATCATCCTCCTCCACATCCGGCAGTGGTGACCCTACAACCCCCTCATCATCCAACAGTCTCTCCGGCACATTCCCCTGCTTCTTCCTTACTATCTTCGCCCTAATCAACTCCTTAGAAGTTAAATCCACTTGATAGACGGCCTGAGAAAGATACGTCTGGCACGCATCCGATTCGAACACTCCCATCCTTTTATAAATCCGGGTGATAAATTGACCCAAAACAAGCTCAGAATCGGAATGGTTGCACATTCGGTCCAAGAGTACCATCGGAGGCAATGCAAACTTCCTAGGCGACCCCTCAGAAAACAACTTTATCAACCACAAATCTAATTGATAGGCCTTATCCCAATGAGTCGACCTTTGAACAAAAGACGTCACTAATATCCTGTGGAGCAACCGTAACTTAACACTTTTGATTTTAGAGACACTACCATAACCTCTAGTAGGCCAAGCCACTCCCCCAGAAATCCGAGTCCAATACTGAGGAATGGACTCACCATCACCCAAATCTGCCTTAACATAATATCCTTGCCTCAAAAGATTTCTCCAATCCGGGTTATCCAACTCTTGCCTAGAATACATACCTACGTAATGACCAAACTCTGCTATGGATAACTTCCTCTTCTCTCCCCCACAGTAGAACACAACAATCCTTTCCTCAAAAATGTCTTTGACCTTGTGCAATTCCTTAGTCAATCTCAAGGTCGAATAAAACTCCAAACACAATTCCCGGTAAACTGGTTCCCTGTTAAGAAACACTCTATCCCAAATTTCGCAATTGACCACCCTATTACCAACTCTCATCCCCATAGAAAACCACTGCTTAATATCTGCTTGCACCCCAAAGTATTGAGCCTGAGTATGAGTGAAATACTTAGGTGGGCAAACGGGATGCTTTTGAAGCTTGTACAGTTTGTTCAAGTAGTTGTTCTTGTGAGGTTGCCTAATTTCATCAAATTGCAACCAAGCATGTCTTTCATTCAACTCTCCCACAAAGTGAAGCGGCACTTCATCTTGTCGCCTAGGTGCTTTATGAGGCACGTTAGCTGCCTCACTAGATTGGCCTTCAACTTGTTTCCTCTTGTCAGCAGCGGTCTGCAATCAAATACATAAAGCAAATAAAACATGAGAACTAAGAATGCAAGACTTAACCCATTACGTAATAACAAACAAAATCACTGGTCAGAAAGTCTGCACTGCGGCGCAGTGAGTCTTGGCAGCCCTCACTGCGGCGCAGTGAGACTGTAATCACGTGCAGGTCAGGTGGTTGCCCCTGCGGCGCAGTGGCAACATGCATACCCACTGCGGCGCAGTGGCAAAGAAAAACTGGGCAAGTTCATCAGTTCATAACGTTGGGTAGCCAAATAGTGGTTAATTAAATACTCAATTTCAGCAAAAATGAAGCAATAGTCACCAACTAATCCAACATTAACCTCCCCCACACTTGTTCATCACAAATCTCTAAATTCACAAAACCCTAATTTCAAAATCAAAATCAAAATCGGATGAACAAGCGTGTTAAATGAAAGATTAACCACCCCATTAGCCTCATTAGCCCACAAACAACTAAACCCTAGAATTAATTACGAAATTAAAAACCCTAAAAATTAAAAATCAAAAATAAAGAAATAAACACAGAAACTAATCAAGAAAACTTACTCCTCTTCCCATGATGATAATGTAGAGATGATAATCTAGGAGAAAGAAAGAAAATATGGAAGAAAAATGGAAGATCTTGATGGGCAACAATGGTGTCTTGTTGTTTTTAGAGAAGAGAAAGAAAGAAGAAAGAGTAAAGTGTAAAAGTAAAAGTAAAATCAACTTGCCAGGCTTCAATTTGACTTACCCGACCCTTCACTGCGGCGCAGTGAAGCATCACACCCTTCCACTGCGGCGCAGTGAAGGGTTTTGTACAACTGGCCAGGGGGTTTCTCATGCGGCGCAGTCAGCCTATCCAACTCCCCACTGCGGCGCAGTGGGAAGTTGCTGGAAGATTTTTCTTCAACAAAATTATGACAAACTCAAATTCCACATACCCGGAACCGCATCAAATCTAAACCACACCTGCACTTACTTAATTAAAATAAGATTAAAATTATCTAATTCAAAGAAAAGTAAAATCCGATAAAATAAACACGGGTTGCCTCCCGAGAAGCGCTTAATTTATTTACGAGTCGTTAGCTAGACTCGACCAATTTTCAAGCTTCATATTCAAAAATGGGGATCTCTTCAATCATCCCCTCCACTTGTTCTTCTTCCAAGTACAGCTTAAGCCTATGACCATTTACAATGAAAGAACCGTCTCCATTTCTCTTAAACAATTCATGTTAGGTCGAGAATCGACCATGTATAATTTGTTCAGAAATAGCTTGAAGTTTAGTGAAGACGTTTTATCAGAATTCTGAGATGCCTCAGAATTCCTTCACTGAAGCTTCACTTCAGTTCAGATCGAGACAAATCTGAAGCATTCATTCTGAAGTCAAAGACTGAAGTATGAAGAAGAGAATCACCTCAGAAGCGAGCAATCAAAGTGATTCTACCAGATCAAAGACTGAAGCATCTCAGTGTTAAAGTATTTACAACACTTTACACTGATTACGAGGAAGACTTTATCCTTACACATTTACCAAGTTGATAGATTTATCTATTAATAAAAGGTACAATGTATAGGTATGGAACGTAGTACTATAAGTCACATCAAGTGACTTACACACTCTTCCTAGTGCAGCATATAAGGAATTATGATCTAATTCCTTAAATGCTCACAACCACATTTGTACGACATTGTCCATGTCATCATAGACTTTGTCTATAAATACTAAGTCTTCTCTA
>CM067170.1:81499610-81513111 GCA_034093135.1 Erigeron breviscapus | reverse complement strand
TATAATTCTAACAATCTCCCCCTTGGTGTTGAATTACAATTGATGCATCGTCTTCAATCTTTAACTCATGACAGACCCATTTTGTTAATCTTTGATATTGAACGGACTTTGAGTTTTTTCTTTAGCCTTGAATTCTCAACAACTTTGTAACAGACGATATTTCTTAACATTGATCTTCTCTTGCAACATGAATTCGCAGAACGCATCTTTGAAATCCTTTTAACTTTTGTGCTTCGACATCTTGAACTGTAAAGGTCGATTTCAACTTGATGTTGCTTGGAGAAATATCTTGAGTCTTTGAATTCTTTTGATTAGTACGGAAAGCTTGGTTTGGCTTTAAAACTTCATTTCTTGATTTAACGTTTCATCCAATCTACGATCATCAAATTTCTTTTGCTCCTTCTTGATCAATCAAACCATTTAAAACATACGATTAGATCGAAAAATCATTTTTCGTTTGAACTTCCCCTCAAATTAACAATTATCTTTTGGACTAATTTTGTCATTTGAATAAAATCTTCTCTAATTCTTGCTCCCCTCAAACACACAAAGATTTTGGAGCCTTTTATCAATTAAATAAGTCATGTGTTCTCTCTTGCTCCCCCTTAATTGAACAATCTCTTCAAACATTGACCAGTCGTTTGATACTCATTAAAACATTAAACAAACTTCTTATCATCGAACAATCTTTATTTAATCTCAACCCGTATTATCAACAAACAATATACTATCTCGCCCCCTCATGATGAATATGAGAACCACGTTCATCATGTATAAACAGTTGAAATACAATGATATTGGTTTGGAATAAAGGAAATTTGGTTTGAGGAAATGTAAAAAGAAAAATGGTGTTTTTGGTTGTTGTATTGGAAAATATATATATATAATATACCTGGGGAAGAAAGAATCAGATCCAGATACAAATAATCCGTTAACACAACCAAAATTAGAAGGATTAATAGTGTGACCTAAAAATACGATTACTATTCTTAGGATTTCCCATTTATTATCGAGAAATGCACAAAACTTATCTCTAAAATGTTTCAGTCTATGGCTTTACAACCAATAAATTGTTTTAAAGAATGTAGAACATGGTCAGTGTTACAAAGGCGTATCGATAACCAAATTTAACTTTCTTCAAAGACTTTGAGAAATAAGTACGAGGTCTCTTAGACTTCTCGTTAACTCAACAATTTCATATCAAAATGTGAGACCTACTGTTGATACCAAAAAAAAGGAGAAGTGCTCAGAAACAGTTTAAAAGTAGTTTCCATTACATATAACTCATCTACAAAGTAGAAACAAAGACAAGACTCACCAACCCCGTCATATCTTTTTACCCTTCTTTCCCTTCCCTTTCTTGGTCTTCTGTTTGTATTTCTTTAACCTCAGTGGTGCTGCTCCTCCTTGAAAATGCCATTCACCCACCCTTTGATTCCTGAGTCGTGGGATGTAGCTCTATCAAACCATTTTCCAGCAACTTCTTCGGGATGAGTTGCAAATACTCATCTCTTCCGCTTATTTTAACATCACAACGAGGCACCTCGCAAATCTTTAAGTTTACATGTTTTGTTCTACATTCTTTCACACAGAATTTGAGATCCTCAATACAAGCATCCACTTGGTGCAACATCATTTCGGATTTTTGCTTTATATAGCAGATGATGAACTCAATGACTCTCCTTTGTTCTCATTTACAAATTCAGCTATGTTTTTAAGATAAGATGGTAGCAATTCGGGTGCCATCATGGTAATTAGATGAAGATCACCATTATGTGTAATTCTTTTATCCTTCTTCCCATTTCTTTTGCCTTCCCCTTTCTTGTTTTTCACATCCTCAGTGTTACCACCACCATCTCTATGCTCATAGCCTATTTCCTCCAAATGATTCCTCAACCGATGAGCCACAGTTGTGTTGCTACTCTCTGACACATAGTTCATCACATTCTGGATAGCTTGTGATGAAGTGTTAGAAGTCGGAGACAACAGATACCCGAGAAATGGCCCACTAGGTAAAGGAAATTTGTCACAAGTCATGGTTTTCGTAGCGAACAATATCTACAGTATCTCCTCTTTAGATCTCCTTAGGTCCACAAATATAGCACAAGTAACATCAGTCTCAATCTTATGTTTTGAACGGACAATCAGGAGAGGATTGTCTACGCTTAGAAAAGCTTCTGCAACCGCATCTAGAGATAAGTTCAACTTACGATCCTTCTTGGTCTTTAGAAGACAACATACAAACTTCGATGGAAGCAAATGTGCAATATTCTCACTCCCAAGCAGCATATCAGCAGGGAGTCCCGAATCATATTCTGCTTGGGAGTGAGAATATTGCACATTTGCTTCCACCGAAGTTTGTACGTTGTCTTCTAAATAACAGGAATGATCGTAATTTGAACTTATCTAGATGCGGTTGCAGGAGCTTTTCTAAGCGTAGACGATCCTCTCCTGATTGTCAGTTCAAAACATAAGATTGAGACTGATGATACTTGTGCTATATTTGTGGACCTAAGGTGATCTAAAGAAGTAAAACTGAAAATATTGTTCTCTAAGAAAACCATGACTCGTAACAAATTTCCTTTACCTAGTGGGCCATTTCCCGAGTATCTGTTGTTCCGACTTCTAACAATACATCACAAGCTATCCTTAATGTGATGAATTATGTGTCAAAGAGCAGCAACACAACTGTGGCTCATCGGTTGAGGAATCATTTAGAGGAAATAGGCTATGAACATAGAGATGGTGGTGGTAACACTGTGGATGTGAAAAACAAGAAAGGGAAAGGCAAAAGGAATGGGAAAAAGGATATAAGAAATACACATAGTGGTGATCTTCATCTACGTACCATGATGCCACCCGAATTGCTACCGTCTTTGTAACATCCCAAACTTTTTCGTATTTGACTATTTACCATTCTTTTATCCTCATCACCCCAGTCTGCTCTGGGTTTGATAACAACCCTGATATCAGGAGCACCTGGCTCAGATCCATCAGTTGGAGCTGGCCTTGGTGTGATTACTGTATCCCTTGGAATATAAGGTCCATCAACAAGTATATGAGGCATGTCATTATCAATAGATTCAAGAAAAAAAGACATTCTACCTTTCCACCCACTGAAATCAGTCTTATCAAACATGGGTGGTCTGGTTGAAGAACCATTATCAGTGTACATAGGTTGAGACATATTTTAAACAAAAATAAAAGTTAAATGAGAGGGATCAAGTTAAGTGTATTACAGAAACCCCTGCTCTGATACCACCTGATAGGTCCCCAAGGAGATAACAGGATGGTTTAAGATGTCTCAAAGAGTTGTAGAGGGGGGGGGGGTGAATACAACTTTTAAACTTAATCAGCTTGAAAATACTTTTAATGCGGAATTCAAGTTATGTTAAAGTATTTGTCCATATTCAGCTTAAGATTATGAAACAGTAAGTAAATAAATAGAATATAAAGACAGTAAAGTAAAGTACAGTCCAAAACAAAGTGCAAGCTAATTTTCAACTGATTCTTTTATTAATGTATGAAAAGAATCACAAGTAGTTGTGGAACAGATTAGCCTACAAATCTAACTACTTGGCTGAATAGCAAGTTACAACTTTGTCCAATAACTCTACTAGCCTAAGCTGAGTACAACACGGATCCAAGCTGAAAGCTTTAATCGTTGTGAGAGTTAATGTAATGGATGCACACATTCTTGAGACTTCCACGTAAAATCCCTGTGTCTTTTGTAACACCCAAACTTTAAAAATACCGGGTTCCAAAAATTTTTATTCATCTATAGACCACAATGGCGGAAAAGGTCTATTTTATAATTAAACAACTGTCAACCTTAATTAACCATCAAGGTTGCCCCTAAATTATTTAATGGTGTTACTAACGTACTAATCCTTTTTACAATGAAACCCAATATTCGTATCCTGCAGGCCTACACAAACCTGAACTAGGAATAACAACATAATATGCAACTATCGGCTAAGGGCATTTCTCAAAAACTATAAGCTAATAGTCTACCCATTCCTCACCGCATGCACCTTCATTCCTTGCTACTCTGCGAGACACAACCGACAAAGTAGACACAAGTGTCAGCTTATAAAGCTGAGTAAGATAAGGTTAATCCAAAATATATATGTTACACAAAACTGATTATTAAAACAGTTACATATATAATTACCCATCCAATTGGTCATGATTGCGTACCTGCACCATTAGGTCAATACATACCAATAATAGGATATCACCATATCATTCCATATATATACCAAATATAGAATATAAACCGCATATCCTATACATATATCATTCCAATATTATCATATATAGGTTTGCTAATAATCAATAGAAACCTATCCCGTATCACCATTCATTATCATGATAAGATTCTAAAGCACAAAGAATCTTATATTTAAGGATCACTACATTACCATATAGTTTACACATATCCTTAAATACTATAGGCTAGTGTCCATCAAACTACCTATCGATCCATAAATCAACATATGACATCAATATACACAAACAATAGGATTTAATCATGAAATCCTAAATGTGCCTATCATATATAGGGTTCCTAAACAACAATAGGGAATCCTATTTCGATTTGCGAGAATCATCCATCAATCATTATGGACTATACAACGTAATTCTCGTCTTAAATATTTGCGAGAACCATCCATCACCATTATGGATTTATCCAACGTAATTCTCGACTTTAACAATTGTGAGGACATCCATCAACATTATGGACCAACGTATTCTCAGAACATGTGCTATACCACATATAGGCAACTAACCTACACACAAATTCTCAGAGTATGTGCTATACATCGAATAGGCAGCTATCCTATACACATATTCAATCATTGAGAATATCCATTTAATCATATGGACCAACGTATTCTCAGAACATGTGCTATACCACATATAGGCAACTAACCTACACACAAATTCTCAGAGTATGTGCTATACATCGAATAGGCAGCTATCCTATACACATATTCAATCATTGAGAATATCCATTTAATCATATGGACCACGAATCCTCAGAATATATGCTATGCAACGAATAGGGAGCTAGCCTATACATATATTCAATCAATCGTATTTCACTTTGGGTTATGTCTAGAATACCCGTGGAACTCGTAGGTTCATAGTGTCAACTCCGAATACACTATGGGATAAGCTTATCTCTTTATCGTATTTTATACTCAAGTTCATTTTCTAAAGGCAAGCTACCTCATAAGCTATCTATGTTCAACATAACAAGGCCCTTAGTAATGTGCACAAGTGATCATACCATCCTATGATTACTAGTGTCACTATCATTCAACTCATCAACATAAGAGCTAGATCATATAATCATGCAATCAATCTTAACAACAAGTCAAGTATATGTAGCATAATAACCGTATCATTCTACTATTGATACAAACATTACAATATCCCATAATCACCCTCCCAACATGGTTCAATCATATAACCATAGGGTGTCAACAAATCCAAGGATAATTAACAATCATTCCATTCAACCCGCAAATAGATTAATTAACATAATTAAACTACGGTTGAGTCTTTAGCAATCATAATGGGTAAACAACAATCCCACCCACATGCATATACACAAAACAGTCCCCAAAGTATCCCATAATAGGTTAAACCCTTCCCCCAATGCCCATTCCAACATATAGGACATGAAAGTCTGTTTAAACAACGTTTGACACTTTTAAAAAGGACATTTTGATTGTGCTCGCAGGATAACCAATATCATACCTTAGTACAGCTCACAACACTTTGCAAAGTACTTTATTATGCTCAAAATGTTCTCCCGGGTACCTAGAACAAGTGTAAGATCAACTTATAAGCTACCACAAAGCCTAAGTGCAAAATAGGGAAATTCCAGCATGTTCCCAGTTTTGCGCCATCTACTTGACAACGACTTTGGGAGGTCAAGAAGACCAGATACAACAAAACTCAGTTCTAGACATTTGTTGGGCACTCAAAGACCTTTTCAAAAATGTAAGGTTTGACTCATAACGATTTATAATGAAAGAGATATGATTTTTACAAAAACAAACCTGTAGCCTCGTCAGAAATCCGACCAGTTCTGAAGATCATCGTTTTAAGCACTCTTATGAGCAAAACCAGAAGAAACTTCGTTCTTATGAAATTTCACCGACACTTGGACCTTTCCAAAAATATAAGATTCGACTTCTAATTCGTCCAGATGAATCTTCTATGATGTTTGCAAGATGACTGAAAATTTCAGTCCTATAGAGTCCTTAAATTCAACTTGAAACTTCAAGTGATGAACCCAAGACTTTATGAACTTGATTGTTTTGTGTTATGAATGTGAGAGGGAGAGGAAAGAGCAGAGATGGATGATATAATGATCATCAAATGCTTGCTTATATAGCCCAAGAGTTGCAACTAAGTGCCAAGAACATACACCTTGGCCATGAGGTGTTCATCATGTGTTTACAACTCATCCTTGAGTGTAATGGCTTAAACTTTGGCCTTAAAACAAACTAGAATTCAGTAGGAACATGTTCATTGCATGATTACAAGCTATAATCCAAGTCTTGGTTAGTTTGTGTGGGGTTTATGTCAAGAACACAAACTTGACTTGACTAATTGACTTTGGTTGACTCTAGACTTTGATTCTTGATTATTATTTGTGTAATTATGTGTTGTAACTAGTTAATGTAAGTTTGTTTACTTTTATTCATTTAGCTATAATTCAATTACAAGTATATATATATTGATTAGTAGCTAATTTAGGTACATAATTGCATATAAACATATAAGCACAAATAATACATATATGGTAACTAATCAAAATGTATACCCATATATACATATGATTAATTATATTTACACATATAACATTTCATTCATATAATTACATTATACCTTAATTGATTCGTAAAATTACGTGAATCTAGACGAGTCGAAACATGGTTGACTAACAAGTCAAAGTCAACTAATAAACGAAATAAAGATTTTGGGATGTTACAATTATCTCCCCCTTAAAAGGATTCTGTCCCCAGAATCACCTCTATCCATACAGGAGGAATTAACTATCCCTAGTCTCAACTTTCATTTTTTTTTTACCTCATGCTCTCGTTTCGATTTTTCTACCCCTTAACTAATACAATATCAATCAATTTTTTTCCCACGAATTCTGACGATAAATCAGTATTAAATAATTGTTTCATTTAATTATTTTAATTTACTGGTTAGATTTCAAATTTTAAAATTTCAAAATTCGAATTCATCTTTTCCCCCTCTTTCCATTTCGACCGTTACAATGGCTCATTTAGTCTATATAAATGACACCGTAGCATACACCTCTCCATATAATTTATCCTTCACCTTTTTCTCAAAATTAATTCAAAACATACACTCATTCTAAGATGTTGAACCCATTTTTAATCTTAATTTATTTGGGTATCTTACCCTGGTTATATGGCGCGTTTCAACTTCCATGGGATGTAGCTATTCCACTCCTAATCGTGTTTATCTTCATTGGTTTACCCCTTCTGTTTTCTGCAACTTGGATTAACTTGTATGGTCTTTAGATATGTTGTAGTTCTTAATTGTTGTATTTCCGTTTCAAATAATGTAACGAGTTTTCGTTCGTGTGTTGTACAATTTTCTTTATGATATTCGTCTTATTGTGCTATATCTCTTATGATATTTAAACAATTCTTTTTAAACACGATGTGTACTTTGTGAGAAGTTTCTCTCAATCTCGGTAAAAATAATTTACAGAGATAGTAAAGTTTAAAATTTTTTTTATCTTTGATAAAAATAGTTCAGTAATTACCAATTATTGTAACAATAATTGAATTTACTGTAGTTTACAGACAGCTGTCCGTTCTTCCAGGTTATACTTGCTTTTTAGCCTCTATATAATAACGCGTTTTGTTAAGGGAAATGCACACCAAATCTTCTCTCTATCTCTTTTATTAGTTCTTCATCTGCAATTTTGTCTTAAGTTATTCCGTTCATAGCCAGCTTGTGTTCTAACAGATCTCCGACTTCATCTTTGGTAAGCTATTTTTTTCTCATCTTAGATAATATACTATCTATTTATATGTTCATATAAAACTTTTGTCTTTTAATTTATATTCGTTTAATTAACAATATTGTTCCACCGATTTATCATAAGATAATGAAAAATTCCGGTGCCTCTTCGAGCGATCCAAAAGGCAAAAGGCCTATGGCTCAAGAGGATCTGGAAGATCTCGAAGCAAATAGGGTTAAAAGAATTAAACAGGAGGCCACTATGTTAGGCATTTCCTTTGAAGATTACAAGGCGATGGTAGACGAAGATGTCCACCATTTTGATAAACAAACTTATGAAGATGAAAAGTTAGCACAACTTTTGTCTCAATTTTTAAAAGAAGAAGAATCTATTCTCGTCAACCGTCAAATAAAAGAAGACGAGGAGTTTGCTAAAGCCTTAGCTCAGAAAGATGAAGATAACCTCTCTCAAAGGGAGAAGTCTATTTTTGCCATGCCATCTGAAGAAGAAGAAGAAGAAAAGCCCAATATTCCACTTCTTAATAAAAGAAAAAGAGATGATGTTGGAGGAAGCCATCCTCAGGGATCTGGATCTGACACAACCTCTAATTCTTAAAGTTTTAATAGAACTTTTGTAAAAATGTCTAGGATCCATCATGCCATAATGGGATCCATATAAAATGTTGGTGTCACAACAACAACATAATTAAGTTTATTAAATAAATCTCCAATTTATTCAGAATCTGTTTTTAAATATTGTATCCTAGTGGAGAAGTTTTCTTTGAGTGTTTGTTATAACAGTCACCTGACCAAATTTTTCTGTAGGTAATAAAGACTCAAGGCTATCATGGACAAAGGGAAAAGTCCTATGATTAGTACTAACAACTGGGAACAAGATTTCGATGACTTTTGCCAAAACTGGCTTCTTCAAAATACAGCATCGGTATCACAACTAGAACTCCCAATCGAAAATGCTAGTGCAACGTTACCAACCATTGGTGACACAGTACATCATGGAGTTTCATCTCCAATTCTAATGAGCCCTTTTTATCAAAACTTTTCTTTCAATATACCAGAAGAAACATTCCAGTTGAAACCAACATTTCAACCGGAACCATTTTTCCAACCAAAATCTATCGAGGAGGTTAACAGGGCACTGGGCAAACGTCCGATGTCAGATTCGCCCACACTATACCCAAATCCAATTGGTGATTCACATCATGAGGTCTCAACCTCAAACAGGGTGGAACCGGTTAATACGATATTGAATCATGGACCCGAGTTTGAGAAACATGTAGCAGACTCATGGGCTTATATTTGTAAGCTTTATAGTCGTAAGAAAAAGTCCACTAAAGTATCATCCTCAAAAATCCAAAGAAACGTAAGGTCGAAAAAACCTTACCAGTTTGTGAAACAAAGTAATACTCTGGTAGTATTTGGGGAGGAAATGAACATATCAGAGATGCCAACACCTATATGTTCATGCACAGGGATACCTAGAACTGTTCGTGGGTGGAGTACAGAAGGATGGACCTCCGTTTGTTGTACGGCTTCTCTTTCCATGTATCCATTGCCAACATATGCTGGGCCAAGTCGTATTGTAAGGTTGCCGGGAAGAAGAATGGGTTGCAGTACTTTCTCAAAGGTCATAGAGAAATTATTGTTAGAAGGGTACGATCTTGATTGTCCAATTGACTTGAAAGATCATTGGGTTAATCATGGGTCTAACAAATATGCATGGAATAGATAGATAGATTCAGAAATTTTAAAAGTATGATTTCTGTATGTCTATTTCTCTATTTTCTTTATTAAAATAGTCTAATAAAGCCATCCTACTTTATCAAGATCCAAATCTCTTATTTGTTGTCGGCCATTTTGAAAAATTATTTTCATCTGACGTCATTGCTTACGTTATATAAGCAATAATTTTATCACAAAAGATTATGTAATCTCTTATTCAAATATCATAACATATCATAGTAAGATCATATATTTCTTACTTATTCTATCATCATATCATGCATCAATATTATTAAAGTTATATTACAATGACTATTATCATAATATAACATTCCATATAATTTTCACCACTCATTCCTGTTCCATCAAATAAATGGATATAAATATCACAATTTCACATAAGAGATAATCTACGAAAGCACTGGAACATTTAACAAAGGTTATTGCAAGTAGTAAGGAAAATAAGGCTAATCATCACAATTATGCATATCAACAACAAATACATAAAAGCCTTAATCCTACTCTCACACTCAACCCATCCCAGTCCTAAAAGCAATCTCCTTAAGGCTAAGGCACAATTACCTAAGCTCAAATTCGCAACAACGTTACTAGTTTAAGTCCTTGACCTACACCTATGGTCAATGGTTCACTTAAACTAAGGCTCTGATACCAACTTGTAACACCCAAACTTTAAAAATACCGGGTTCCAAAAAATTTTTATTCATCTATAGACCACAATGGCGGAAAAGGTCTATTTTATAATTAAACAACTGTCAACCTTAATTAACCATCAAGGTTGCCCCTAAATTATTTAATGGTGTTACTAACGTACTAATCCTTTTTACAATGAAACCCAATATTCGTATCCTGCAGGCCTACACAAACCTGAACTAGGAATAACAACATAATATGTAACTATCGGCTAAGGGCACTTCTCAAAAACTATAAGCTAATAGTCTACCCATTCCTCACCGCATGCACCTTCATTCCTTGCTACTCTGCGAGACACAACCGACAAAGTAGACACAAGTGTCAGCTTATAAAGCTGAGTAAGATAAGGTTAATCCAAAATATACATGTTAAACAAAACTGATTATCAAAACAGTTACATATATAATTACCCATCCAATTGGTCATGATTCCATACCTGCACAATTAGGTCAATACATACCAATAATAGGATATCACCATATCATTCCATATATATACCAAATATAGAATATAAACCGCATATCCTATACATATATCATTCCAATATTATCATATATAGGTTTGCTAATAATCAATAGAAACCTATCCCGTATCACCATTCATTATCATGATAAGATTCTAAAGCACAAAGAATCTTATATTTAAGGATCACTACATTACCATATAGTTTACACATATCCTTAAATACTATAGGCTAGTGTCCATCAAACTACCTATCGATCCATAAATCAACATATGACATCAATATACACAAACAATAGGATTTAATCATGAAATCCTAAATGTGCCTATCATATATAGGGTTCCTAAACAACAATAGGGAATCCTATTTCGATTTGCGAGAATCATCCATCAATCATTATGGACTATACAACGTAATTCTCGTCTTAAATATTTGCGAGAACATCCATCACCATTATGGATTTATCCAACGTAATTCTCGACTTTAACAATTGTGAGGACATCCATCAACATTATGGACCAACGTATTCTCAGAACATGTGCTATACCACATATAGGCAACTAACCTACACACAAATTCTCAAAGTATGTGCTATACACCGAATAGGCAGTTATCCTATACACATATTCAATCATTGAGAATATCCATTTAATCATATGGACCACGAATCCTCAGAATATATGCTATACAACGAATAGGCAGCTAACCTACACACATATTCTCAAAGCATGTGCTATACACCGAATAGGCAGTTATCCTATACACATATTCAATCATTGAGAATATCCATTTAATCATATGGACCACGAATCCTCAGAATATATGCTATACAACGAATAGGCAGCTAACCTACACACATATTCTCAAAGCATGTGCTATACACCGAATAGGCAGTTATCCTATACACATATTCAATCGTAGAGAATATCCATTTAATCATATGGACCACGAATCCTCAGAATATATGCTATGCAACGAATAGGGAGCTAGCCTATACATATATTCAATCAATCGTATTTCACTTTGGGTTATGTCTAGAATACCCGTGGAACTCGTAGGTTCATAGTGTCAACTCCGAATACACTATGGGATAAGCTTATCTCTTTATCGTATTTTATACTCGAGTTCATTTTCTAAAGGCAAGCTTCATAAGCTATCTATGTTCAACATAACAAGGCCCTTAGTAATGTGCACAAGTGATCATACCATCCTATGATTACTAGTGTCACTATCATTCAACTCATCAACATAAGAGCTAGATCATATAATCATGCAATCAATCTTAACAACAAGTCAAGTATATATAGCATAATAACCGTATCATTCTACTATTGATACAAACATTACAATAGCCCATAATCACCCTCCCAACATGGTTCAATCATATAACCATAGGGTGTCAACAAATCCAAGGATAATTAACAATCATTCCATTCAACCCGCAAATAGATTAATTAACATAATTAAGCTACGGTTGAGTCTTTAGCAATCATAATGGGTAAACAACAATCCCACCCACATGCATATATACAATACAGTCCCAAAGTATCCCATAATAGATTAAACCCTTCCCCCAATGCCCATTCCAACATATAGGACATGAAAGTCTGTTTAAACAACGTTTGACACTTTTAAAAAGGACATTTTGATTGTGCTCGCAGGATAACCAATATCATACCTTAGTACAGCTCACAACACTTTGCAAAGTACTTTATTATGCTCAAAATGTTCTCCCGGGTACCTAGAACAAGTGTAAGATCAATTTATAAGCTACCACAAAGCCTAAGTGCAAAATAGGGAAATTCCAGCATGTTCCCAGTTTTGCGCCATCTACTTGACAACGACTTTGGGAGGTCAAGAAGACCAGATACAACAAAACTCAGTTCTAGACATTTGTTGGGCACTCAAAGACCTTTTCAAAAATGTAAGGTTTGACTCATAACAATTTATAATGAAAGAGATATGATTTTTACAAAAACAAACCTGTAGCCTCGTCAGAAATCCGACCAGTTCTGAAGATCATCGTTTTAAGCACTCTTATGAGCAAAACCAGAAGAAACTTCGTTCTTATGAAATTTCACCGACACTTGGACCTTTCCAAAAATATAAGATTCGACTTCTAATTCGTCCAGATGAATCTTCTATGATGTTTGCAAGATGACTGAAAATTTCAGTCCTATAGAGTCCTTAAATTCAACTTGAAACTTCAAGTGATGAACCCAAGACTTTATGAATTTGATTGTTTTGTGTTATGAATGTGAGAGGGAGAGGAAAGAGCAGAGATGGATGATATAATGATCATCAAATGCTTGCTTATATAGCCCAAGAGTTGCAACTAAGTGCCAAGAACATACACACCTTGGCCATGAGGTGTTCATCATGTGTTTACAACTCATCCTTGAGTGTAATGGCTGAAACTTTGGCCTTAAAACAAACTAGAATTCAGTAGGAACATGTTCATTGCATGATTACAAGCTATAATCCAAGTCTTGGTTAGTTTGTGTGGGGTTTATGTCAAGAACACAAACTTGACTTGACTAATTGACTTTGGTTGACTCTAGA
>CM067170.1:81483551-81498610 GCA_034093135.1 Erigeron breviscapus | reverse complement strand
TGCTTCGTGGACTCAATATCCAAGTATGGTAGACGTATTGTACTTGGGAATTGGTTCACATGCTTGTGCATTGTAAAATTATCTTTTATCAAATAAAGCTATGGTGAATGTTATCTATTATCCTTCGTTTTGAATGCTCGACTTTATGTACATCTCATCGTTTCACCTTAGTTGGGGTGTTACAACTCAGACACAGCTTCAGCAATGGTTTGACCAATGGTTTCAGGATCACTAAACCCATTTCCAGATTTCTTGGCCGAGAGGATTGGCTTAGATTTCTTTCCTTTGGTTTAGACTTTGGGTGGTGAGGGAGGCTGATAACAAGGCTCCATAGCACATACTTCAGCAATGGCTATGACCCTATCATAATCACCATCAAAAATAGCTTGGATCTGATGAGGTATTTGGTCATTTACACACTTAGCAGTTCTTTTGGAACAAATGCACCATGTTTCAGTAATTTGGTTTAGTTTCAAAAACTTTTCTTCTGCAGTTTTAGCTTCTTTAACTAAAATGGAGTTTAAGTGTTTTTGAGCTTTAACTTCAGACTCAAGTTTCTCAATGGTGTTACTTTTAGAACTGTTATCAAGTTTCAAAATGTGTAATTCCTTTTTGAGTTCTTGATTAAAGTGTTTTTGCAAAAGAAGCTCATCACCCAATCTATTCAGTCTAGACAGTTTCTCATTATCAGTCAGATTGGAAAAAGAAATTACCTCAGGTGAAGCAGTCTGACTTGTTGATGCCTGGTGAGCTGACTCAGATTGCTGTTGTATCTTTGCAAGATCTTCAGAAAACTTTTGTGTTGCTTCTTTATCCATGAAACACTTGGCATCTTCATACAACTCATCATCAGATGAAGTTGCACTTTCAGCCCAATCTTTGGCAACCAGACTCTTCTCATCTTTTTCAAGCTTTTTACTCAGCTCAGCCACTTGTGCCTTCAAGGATTTGTATTTGGTATTGAGCTTTGAGTATTTTTCACTTCGTCCACCTTTGGTTGGCACAGCTTGCGAAGACTCTTTGGATCTACAATCACCAGCCATATGTCCACACTTGCCACACTTGTAACAAGTGACTTTGGACATATCAAATGGCTTCTTGGTCTTATCATCTTGCCCAGCTTTCCTTTTTCCTTTGAACTTACCAAAAGATCTCCTTCTGATCCTTTCAGCCAACATGGCCACTTCATTGGCTATATCTTCACCATCAGATTCATCAAACTCAGATCCAGAACAAATAGAGTTAGTGTTAGCAATCACAGGAACAGACTCATTAACACAGGGTATGGTCTCATTACTCATTAAGCTAGGGTGTTCAGTCATAGAGGCAACAAGTGCAGTAGGAAGCTGACTGTAAGAATCACCCATAGCTATAAACTTTTCAGCCTCTGAACACTCTTGGTTATGAAGCAAACCAAAGAGTCCAGGGAGATCAAGATCTTGGTACACAGAACTTAGTTTAACAGAAGAAATATAGTTATTCCACTTTGGTGGTAATGAATCAAGAAATTTGCTTTTTAAAACTTCATTTTTCTTAGTAATACCAACAGCAGCTAGATCATTAACCAAAGCATTAAAACGGGTATGTGTATCGGTCAATGATTCTTTTCTCAATGAGAAAAATCTTTCATACCTCCTGGTCAAAGTAGTTATTGTAGATTCCATGTGTTAGAATTATAAATTAGTGGTGTTAAATTGTAAATAAAGTTACATTCATATTGTTCTTAAAGTACAAGGGGCTTAAGTGAAACTTAATGTAATTAGTATAAATACCCCTTGTATCTTAATAATGTAACTAAGCCTTTCACATTAATCCATACTTACTTCTCTCTAACCTTATTTTCTCTCTCTACATCATCTTCAACCTCCAACCACCTTCACACACTAAAATACACACATTCCACCATTAAACCTCCAATTAAGCTCATTTCTATACTTTACATTTGGTATCAGAGCAAACTCGGTTCACCCGAGCGATCCGTAATCAGAATTACGACTGATTTTGTTCGAAAATATCAAAATTTGAGCTTAACTTCGTGCTTAACTTTCTGTCACTGTTCATCTTGAAAATCTGCTGGGAATTTGTGAAATTAAATTGATTTTCGAGGTGGATTCTTGTCGAATTAATGAAATTCAAGTTCAATTTGTGTGTTTGATCGATTTTTTTTGTCAAATTCAAAGTGTTTATGTTCGACATTCTTCGTAATTGAGTGTGGTTATCTAATATAAGAAAAAGTCAAAGTCATGTTCTCTGCACAGTGCATATTCACGTGAATAATCTGTCACATTCACTTTACATCTACATTTTCATTAATATTAAATAAATAAAAAAAAAAAAAATCAACATCAAATTTTCCTTCTCTTCTCTCTTCAATTTCATCTTCGTTTTTGATCAAATCAATTGGATAATCATCAGGTTTTGTTCACACCTCAATTTCATCTTCGTTTTTGATCAAATCAATTGGATAATCATCAGGTTTTGTTCGCGGTGTGATTCTGATCACGGTGATGTTTTCATTTTCTTGATTGGTTGAGATTTGTCGGTGGTTGAATTTTCCGGCAAACTGACAATTTTTCCGGCGAGTGTTGAATTCGAAATATTTTGGCTAGGGTTGTGCGAGATCAATTTCTGAGTATTTTGGTGGTGATTTCATGTTCTAATTCGAAGTAACGAGCAAGATATCGGATTTTTAAGTTTTTCCGGCGAGGTGGTTACCTTTTCCGGCTGCCGTGTTCTTGGTGGTTTTGAGTCATTTGCAGAAGTCCTTAAATCTTCATTTTGCCGAAGTGATTTTTCCCCAAATCACCAGTTACCAACCCAAATCTTGAAATCTACCATTTGCCGAGGTAGAGTCACGAGCAGAAGATCGTAACCTCGTATTTGCCGAGCTAAATTCACGACCTAATCACCCATTCTCGTATTTGCCGACTTCTTTCTCGGCCAAACCAACCAAATCACCGGTCACCAAACCTATACCCGCATTTGCAGAGATAAATCCTCTGCAAACCTTACAACTCGAATTCTTAGTCGATTTTCCTTCCAAACCACCATTTGCCGACCTAATACCTCGGCATCCAATACAACTTAAACTTAGCCAAATTTTCCCAAATACCCGTTTCAACTATCCGCCGAGATTATTGCTCGGCATCCTTTACTTTTGACACTTAGAAACTTTTTCGACCAAGATTTTCTATTTCAACTATCTGCCGAGATCATTGCTCGGCATACCATTCAAACTCAAAATTTTCTATTTCAACCATTTGCAGAGCAATAAGCTCGGCAAACAGTACAAATAGAGAAAAATTTCAAAAATATTTTTCAAAATCATTTTTGTTACTTTACCTTTGTTGGTGTGGAATTTGTGAAAACTTTGTTTTTGAACACCCCATTTGTCGACCACTGAGCTCGGCATCCAAGGCAAATAGCTTTTCCATCTTTAAAGTCTTGTAATTTTGAACCTGGTTGCATGATTGTTCTTCGTCGTTGAGTGATAAGGAAAGACATAAAGAAAGCTGTGATGTTTTGTTGAGTTGTTGAGAAAAAGGTGTTTGACTTGTGATTTTTCCTGATTGAAGTATATTGATTTTGAGTGTATAATCTGTTGAGAAATATTTTGAGATAGACTGAAAGATAATAAGAACTTAGACAACGGATAAATTTTTTTGTTGAATCTTGTGAATGTGAAGAAAGAGAAACAAATTTTTGTTTAAAGCAAGAAAGAGAGAGATAACGTGTTGGAGCTATCAAAAGCATATAAGAAAACGCGTGGTCTGTAAAAGTGGGTTGTCACAATTGATTTTTTATTTCATTTGAGTATAACGTGTTGCAGCATGTTTGTTTTCTTAATGAGCTGTCCATATTTTTTTAAAGTAATCGGCATAAAGTGTATTTGAGTTGTCAATTTAAGTCTTGAATTAGCTGCCATTTACAATTCATCACTTTCAAAGACGTGGACACAAGAAGCTCCACACAGAATCAATTTCAATTTGAATTGTCAACTTGTCTAGTCATAATTGTTCTTCACGTGATTTTTTTTTTCATTCGAGTGTCATTGTTTTTATTTTTTTTGCCGTGTGTCAGAGTATAACTTCACGCGTGTCTTGATTGGTTTTATTTCATTGTGAGTTGTCAACTTTTCTAGAATCCTCACGTGATGACTAGAAAGTCATTTTAAACTTGTTCTAATAATTGTTGCTTTACTTATTTGAACTTTGTTTTTGTTTTCACATGAAATTTTTTTTAGTCACCTACGTAATTTTTTAAGAATCATTTTTTTTGGCTGATTAAACATTCATTTGGTGCAAACTTCCCCTCATCAATCCAGACAACTTCAAGGAACTCTTCGAAGTGCACATGAATGTCCATCTAAACCCAACAAAGAGCGAAATCATCAATCTCATCATCCTGGCTTTTTGTTGGATTATTTGGAAATGTCGTAATGAATCTATATTCTCCAATAAGAGTCCATCAATCCACTTTGCAAAAAAGGAAATCAAGACGCTGAGCTTCAAGTGGATCACAAATAGGTAATCAAAACACCAAATAGATTGGTCAAATTGGAATAGCTTTAATGTATAACCCTATATTTTCTTTCTCTGGATGGTACTTATCTTGTACTTCTTGCTAGCTACTCGCTAGTTATTTGAATAAAAGCACCTTTGAATGTTCAAAAAAAAAAAACATTCATTTGGACTAAATATTGTTTTGGGCTTGAGTGTCAAATTTTTTTTCTTTCTACAAATTTTTTTGGGCTAAATAGTTTCATTGGGCTACATTCTAGTATAAAGTTTTGTTGGGCTAAAATTTTATTCTATTTGGGCTTACATTTTATAATTCTTGGGCTAAATTTTTTTTTTTAATTGTTGGACTAAAAGTGTGATTGGGTCAAGAATTTCCACATTTTTCATTTGGGCTAAAATTGTTTTAGGCTTATCATTTGAATAATTTTTGTTAGTTGGGCTTATTTTTAATTGTTTTGGGCTGAAATTTTAGTTCTTGTCTTGGGTTGTTCTTTTATTAGATTGATATCAACAAGTTTTTTTTCAAATGACTCTTAAAATACCGGACAAGTTTGTTGCGAGGGTGGTAGATTTTTTAATGGGTGAAGAACCAAGTTGGGAAGAAATACGTCGTCATGATAATAACATTTGTTGGTGTACCAAGAAGAGTAAATGTGCAGTGGTTGTTTTTGAAGAAAACAAAGTCGACGTGAATATTTTTGAAACGTTTGTGAGAGAACACTAGAGGTTTCAACTTGAAATTAAGAAACTCACATCTGAGAACAAAGAGCTCAAATCTGCTAATGATCTCATTTTGTCAAACACGGAAACTTTTCAACAAGAAAATGATCTTTTAAAGTCAAAGATTAGTAAGTTGTGTGCTCAATTGAGAAAGTCTTATACACAATTTACTGATGCATATTCATCCAATCAGTCAAAAGAACTTGCATTGCAACAACAAATTTCTGAACTTGATGACAAGTGTTTGCAATTTCAGTCAAATGAAGCATCTTTGATAAAGAAATTTTCTGAACTTGAGATTGAATTGCAAACACAAACCAAATCTGTGCATTCTGACCTTCCCAAAGTCATGATTGATGTTTGTACTCAAACTGATTGCCCTATGCTTGTGAATTTTTCAATGTAGACTAATTCTGATAAGGTTGAGACTGTTGAGACTTCCATTCAGACTGATCCTGAGTTTGAATGTGGAGGAGTGATCTCTTCTGTGGTAAGTGACCGTGATGATGAATTTCATGCATGTGTTGAGACCAATGAGACTTTTTATGAATGTGTTGAGACTACCGAGGCCTCAACTCAAACTGATTTTGATTGTGTTTGTGAAAATATTGAGGTGTCCAAATGCTTTCCAAAATCTGACTCATCCAAACCAAAAGTTGATGTTCCAAAGAAGGTTTACACGGGTAAATCTTTAAAACCTTTTGAAAGAAAGGTCTCTCAGTTTACTAATTACTCCTTACAAAAGGGTAAGAAGTACGCTAAGAAACCAAATTTTGATGGAACACCTACTTTTGTCTCTTTTCTATCCTTCGAGGATAATTCTGAACACATTTCGCAAGCAAAATCTCAGTTGACAAAATCAAAATGGAAACCGATTTCTAAAGATAGGTCAACTGAGTCAAAATCATTCAAATATTCTTTTTCGAAACTTTTTGATCTTGCACCAAAACCTGTGAAAGCAGTTGTGAAAAAAGTGAATGATTTTGATTCGAAAAATCATTTTTCAACTCAATCTCACAAGATTGGAAGCTTTTCAAAGAAATCAAATGATTTTTCACCGTTGCTTCCACGAAAAATCTTTTCAACTAAAACACCGGGTTTTAGTTCTCCGTGGAATGCAACTTCGATTCATCAAATCGATGAGACTTACATTTGGACTTTCAAGAATTCAAAAACAATTGGAGCCAATCTCAAATGGGTTCCAAAAGTGCTTTTCAAATGATTTGATGAAAAGTGGCTTATGCACACTTCAGTGTATAACCCGTGCTAAAATCGTTTTTGTGATTTCTTTACTTTTTAGAAAAATCCAAAAAGATTTTAATTTTCTTATTTTTGAAAAATCCAAAAAGATTTTCTCTTTTAAATCATTTTTATTTACTTTGTCTTTTCGAGTTACTCACAAAGTATTAGGATGAGATGCAAGGCATCGAACGCCTTTGTGTACTGTCTTTGTAGTCTCATTTTTAATGTTTGTGAGCAACTTTCAAACCTTTTACTCACCCTTTATATGCAAAACATTTGTTCAAATCATGCATATATTTAGGGGGAGTATGCTTTCTAAAACCAAAACTTCCAAGTGTTTAAACTCATTTTCCATTTTAAAACACTTTGGAAGATTTTCAAATCATTTTCGATCAAATTCAAAGAAGTTCGGTGTTAGATTTGCACATGAGAGTTTAGGCCACTCATACATACTCCATGATCTTGTCATCGCCGATGAGATCTAACCCCGGAGTTATATTTCTCAATTCTAGATTGTGAGGGTATATGAGGGAGTAGTCGAAAAGTGAGAGGTTACGGTGAAATGATGTGGTTTTTCGGTAAGGCCGTCACCCCTGGTCAAACTTGTATTACTCCCAAAATAAGCGCAGGAAACATGGCTGAATGCCAGTTGACTACAACATTTACAAAGTAAATGCCCTCACGGGCCCCCCAAAAAGGGAACCCGTGATGCAGGAAATGAATCAAGTGAGTGACTGGACAAGCCCAGAACACCTAATAACAATCTAACTAGCAATCTAACAACACAAAAAAAGACCAACAAGTAGTCTACTGTTTATCAACCAATCTTCATGAACTGAGAGGTTTCATATTTAATAGATACAACTTCATCACTATCGTCATCCTTATAATCATCATCGGCTAGACCAAGAGGCGCAGGATCTGTTGCTGCGTCTGGGTCTGGGTCCTGCTGGGACATACTAGGGGCTGGGAGGAAGCTGGCATCATCTGTGTTTAAGGCACATAATGCCTCAAACGGGTTACCAGTAACAATCGTCAATTTTCGGATAAATTTTTTTATTTTATTTTATTTTAATTAAAATTTAATCTAAAAATATTACGAAATATTAAGTATTAAACTTTATATTAAATAGAAACGTGTCTATTTAATATAATACTTTATGAACAACTAAAATAGTTGGAATAAAGGAGATATTTAATTTAAGGTAAAGGATACCAAATCTTAAGGTATTATGTCTAAAGCCTTAAAAAGGTTACATTTAAATTTTGACGATTTAACGACAAATAATTAGACTAAATCACGGACTAAACATTTGACGAATGATGATTAATAGTATAATAGATTATATATTATATTTTTGAAAAAATCTATTCCAGCCGCCCCCACTATGCCAACTTTCAACCAAAATTTCCTTTGTTTGATTCCTCACGTATCCCCCCCCCCCCCCCCCCCCCTGCCATGAAAATGCATATAATTGAAACAAGACACCTAAAATTTGTTTTAGAAAATTCTGTATTATTATATACATCTAATAATATATATATAGGACTCACTCACAACTCAACCACACCATCCCTCCTCCCTCTCTCTCGATTTCTTATTCTTCCATGCAAAGAACATCTCGATCTTCTTCTGCCTCACAAAACCTCACGACCACCTTAATTTCTTCTCCTTATGATTCTTGACTTTTATCTCCAAAACTCCAACCTCCCAAGCACACTATCACCGTCCATCATTCTTCTCCTCCATCTAGTTCAAACTCTCCTCGGTCACCATCACTTTCTTCTTTGTAACCTCTCGGCACACACACAAAGATATATATATATATATATATATATATATATATAATATATATATATATGTATGTATAGATATTGATGATGATGATCACGTACGACACAACTTTCTTCAACGAGAATAATTTTCGTCAAGAGAACGTGTCTCTATTCTACGGCTGTTACTGCTACTTGTTTTCGTTGTCAAGAAACCGAACCACCATTGTTACTATTCATCGTCTTCCTCGTTCAACCACGAACCGATATAGTTGCCACGGAGCCATCGCTGCAAGATTTCTCTAAGCTTTAATCATCATTTTTAATATATATATATATATATATTATATCTCGATCCTTTCCCTATTATATATATATATATATATATATATATATATATATATATATATAAAGATTATATAAATCAATTATATATATAATAGTACACGTATAGATATCAACCTCAAACCACTACTACTACTACTCTCGTACACCTCGAACCACCACTGCCACCATGCACGACCACCGCCTTCACCTTTGTCACCACCACGAACCACCGTAAGTATAAAAATACAAAATAAATTCTAGATTTATAGGGTGCTACCAGTCAGTAGCACCTAAGTTAAGTGGTTACAAAAGTAAATAAAAGATAGCGATTATGTTTAAAATAATTCTAATACGGGATATATAAATTTGTTTCATAAATTTGACTTAGTAGCACCTAAGTTTTGAGGTTTATATGTTATCTCAAAAATATATTGTAGTTACCTTCTTATTAGAAACTCAGTAATTGGTGTATGAACATGTTAGCAAAATCTTTGTTTTTAATATTTAAATATTTTAGATGTTAATAAGTTAAGTTTGCTTTCTGGGTGCCTAATATTTTGGTTGCTTTGTTTAGGGAAGTTTAGGTGTGCTTTTATAGAGAATATTATTACCGAATTATGGTGTAATCTTATAGTAAAATAAAACGTGGAGTAGAAGAATTATTTTTTTATGATGAAGTAACTACTAATATTACATATATAATATATATATATATATATATATATGTACGTGAATATATGTATATATATATATATATATATATATATATATATAATATAAAAGAATTATATAAATCAAATATATATACTTAACTACCACTAACGACCGTTATAAAAAGTATTACAAAACTAGTCCATTTTCTGACGACCGTTAAACACCGTTAAAATTTCTGACAGTTTCAGTCCTAAACCGTTAGATTTTCTGACAGTTTCAGTCCTAAACCGTTAGATTTTCTGACAGTTTCAGTCCTAAACCGTTAAACTGTTTACAGTTTTAGTCCCTTGACCGTCAGTATATTTAATAAACTATCAAATGGATTATTTGTAACAAAACTGAAATAAACTTGAAATATATTATAAAAGTGTTAAATTAAATTTATAATATTTAATATATATTTTATTTAATTATTTAAATTAAATAAGTTAAAATAATGATTTTTGTTTATTAAAAATATTAATAACTTAAATTGTTTGATAATAAAAAGAAATACATTTTAAATGTATTTACAAAATTGTCGGATTAATTTATAAGATTTTCTAAATTATTTTATTTAATTATTAAATAAAATATGTTGTTTAAATTAAATAAGTTATTTAAATAAAATAACTTGTATAATTAAAATACAAATAAAACGTCTTATAATTATTATCCGAATAAAATATATCATGATAATAATTGATGGATAATAAATTACTAAATAAAACTTTAGTATAAATTATGTGTTAATTATACTTTATATGTTTTTAGATTAATTTGTCACGAGGATTACCTGCTGTTCTTAATTGCCATTACTTGCTACTATCAACAGGTGAGTTTCCATATTCCCCTTTTCAAATTTTATATATTTATTTGGGGCTGAGATACATGCAAATTAAAACTTTTATTATACTTATATGTATATTTTCAAAGTTATATATACTTATATGTATATTTACAAAATATATATATTATATATTTTGTAACTCTGTTTTATTTATTTTACCTTCGGGGTAAAATACAAACTCTTTACTATTATGGTTACTCAGAAATGTATATATGGTTGGCTTCTATATATACGAATTACATAAACGAGGGTATATTGGATAGTACTATCTGGGTTGACATCCCATCCGTTTTGGTCGCTCCAATTGTATACGGATGAAAAAGAAATGTATATATGGTTGGCTTCTATATATACGAATTACATAAACGAGGGTATATTGGATAGTACTATCTGGGTTGACATCCCATCCGTTTTGGTCGCTCCAATTGTATACGGATGAAAAAGAAATGTATATATGGTTGGCTTCTATATATACGAATTACATAAACGAGGGTATATTGGATAGTACTATCTGGGTTGACATCCCATCCGTTTTGGTCGCTCCAATTGTATACGGATGAAAATATTGGATAGTACTATCTTGGATTGACATCCCATCCGTTTTGGTCGCTCCAATTGTATATGGATGAAAAAGAAATGTATATATGGTTGGCTTCTATATATACGAATTACATAACTATTTGCTTGCAAACGAGCGCAAGTACTTTTACATGGTTGGTGCCATGTCTCTCTGGAAGTCCTCATCATGAACGATTAATTATGGAAACACAAACGGGGGTATATTGGATAGTACTATCTGGATTGACATCCCATCCGTTTTGGTCGCTCCAATTGTATACGGATGAAAATATTGGATAGTACTATCTTGGGTTGACATCCCATCCGTTTTGGTCGCTCCAATTGTATACGGATGAAAATATTGGATAGTACTATCTTGGGTTGACATCCCATCCGTTTTGGTCGCTCCAATTGTATACGGATGAAAAAGAAATGTATATATGGTTGGCTTCTATATATACGAATTACATAAACGGGGGTATATTGGATAGTACTATCTTGGGTTGACATCCCATCCGTTTTGGTCGCTCCAATTGTATACGGATGAAAAAGAAATGTATATATGGTTGGCTTCTATATATACGAATTACATAAACGAGGGTATATTGGATAGTACTATCTGGGTTGACATCCCATCCGTTTTGGTCGCTCCAATTGTATACGGATGAAAATATTGGATAGTACTATCTTGGGTTGACATCCCATCCGTTTTGGTCGCTCCAATTGTATACGGATGAAAATATACAGCTGACACGGTTACTCTTAAATAAAGTAACTACTTTTGAGGCAAAACACTGTCGAGTTTCGGTTCATGGGATAGAGTATTCTTACTCTATCATTAGCATTGGTTACGATCAATGACTACTTGACATTGCAGGCAGCAATGGTCACACTTTTCTATTAAAACCGATGATACTCTTTGCTGATATTGTATCATCACTACTTGACATTGCAGGCAGCAATGGTCACACTTTTCTATTAAAACCGATGATACTCTTTGCTGATATTGTATCATCACTACTTGACATTGCAGGCAGCAATGGTCACACTTTTATAAAAACCTATGGTACTCTTTGCTGATATTGTACCATCACTACTTGACATTGCAGGCAGCAATGGTCACACTTTTATAAAAACCTATGGTACTCTTTGCTGATATTGTACCATCACTACTTGACATTGCAGGCAGCAATGGTCACACTTTTATAAAAACCTATGGTACTCTTTGCTGATATTGTACCATCACTACTTGACATTGCAGGCAGCAATGGTCACACTTTTATAAAAACCTATGGTACTCTTTGCTGATATTGTACCATCACTACTTGACATTGCAGGCAGCAATGGTCACACTTTTATATTAAAACCTATGATACTCTTTGCTGATATTGTACCATCACTACTTGACATTGCAGGCAGCAATGGTCACACTTTTATATTAAAACCTATGATACTCTTTGCTTATATTGTATCATCACTACTTGACATTGCAGGTAGCAATGGTCACACTTTTCTATTAAAACCGATGATACTCTTTGCTGATATTGTATCATCACTACTTGACATTGCAGGCAGCAATGGTCACACTTTTCTATTAAAACCGATGATACTCTTTGCTGATATTGTATCATCACTACTTGACATTGCAGGCAGCAATGGTCACACTTTTATAAAAACCTATGGTACTCTTTGCTGATATTGTACCATCACTACTTGACATTGCAGGCAGCAATGGTCACACTTTTATAAAAACCTATGGTACTCTTTGCTGATATTGTACCATCACTACTTGACATTGCAGGCAGCAATGGTCACACTTTTATAAAAACCTATGGTACTCTTTGCTGATATTGTACCATCACTACTTGACATTGCAGGCAGCAATGGTCACACTTTTATAAAAACCTATGGTACTCTTTGCTGATATTGTACCATCACTACTTGACATTGCAGGCAGCAATGGTCACACTTTTCTATTAAAACCTATGATACTCTTTGCTGATATTGTATCCATCACTACTTGACATTGCAGGCAGCAATGGTCACACTTTTATTAAAACCTATGATACTCTTTGCTGATATTGTATCATCATTACTTGACATTGCAGTTTGGCAATGGTCACACTTTTCTATTAAAACCGATGATACTCTTTGCTGATATTGTATCATCACTACTTGACATTGCAGGCAGCAATGGTCACACTTTTATAAAAACCTATGGTACTCTTTGCTGATATTGTACCATCACTACTTGACATTGCAGGCAGCAATGGTCACACTTTTATAAAAACCTATGGTACTCTTTGCTGATATTGTATCATCACTACTTGACATTGCAGGCAGCAATGGTCACACTTTTATAAAAACCTATGGTACTCTTTGCTGATATTGTACCATCACTACTTGACATTGCAGGCAGCAATGGTCACACTTTTCTATTAAAACCGATGATACTCTTTGCTGATATTGTATCATCACTACTTGACATTGCAGGCAGCAATGGTCACACTTTTCTATTAAAACCTATGATACTCTTTGCTGATATTGTATCATCACTACTTGACATTGCAGGCAGCAATGGTCACACTTTTATAAAAACCTATGGTACTCTTTGCTGATATTGTACCATCACTACTTGACATTGCAGGCAGCAATGGTCACACTTTTATAAAAACCTATGGTACTCTTTGCTGATATTGTACCATCACTACTTGACATTGCAGGCAGCAATGGTCACACTTTTATAAAAACCTATGGTACTCTTTGCTGATATTGTATCATCATTACTTGACATTGCAGGCAGCAATGGTCACACTTTTATAAAAACCTATGGTACTCTTTGCTGATATTGTACCATCACTACTTGACATTGCAGGCAGCAATGGTCACACTTTTATAAAAACCTATGGTACTCTTTGCTGATATTGTACCATCACTACTTGACATTGCAGGCAGCAATGGTCACACTTTTATAAAAACCTATGGTACTCTTTGCTGATATTGTATCATCATTACTTGACATTGCAGGCAGCAATGGTCACACTTTTATATTAAAACTTATGGTACTCTTTGCTGATATTGTACCATCATTACTTGACATTGCAGGCAGCAATGGTCACACTTTTATATTAAAACTTATGGTACTCTTTGCTGATATTGTACCATCATTACTTGACATTGCAGGCAGCAATGGTCACACTTTTATAAAAACCTATGGTACTCTTTGCTGATATTGTACCATCACTACTTGACATTGCAGGCAGCAATGGTCACACTTTTATAAAAACCTATGGTACTCTTTGCTGATATTGTACCATCACTACTTGACATTGCAGGCAGCAATGGTCACACTTTTATAAAAACCTATGGTACTCTTTGCTGATATTGTACCATCATTACTTGACATTGCAGGCAGCAATGGTCACACTTTTATAAAAACCTATGGTACTCTTTGCTGATATTGTACCATCACTACTTGACATTGCAGGCAGCAATGGTCACACTTTTATAAAAACCTATGGTACTCTTTGCTGATATTGTACCATCACTACTTGACATTGCAGGCAGCAATGGTCACACTTTTATAAAAACCTATGGTACTCTTTGCTGATATTGTACCATCACTACTTGACATTGCAGGCAGCAATGGTCACACTTTTATAAAAACCTATGGTACTCTTTGCTGATATTGTACCATCACTACTTGACATTGCAGGCAGCAATGGTCACACTTTTATAAAAACCTATGGTACTCTTTGCTGATATTGTACCATCACTACTTGACATTGCAGGCAGCAATGGTCACACTTTTATAAAAACCTATGGTACTCTTTGCTGATATTGTACCATCACTACTTGACATTGCAGGCAGCAATGGTCACACTTTTATAAAAACCTATGGTACTCTTTGCTGATATTGTACCATCACTACTTGACATTGCAGGCAGCAATGGTCACACTTTTATAAAAACCTATGGTACTCTTTGCTGATATTGTACCATCACTACTTGACATTGCAGGCAGCAAAGGTCACACTTTTATAAAAACCTATGGTACTCTTTGCTGATATTGTACCATCACTACTTGACATTGCAGGCAGCAATGGTCACACTTTTATAAAAACCTATGGTACTCTTTGCTGATATTGTACCATCACTACTTGACATTGCAGGCAGCAATGGTCACACTTTTATAAAAACCTATGGTACTCTTTGCTGATATTGTACCATCATTACTTGACATTGCAGGCAGCAATGGTCACACTTTTATAAAACCTATGGTACTCTTTGCTGATATTGTACAGCATGACTTACATATATTCCAAATGCATGTACAACAACATGACTTATGTGTCTTTCAACAGCATGTATAACGGC
>CM067170.1:81466051-81478551 GCA_034093135.1 Erigeron breviscapus | reverse complement strand
TCTGATAGAGACTTTATCAACTCATTTACAGCTCGTATAGCAGAAGCATAAGAACACTGCTTTACACCTGAATCCTTTTCATCATGCGAAGTGACACTTGAATACTTCAAGTCAACCACTAGACTAGTAGTGGCCAGATTAGGGTTTTCATTAGAAACCCTAGCCTCCATCGATTCAATCGATTGCATCGAAGAACCAGAACCATGAGCAACCCCGATCGTCCCTCCACACTCAAAAACATGATCGGAAACAACTCCTGGTGGTGTACTAACAGCACCATCAGCGGCCACCTCAAAAGCCGGGTTTTCAAAACACAAAATTGAATCAGAATCGGTCATATTTGGTGAGTCAAGATTAGGGTTTCTCGCTAAATGTTCCTCCATCAGATTATCACCATCGGCAACTGCATTCCCCTGATCAAGACTGGCCGGAGAAGACGACTGCAAGTCGTCAGCCACTAATGGATTTGCGACAACACCCTTAATAGGGTTTTGAACATCAAATGAAAGAGACTCAGCCGCAATCAAAGGAGTGTCTATATGTGTATCTGAGCCCTTCCCTCCTTCATACGACTCACAACCAGCCACCATATGAGAGACGATGGCCGGAATCACACCAGGCAGCGGAGTAACAGAAACAACAAGATGCGGCGTAGGAGAATCTAGGGTTTTTGGATCGATCGAACCAGTATCATGGGTTTTTGGATCGATCGAACCAGATGCATGCGAATCAATCAGTTTAGATTATGAACGTAGATTATATTGCGATTGCACATACTTTTTACTTGCATCTAATTCGTGAACAAGAGGTTGATCATCGTTTCTTAAGCCTTCAATAGTTTGTTCATCAGATTTCTTTTTTCTCCCTCTCTTTTTCTTTGATTGTGGCATAATAAATTACATGGATATGTAAATAATCAAATAAGGAACCGAAAGGGATCAAATATGGGCTGTTTTCCGGTCAAATTCCAGCCAAGAAAAGGCCAAAACCTACCAGCGGCGGCTTGTGTGAATCGCCCTAAAAAGAGAGAGAGAGAGAAAAAAATTTTAATCTTGGATTTATTATATGTCTATGTTACGGTGAAATGATGTGAGATAGGGCTAAAAGAAATGAAAGCCCTCCCCAAACTTTCTAAACGCTGGGTCAACACGTTTCTATCGGATTTCATTTGTTGATTTCTCGATATTGAAGAAGACTTCATAGACCCAGTGAAGCAATGCACATCTTTACCTAGCCACTCAGGTATTTCTTAACAAATACTTGTTTTATTCTCACGGAGATATTATCACATTTCTATCGACTCTTCATTTGGAAGACGTTGATATTGAAAAACGGAGACACTCTGCTCCGGTCCCTGACTTCATTTGATCACTTATCGAGTCTAGAGCGTACTTGATATATCTTTCATTTCTTAGGACACATCGAGTCTTTATATGTCTTTGTGACATCGCATATCTTTGTGATATTGCCGGAACATTCGTAGTGATATCATATTTTTGATATTTCACGATGATCGAATGGAAATCCTACCAATGCTAACATCTTTTCCAACATTGAACGTAGGTCTCACATTTTCATTTTATGAATTTGTTGAGTAAACGAGAAGTCTATGTGACCTCGGATTTATTTTCCCAAAAGACTTTGAGGAAAGTAAGACATGGTTATCGAACGCCTTTGTGACACTGACCATGAATTACATTCTTTAAAGCAATCTATCGGTTGAAAAACCATAGATCGAACCACTTAGAGATAAGCTTTGTGCAAATCTCGATGATAATGGGAAATCCTAAAAATAGTTATCGTATTTTTAGGCCACACCATTAATCCTTTCGATTTTTGGTTGTGTTAACGGATCATTTTTTATCCGGATTTCATTTCTCTTCACACAAACACAAAGAACACAAACACCATATTAAAATCTTTTTCCAACAACGCAACCTCACATTCTAGTTCACCAATAGGTTCATTGGGAATTGGGAATTGGGTTGGGTTAATTTGCGTGCTTGTTGTTTGTTGGCATCTACCGTTTATGTTATCAATCATTATTGTATGATGAAATCGTTTCACATTTTCATCATAAGGGGGAGAAATGATTATATGATTGATAGATAGAGTTCAAGGATTTAGGTAGAATTTGATTGGTAGAATTTGTTCGAGGATGATTGTTGTGTTTGGATGTTCAAAGGATCGTTAGTTTAGGTGAAAATAGTGAATAATTATCGCGCTAAGTTGAAAGATTGTTTTTGAGAAAGTTAAAGGATTGATTCGAGATCGAGTATATTCAAGATGATGTACATGGTCGATATTTGAAAGGTTTATTGAATAATTGACCATTGTTTGATGTTAAAAAGAATTTGAGTTTAGATGAAGTTTATCCGTTTGATGATACTTGGATAGTTAAGTTCATTCGAAGTTTGAAGAGATTGTTCATTTGAGGGGGAGCAAGAGTAAACTCATGATTTATTAAATATGCTCCGAAATGATTGTTTGTTCGAGGGGGAGCAAGAAATTTGAAGATAATTTGTTTAGTTGATAAGTTGCTCCAAGAAAGAGATAGTTGTTTGATTGAGGGGGAGCAAATGCTAATTGATCAAAGAATCAAGTGCTCCAAGATGTTTGATGATTCAGAGACAAGTTAGACCAAGATATGATGTTTCAGATTCAAAACCAAAGTTCCACTTTCCAAAACCAAGCTTCCGCAATGCCAAAAGATTTCAAGATAACCAAGCTTCCGCAATGCCAAAAGATTTCAAGATAACCAAGCTTCCGCGTTCCAAAAGATTTCAAAGAAATCAAATTCAAAACCAAGCTTCCGCATGCTACTCAAAGTTCAAGTTACTTCTCCAAGCAACATCAAGTTGAAATCAACATTCAAAAGTTCAAGTTGTGAAAGCTCAAAAGGTACAAAGCTTTCAAAGATGCTTCTGAAGTATTCAAAGTTGCAAGAGAAGATCAAGTTTTAGAAAGTCATCGTCAAGAATATATGTTTGTTGAGAAGATTCAAAGTCAAGGTTGATAAAAGACGTTGAAGACAATGAGAAAGCTTCAAAGTCCAATAAACATTGAAGATTTTCAACAAATGGGCTCATCATGTTATTTAAAGACCAAATACGATGCAACATTTACAATTCAACACCAAGGGGAAGATTGTTAGAATTATAAATTAGTGGTGTTAAATTGTAAATAGAGTTACATTCATATTGTTCTTAAAGTACAAGGGGCTTAAGTGAAACTTAATGTAATTAGTATAAATACCCCTTGTATCTTAATAATGTAACCAAGCCTTTCACATTAATCCATACTTACTTCTCTCTAACCTTATTTTCTCTCTCTACATCATCTTCAACCTCCAACCACCTTCACACACTAAAACACACACATTCCACCATTAAACCTCCAATTAAGCTCATTTCTATACTTTACACCATGGAGGTAGAGCATCCTTCAAACATAATAGTTAAGGTACCCCACATTTTCTTAGCAGTAGAACACATTTTAATAGAATGGTATATGTCTTTAGGCACAGCTTGGACAATGAAATTTCTAGCCTTCACATCCAAGTTAGCCAATCTCCTATCCTCATCCCCCAATCTACCTTGTCCTTAACAATGGATTTAACTGTGGCAGGAATGGTTGGCTGACCTTCCCTTACCACAGCTTCAACCACTACAGTGTGTGTAGGAACATAAGGACCATCCAAAAGGATGTCAGGCATATTATTGTCGATGGATTCAAGGAACAAAGACATACGACCTTTCCACCCACTGAAACATCTTTGTCAAACATAGGTGGTCGGGTTGATGAACCATTATCAACATAGGATGACATTATGCTTTACTAATAAGGAAAATAAGCAAGGATCAAGTCAAGTTAATTCTTAACCCCTACTCTGATACCACTTATTATGTCCTAAAGTGTCTCAATATACCATAGTATAATGGACACAGAACAGTTGTAGAGGGGGGTGAATACAACTTTTCTTTAATCTTTACCAACTTTTGATTAAAACGTTTTATAGACTCAGATTACAATTTAAACAATGTAAATGACTAGAATCAATAAAACAGTAAAGTAGTAAATAAACATTCTTGAACACAGATTGTGGTTTTCAAATGTAATCCTTTATTAAGAAATAATCTATACAAAGAATTACAGGGTTGTTGCGGAATAAAGATAGCCTACAGATATCTAAACAACCCTTGAAATGACAAACAACAATCAATAAGTTCTAGCTCAAGAGAATCAGCCCAAGCTGATCTCGTACAGACTAAGCTGTGTCTAAGAGCAGAGAAACTTGTGTGAAGAATGATTCTAAGGAATGCCACACATATGCATACAAGGAATGTAGCTTTTATAGGCGAAAGCTCTTCTTCTCTTGGTGTCCAATTAAGCCACGTATTCTTCTTTTGTTGGACGATCAAGGAATAATGAATCGTGCCTTTCATGGTACTTGTGGTCCCCCAGGTACAGCTGCACATTCTTCATCGTCTAATAAGAGTATGGACACGCATATATAAATCCAACCACCAACCTGGATCCTAGGATTCTTCCTAGTCACGTCATTTGTCATTATCTTCAATCCAGTGTTGTTATCTTCACTTGATTGTCAGACACAGATTGGGCTGTTTGTCAAAGCACCAATCTGCCTAAGTGTTTCCAAGCTGACTGCTAATCCCAAGCTGCCTTCCACTAACAACTTGGTCTTCTATCTTCAATCCTCCTCTTTGACTTGGACTGAATGCTATAATCATTTGATGCAGCTTGAACAACACTTGCTTCCTGTTTAATCCAAGAATCGTTCGATGGCTCCGACTTGGGGTTGGAAGGTGTTTGTGTTTAGAGAGGCAATATACGGTAAAAGGGCTAAGAGGCCGCTTTACGCCAATGTGTTTTGGGTTTTTTCTTAAGAGGTGATGAATCCTCTTGGTTATAGATCCGTCCTTATATATAGGGGTTAGAAGACTTGAAGAGGAGGAAAGGAATTAGGGTAAATCTCTTCCTCTTTTAGGGATATCATTTATCTTTTTTAGGAGATTCGTGTTGATCTCTTGAGGTGAGCCGTTTCCGGAATAACCGGCCTATGATATATGCTTTCCTTATAATAGATATAGTATGTTTATTCCTCCGGAGTTAGGTAATTTAAGCCGAGTACTCCGGGATTATATCTGGATACGGAGATAGAGCTTCGTACAAGCGTCTCATTATTACCCGGAGGTACACGTTCTGAATACAGAGGTAAAGCTCCGGGTAGGGTATATCATCAAGCCCCCCAGTCTAATAAGATAGGCGGCGACGGTGTGTCTTGTTAGACTTAAAAACTCAAGGGTCTAAAATGTAAATAAAATTTCTAAAGGAAAAATACCTGATATTACCTGTTATCCTGATCCGATCATTTCCCCATTGATGCGTCTGCTCTGCCCTAATTTTCGCCATCTCCAGGTCAGTTCTTTTTTCCTCTGATTTATTCTCCCATTATCTTTAGAGATGGCAAAAATAGGTCGTAGCGAGCTTTCCTCCGTTGTTACCCCTGAGGGATTAGGGTGGTTTTGTTCCACGTATTTGCTGAATCTGGATAAGATGGTTCGTTTACCATCTTCTGGTGAAACGGTTTCGAATCCCCCTCAGGGTTTTGTGGGTCTCTACGTTGCCCATGTTACCCGAGGGAATTTAAGATTTCCTCTGTCCCTCTTTTTCCTTGATGTGCTTAGCCATTATAACTGTCCATTCTCCTTTATGCATCCAAATGGGGTTGCCCGTATGGTGGTGAGGCGACCGTGGATTTGTTCTCTGCCTTTTTTGATTTGTGCGATGCTGGTGATTGGGTGACAATTCAGAAGAAATCCAAGGTGGATTATTTTTTGCCCGGCAGCACTGATGTCAGGAGATGGAAAAATGAGTATGTTTTTGTTGAGTCTTCAGTGATTCCTGAGGCATACTCATCATTGTTGACCGGTGAGAAGCCAACCAAGTTCAAAGAGCCAACTTCTGTCCATGCCCTTGAAAATCCCCTGTACCAGCGACTTATCAAGAATCCTATCAAATTGGATTATTATCCCGATGTGGTCTTGCATCAGGCTGGTGTTTTTAAGCAGTAACCTGAAGGAGTAGATTCCAAGATCTTAGTATAAGGAAATGGTAAGTAATTTCCATTTCTTCCAACTGCGCATTATGTTTGTTATCTCCTGATATTTTTTCTTGTTTTCCTGAGGTTACACTGGCCGAGTTTGTGAAGGGTCCTCTGCTAGAATATCAGCCCAAATTATTAGTGATATTTGCTAGGTTGCTTTCTCAAGGAGCTAATGATCATGAAGTTGTGGATGTTCAGAATGAGGTTCCGACGACCTCTACTCCTTCTAAGAAGAGGAAGACTCAGGTATGGTTCGGGGTGACGAGCAAGGCTGGATATCCGCACTCCTCTTCTTCGTGGGATCTAGTTATGGCTGATGTATTCTCATTGGCAAAGAAGAGTCGATTAAAGCTGTTACTTTTAAACTTTTACTTGCTGCAGTCTATAGTATTTGGAAGGAAAGAAACAATAGACTTTTTAGCAAGCAAAAGAGGACGAAAGACCAGGTAATCTGCTTCCAAGGCTTCCAAAGAGAAGGCGAAGCCTCAGTCCATTTTTGACACAATGTTATTAGGTGAACTTCATCCTAAGCAGATAAGTTTGAGTGAGTATCTTCAGATATGTTCTTTGCTTGTGATGTGCCCCTTTAATCATTAGGTTTCCTATTTTCTCTTTTTCTTCTTTTGCTTGTGCAGATGTACCTAATCCTGAGGTCGTAGAGGATATTCTGTAAAGTATAGAATTCGAGCTTATGTGTGTGTTTAAGTGTGTGTTAATGGCGGTTGAAGAGAGAGAATCTAGAGAGAGAAAGTGTGTTTGGCAGAGAAAGATTAGTTAGCATAAATGGGGTGAAAGGTTACATTCAACATTATGGAGGGGGTTTATATACATATGAGCTATTTACACTATGCCCCCTTCCATATTAACAAGTTTACATTCTAAGTACAAAACAACATAAAGTACACAAATCAACTACTACATTTATATTTCTAACAATCTCCCCCTTAGTAGTGATTTGTGAAAAATATCCAGTCTTTGTTGTTCTTCAGGCTCTTGTATTTGGTCTATCTTTGTTTGGATGCCAGAACCAATTTTCTCCTTCGGGTCTGTTGGTTGGAACATTCATATTGGCTTCAAAGTTCTTTGGAGGAATATTCTGTGGACCTGGACGATGACCGGGTTCATACTTGATCCAACAACCTCCTCTTTGACGTATGACGTACCTAGACTTCTGAACATTCTTTGCTTCTCTCATCATTCTAATGCCTTCTCTGTGCTCGAGTCTTTGATTAATCTTGAAGATTACTTTATCAAGTACTTCCTTTTTCTTCTCATCTTGGTCATCATCTTTCAAGCAAATCAAAACATTCCTACAAAACTCTAATGTTCCATCAGAATAAGAAGCAAGTTCATCCATCCGAATGAAAATCTTCTTCTTTCTGCTATTCAAAAAGACAACACCGAAGGATGGTTCTTCAATCACATGACCAATAATGAGTTGCTCGTTGTCTGCGGTGTAAAGACTTTGATCTGGATATGGCACATTGATCTTCCTCTTGACAACTTCAAAACCTATTTGAAAATCTTCCAATGAAGCGTATTGAATGCAACTGGATATATATCTTTTAACAGCTTCAAAGGCAATAACATCTTCACGGTATCTCTGCATTGCATTCACAAAATGATTGTAGATGAAGACAATGTCATCAGCTGGCAGCAGCTTGAACTGTGTTTCAGTGAATCTGTAGCTCTTGCCATTATCTCTTTTGACATGAAAACTTGGAATTGAGATAGTATTTCTTTTCACCAAGATTACTCTGATAAGCACCAAAATCTTGTGATTTCTTTGTTCTTCAAGGAGCTTGGGATTGTATTGCTTAGTGAGTTTAAGAAGCTCTTTGTATTCTTCAACTTGTCTTGCTTCCTTAAACTTGTACATTGACTCCAACTCAGGTCTTTTGGTTTTGGCAACTTTGGTAGCTCCACAAAAGATTGGATAAGCTCTTTCTTCCAAAAATCTAGACTTCTTGGCTGCCTCCTTTGGCTTAACACCCAGCGCAACCATTCTTTCTTGATCCCTCAAGAAGTATCCCCGATTAATAAATCTCCTTTGTTCTTCAGTTAATTCTGTTGGAAAATAATCAGGAAGAACTTCCTCGGATATGATTGCTTCATTCAACAATTGTTTATATGTTGATTTCTTGAAGTTCTGAGATGCAGCCTCAGGAGTCTTTCTCAATTCATTAAAACCATTGAAGTCTTCAAAAGAGTAATGTTGAGGAGTTGTGAAACCCTGAGTAGAAGATTCTCCAACTTCTTTTCTGCTTGAAGGACCAGTTTCAAAATAATCAAGGTCTGGAAATTCTTCAAATATTGGTTCTTCATCAGCTTCTACATTAACTGGATTCTCAACAATCTCCGGCTCATCCAAGGTTACATTGTCTTTTGCAGCCTCAATGTCTGCTTCTCCCTCAGCATATTCAACTATCTCATTTTCAATCACATACCCTTCATCTTCATTTTCAACAACACTTTCATTTTCTTCTTCTTCATCATCATCATATAGAACTAGTTCCAAAAACTTCCTTAAGTCTTCTTTGAATAACTTCATTCTCATCATCTTCTTTATCATCAGAATCATCTCCAAACACTTCATTGAATTTCCTTTTTATTTCAGCAACTCTTGCTATCTCCTCTGGGTCATCTTCATTGTTTCTTTCATTGAATCTTTCAGTGAAATCTCTAACCATTTTGTCAACTTCTTTTTGAGTTTCATCATTAAGTTCTTTCCATCTTTGATCAGATCTAGCTCTAACAGCAGCTAATCTTTCAATCTCTGCCTGATCCTCTTCAATCACATCTTGGTTACCACCCTCCGTTCTTTCTCGCATCACTACATCTTCAACAATTCCTTCAACTCTTACCGAAGTATTATCAATATTCGTTTGACCTTCTCCTTGGTTCTCCCCCTCAGAGTGATCATCAGAATCAGGATCATCCCGTCGAGAAGCAACCGAGGCCGGTCGGCAAGATTCTAAGGCTAATAATCGTAATTCAAAGGCTGCAAGCTTAGCATCATACTCTGCTTTCTGTTTTTGTACTTTTTCTTCAAGATGCTTTACTTATTTTTCTTGTGCAATCTCCCTTTCTCTTACTTCCAACACATTCAACACTCCTCTTTCAGTGACAGTCAACAAATCACCCTCAGACCTTAAGATATTCAATAACACTTCACATGCTTGATCTTTGGTTGGATTTGTTGAGGTTGATGATATGTTAATGGGTGTTGGTGCTCTTTGTGTTTGTGTTGGAAGTGGAGGAACCAACCCGGAGGTTGTTTGCACACCAGAAGTGTGACCTAAATTCAGCGTAGCTGAGTCAGGATTTCCTACGGATCCTCGGGTTAAACCCTCACCAGCAGTTTCGGATTCAGTGGCTTTGCAACCAGAATCGGGTTGTGTCCTAGACTGTGATAAATCACTGTCCGGGACTTGTTGTTGGGTAACACCTCTAACAACACCGGGGTCACTGAGAATGCCCGTTAATACAGTCTCAGGTCGATCCTGAGGAACAGCAGTGTCACCTTGGCGTTCATACTGCTCCCCAGTCTCAGTTTGAGAACTGTTACCTGCGGCTAAAGCTGGCATGATGTTAGCTAAGGCAGGATTTCCAAGCTGTCCTGAGGGTCACACAAAGTGGGTCCCTCTCCGCTTGTTCCGGCACCAGTACTCAACTGGGCTTGTGAATCCGTGTGCCTAGGAGATCTAGACTCTTGTGCATGAATTGAAGGCGAGAGGTGGGGCTGGTCCCTCTCTATTTTCAACACTCTCATCCTCCAAATGAGGAGAGTGTGGTGAACGTGGCTGTTCCCCGTGCATTTGTGAGACTAACTCCTGTTGTTAGGAGTCAGAATGGCAAGGAGAGGTTGGTGCAAGCGAGAATGGGCAGTTCCCGACTTCTACCCTAGGGTAAACAACCCGGCTAGACTCATTGGTTTGAACTATGGAAGGGCCAACGTTTTCTTTATGCCCTTGTCCTAACCCGGACCGCACATCCTCTCTTACATTTTCAACTCCTCCCTCATTCCCGCCTTGTTCCTCCAGCACAACATCATCTCCAGTGCTAACATGCTCAGTTTCCAACTCAGATACAACATTATGAATTACTTGAGTTACTTGTTCAGTATCAAATTCAGCTGAGGCACCAGGTTGATCATTCACATCTGCTGATTGAGATTCATATCTTTGTCTGGCAGATTTAGACGACTTATGTTTTCTTTTGGATTTCGTTTTCTTTCAGGCCTGCTTCAGTACACTTCTAGCAGCCATTTTAAGTCGTCTACCTGGTGGTGGAGTTGGTTCTTCAGGTAATGCTGAAGCAAGTGGTGTTGGATTAAGGACAGGTGATACGAGGTGGTGTTAGAATTGGTGGATTCGGTGAAACAACGGATGGTATAGGTGTAGATTGTGAAGGTGAAGATTGCGAAAAGTGAATGGTTGGTGTAGATTGTGATGATTGAATGGAAGGTGTGGTTTGCGAGGTAATGTTTGGTGTAGATTGAGAAACAGGTGAAGAAGTAGGTTCAGGTGAAGCAACATCTTGCTCAAACATAACTCTTTTTGACTTTCTTTTCCTCTGCTCAGAGGCTCCTTCATCACTAACCCCTCTTTTTCTTTTTGACGAACTAGGACCCTCACTTGGCGACCTATGCTCAGCTTGGGAAGGAGTCTGTCGGCTTTCAGACCCCATTGCTGAGACTAACCACTCGAGATAAGCCCTAAGGTGAGGACTCTGAGCAGGAACCAGGTTTATCAGAAATGGTGGAATCGGAAAAGGTCTTACTGTATCACTTCCTGTGCCTCTCAAGTTGGATTTATACATGGCAATCACACATTTAAAGCTGTTTTCCAACTTTGGAATTTCTTCTGCATTATCAAGAACATCTTCGATAACCAGTGTAAAGAATCTGATGAAAGGAATATATTTTCTGTCTTGTTTATCCTTTCCCTTGACATCTTGAATCATCTTTTTCCATATGATCTCCGCAAAGTCACACTGCACATTGTGAGTGACTGCATAGTAAATTGATAAAGAATCCTTTGTCATGAGATCAATTCCTTTCTGTGATGGCATCAAACAAGTTGTAAGAACATTGTACATCGTATGCCAGAGAGTTGCTATATTCCTTCTTCTAAAATCTCTCATTGTTGCCAACTCTCCTTCATAACCCAACGAATGAACTCCAACCAACATTTCTTCAACTGATGGAAGTTCTTCGTATTCTTCAGGTACAGGTGATCCAATGATTGTTCTAAACTCATCCAAAGATAATCTACAGTTGAAAATTTCAGCTTCTGACTCTAGTGAGAATTTGAAGTAGTCTGCTGTGTTATGCCTTTTACTTCCTCGTACATATTCAATTGATTCCCACAGCTTAAAGACATACTTCTCAGGTACAATTGCACCTCCAGTCAAAGCATTATTCAATGGATGATAGCTAAGAATCTCTGGAATGATCGGGAATTTGCAAGCAAATGGAATATGTAATGCTTGATTGGCTTGCATTTTCATTGAATCTCCTTCGTTGAACATGGCCATCTTTGGAATTTATTATTTTCTGTTAAAAACAAACTGACCAAAGATTTGACCAGAAAATACATTTCAAACACAGAAAAATAACAAAATATACCAACTTTTAAGAAACACATTTATTACACAGACAATGTTTTGCATATATATTAAAAATGAGAGAACAAAGTAGTACACAAAGGCGTTCGATACCTTGCATCTCACCCAAATAGATATACAAAACATGACAATATATAGGATCACATAAGTATTAAAAGATAAGAAAACAAGGTAGTACACAAAGGCGTTCGATACCTTGCCTCTCACTCGAAACACTTATGAAATACTATATATACAAACACAATACACATACACAATTAAACAATTTAAAACACAACACAAATAATAAAAGAAACATAGAATAAAAAATAATGGAAAGAAGAAAAATTTGAAAATTTTCAAAAATTCTAATTTGTACTGTTTGCAGAGCAAAAACCTCTGCAAATAGCACATTTTAAAAAAAATTTGTCCAGAAATTGACAAGGACCAAAACTTGGTTTATAAAAATTTAATGATTTGAAGTGTTTGCCGAGCAAAGTTCTCTGCAAACACGAGAAAATCTCAAGTCAGGCACCAAGTCATCGAGTGTGGGAGATGAACCTCGTAAATGCCGAGCTCAAAGCTCTGCAAATGAGCAGTTCAGATTTCACTATGTTGAAGGATTAAGTCACAACTTGTTCAGTGTTGGACAATTCTGTGATAACAATCTTCAAGTTCTGTTTCGAAAATCTCTTTGCAAAGTCCAAACTCTAGATGGAGTTGATATTCTTTGTGGTGATCGTGATGATAACCTGTTTACCGTAAC